>CM021100.1:299093669-299104259 GCA_007115665.2 Sequoiadendron giganteum | reverse complement strand
AAGTAAAAAATATCTCCCTGCCTGATCCACTTCCAATTATAGGTTTGAAACCATGAACACAAAACAAAAAATTATTAAAATAGTAAAAACAAGTGTAATGGAAATAAAATGAAATATTCTTAAGTAAAAAAATTAGCCTTATAGATTAGAGAGCATAACAAACCATTTTTTCTTGTTACTAGAATTTTAACTCTATCTTACAACTCACATAGCCAATATTTTTTGTCACCAAGTTTTTTTTCCTATGTTTGCACTATAGACAAGCTTCTATTGTTTGTAAGCTAGCTTCAAAGTCTAACCTATACACCAGATTTGAACTGCAAACTAATTAAATTTTGAAATATATCTAGACTCTAAAGTCTAATCTATTAGTGGACTTTGAATGTGGAACTTCATCAATATTTCTAAGTCCAAACTACTAAAAATAATCTAAAATTTAGACTGTTATGGAATTCTAAAATCTACCAAACCTACAATTGAATGCTACTACCCTCCATTGTTTATCTATAATAGCCATGTGTCATGGAATTTCATACTACAAGAAGTTTTTAGAGCCTTTTATTTAAAACTTCATGAATCTAAAGAGAACACATTTAACTCTCTAAGATTTCATACCATATTTGACTTTGTAATTATGTTGTAATTAACTATTTTTCTATCCTCCAAGTGACTTGCATAATTTTTTGCATATAATATTACAAAATTGATCAAGCCTAAACTTCTAAAAACTCGTAAAAGTATCCATGTAATATAAATGGTTGACTTAAGCTTTCAAATTTGTCAAAATTGTAATCAGACAAGCATTCAATTTTTTGGTGGGCCAAATTTCACAACACTATTCAAAGTTGCAGGGTTTTTAGTACGGATCCTACTATTGATATCTTAACTCCACACAAATATCACACCTAGGATATTAAATTTAAAGGGATTCTTCAAGCGAAAGGTCTATATAGAAAATTTTAAGTGAAAAATAAATGGAATATTTTCCATGCTAGGGATGGGAAGATAGTTGAGTTCTCCCCACATGATGTAGTTATTCAAGAAAATTACAACATCTTAAGAAAATTATTTCTTTAAGAAATGTTGATCATGAGTCTAGATTGTATATGTTTCATGGTTTTGAATCTTCCTATGGATCATTACACATCACCCATGTAGTTCTATAAGAAAAATTTGACACACAAGGTTTGGATACTTCAATTAAAAGTATCTTTATCAATTGAGTACATAGGATATAGATTGTCTTGATAAGGTTTCATACACAAAGTGAGTTTATCAAGTTTATGTCCTTATCAAACATAATAAAGAATAATTTCCTAAGGTTAAGGAACCATGCTATAACCTTACACAAGAGCTAGTTCGAAGTTCAACCTCATGTCATTTCTAACTCCTTTTTTAGGAGCCAAGTATGTGCTCGCCTTCATTGATGATTACTCTCATCACACATGGGTGTTTGATCTTAAAAAAAATAGTGAAATCTTCACCATTTTTAGGGCATTCAAGATGTTCATGGAGAAGCAATCATGTTCTTCTATTTAGAGGATACGTATATAATGGCGGACTATTCCAACCAATAGTTTTAGGATTATTGCACTAATAATATGATACATCATTAGTATTTGTTTCCCTACATTTTTCAATATAATGGTGTCACTAAAGGAAATAACAAATCACTAAGGATATGTCAAATTATATGCTTCAATTATAGTTTATGGCTCAATTCTTTTGGCTGAAGTAGGCAATTATATAAATTCACAACTACACTCCACACAAGATAGTTTATAATATCACTCTAAGGGAGACTTGGTCCAATATCAAGCTTTATGTTTCCTTATTTGGTATATTTGATACCGAGTCCTGGGGGTTCATACTAGATGGTTTCCATAAGAAAGTGAAGAAGAAAAATTAATTATAATTTATTTTTACTGGCTATTGTGAGGATGTGAAGGCTTATCAATTTTTAAATCTAGCCGCTAGATATCTTTGCTTTCATAGATATATCCAATTTGACAATTCTTTCACATTATAGATGGATCCTCCATCTACTTCTCCTTCCCCACTACCTACTTTTCCTTCTTCATCACATGAAGATAAATTTGCACTTGAGAATACTTTAGATGATAGTCCTATTCTTCCACCACCAAAATGGCCTACTCCTACTCACATTTTCCTCGATGGGCTCATAGTGCTATTGAGAATGATATATTTTTTTAGTTGGAAATCATTTAAGTTCTTGTCACACCCATTCACAAACTTATAATACTAGTCTTTTTAAATAACCCTACATCTATTGATCCATAAAGATTCTTAAAGGCTTCTTTTATTTTAGAGTGGTATTATATGCTATGGTAGAGAAGTATTGTTGCTTGATGAAGAATCACATATTGGATATAGTTTCTCTCCCTAAGGGAAGAAATATAATTTGGTGTAAGTGGGTGTATTGCACCAAGTTTATAGTTGATGGTTTTAAGGAACATCTTGTATCTAAGGGTTTTTCATAGGTTGAGGGTATAAATTACTCTGAGATATTTTTCCTTATATCGAAGATGGGTTATATACACCTTATACTATTTGTTACTGCATCTCAATGATGGCCGATTTTCCAAAATACCATCCTTGACAAAAAGTATAACTTTTGCATCTTCCTCTTTAATGATATTGCTTCCCTTTTCAATCACCCATGTCTTTTCTTCAAGATAAGTTTTACTATTAGTGAAAATAATACCAATTGGTGGAATCATAGGAATCTTCTTTCTAATCCATTTTTCTTATTTATTTGGTAGTGTTTATATATGATGTTTTTTCAGTTGGTGAACCATCACGTTTTGATTCATAATCCATGTAGTAATTTTCTTGGCATTAAACACTAGTTTTTTGTAATATTGGCTTATTTTCCTAGTATAGTAGAACAAATGACAAGGTATCCTTAGGTTAATCATTTACCATATTTTATTATTTTTGTTCCTTTTGGCTTCTTATTATCTTTGATACATATCATGAATATCCTTTTCACAACTTGGGAGTGGGAATATAAGTACATTCAAAGAAAAATGGATCAATTTCATAAGAAGCTCATATGAATCTTGGGTAATTTTTACAACTCTACCTTCATAAAAAAATAGTCCAACTAAGGTCTACCAAGTAGTATTGAAAATATATTAGTATGAGGAAAACATATATCATAATATCTATACTTCCTTAAATCGAGCCTAAACAATTATGGTCACTCTAGTCTAAGGTTAATTTATTTACTTAAGAGTTATTTTCTTTTATTTTTAATATACTTGTTTTTACCATTTTGGTAATTCTTTTTATGTTGTTTCTATTTTGAAAAGTGTTGTAATATTAGCACATATTTTACAGATTTATAATTTCATTTGTAGGTATTAATATTTATATTTTTAATTTTTAATAATTTCATATTTAAAAAATAAATGTAGAATTTGAATAATTTATTTTATTTATAAATCTATGTTTTGAAAAATTAATTAAACCAAATGCTTACAAAAGCTTGTATTGACTTTAAAGTTCAACACACATAAATAAAATATTTGTAAATTATATTGAAAAATAATTAATTAAACATTAATATCATAATTTTAAAAATATTTATAATTTTATAATTATACATATTATAAATATGCAACTTTAAAAAAAAATTAAAAACATTGAATATTTATTATTATATTATAACATATTATGTAAATTAATATAAACAATATTTAGTCCATAGGTTCCATATGGAGTGAGATTTGAGTGTGAAACAAGTCTCACGTCTTGCACTCAATTTATATATTATATTTATCGTAATATATGAATTTTATTTAACATACATAGAAAAATGAAATTCATAACATTTATTAAAAATATATTATTTATTATTATATTATAACATATTATGTAATTAAATATAAACAATATTTTTTATATTTTACACTCAAATTAAATATTATATTTTACACTAAAATTAAATATTATATTTTTTATATTTTACATTCAATTTAAAAAAAATAAATATAATATATAAATTTTATGTAATTTTCATAAAAAGGTAATGAATAAAACACTAGGAAAACCATTGGTCGGTGCACTCATGATTTTAACTTAATTTTGCTTTAGAAATTCAAACATTTCACATGTAGTTTAGATTTATCCCTCAACAGTAGTTTGGATATAGAAATGTCTTACATTGAATCAGATTTTAAGCCTCTAATTTATAAGACAACTTCTCCTTTACTTTTTCTCACCGAATGCATGTGGGATTAAAACTACTTTGCATCAAAACAAGCTTGAGGGTGGAAACGGAAAATTAAATCCTTACAAACAGTAAATGTTAACGTGAACAAAAACATAAATGACAAATGGAAATGATAAATGCGAAATGAAAATGGTTCAGTTTAAGGGGGGCCCACATGGTCCATCCACTTTAAGTCAACGCTTAGAGTGTGTCGGTTAAGCCACCCATTTCTGACGATTACAGTTTACTTGACTGCTTAGGAGAACGGAAACGGGAATTGGTGGAAGCAAACAGGAGTTGGTGGAAGCATCAGATTAAATGGGCCCATACCAGCCACCACGTTTAGAGTGTGCTGGTTAAGCCAGCCCAAAAAGGAATAACATACAGTGAAATGGTCGTGATCCTTCTCGTTCCAGTTTTTTCTATAAATACCTTCATTTACTACTACTCTCTTCAATTCAAGTATTTGAAAAAAAATGGATGTAATCACCACAAATTCAGTGATAATTCGTCTTGCACGCGATATTCCTAGTGAAGAGTTATGGTTGTCAAATATTGATTTGTTTGTTAGATATTACACTCAAACCTTATTCATTTATGGGTCAAAGGAAAGATCCACATCTGTGTGTGGAGGAGACTGAGAGAGGCGCTTGCCAAGGTGTTGGTGTATTTCTATCCTCTGGCGGGCATATTAATGAATGACAGCACCAGAGGAATTGCTATCAACTGTAACAGCGAGGGCGTTGTGTTTTTGGAAGTAGTTGCCGCTTCAGATATCAAAGACTTGGGAGATTTTTTTTCACGTTCACAGCTTGGGTCGTTTGTGCCCACCATCGACTACAGCCAGAGCATCACCTCACTGCCACTGCTGATTATTCAGGTAACCATTTCTGGCTTATGTCTAGGAACTATTGAATGATCTTTCATGGTAGAGTTCATTTATTAATGTGATTTCAGATGAGCCATTTAAACAAGTCAAAGTTTAGAATGTGTTGTTTAAGCAAATCTCAACTATGTTATATTTAGATGAATAAATCAGTGGAATAAAATGATTAGATCGATGGAGTTTTAATTAATTAACTTGCTAGAGTACTGGGCATTCACTTCTTTATCTTTGTTAATCCGCTCTTGAGCGAGGAGATCGGGGGTAGCCATCGAATCTCGCCAATATAGGCAACCCCCCATTATCAGATCTCTTCGCTCAGGATCTCTTCGCTCAGGATCCCCCATAGAATAGTAGGGCCTGCTTCTGAATGAATGAGAAAAAGGTATCTACTACTCGAAGGTTCATTCAGCTCCATTCAGCTCCACTTTAGCATCAATATTTTGATGTGAAGGGAGATGAACTGATTCCGTGAAAGCCCTAACTCTACATTGGGCCTATAAATTGCTTCGATTTGCTCGGCCATCTAGATATCGTTTTTTTTCAAAGTACCTGAAGGTGTATCCCAGCTATCCTCACGCCCCGGGGTTAGCGGTAGTGAAGCAAACCTGCTAGAGTACTGGGCATTCACTTCTTTATCTTTGGTAATCCGCTCTTGAGCGAGGAGATCGTGGGCAGCCATCGAATCTCGCCGATATAGGCAACCCCCATTATCAGATCTCTTCGCTCAGGATCTCTCACTGCGAATCCCCCATAGAATAGTAGGGCCTCCTTCTGAATGAATGAGAAAAGGGTATCTACTACTCGAAGGTTCATTCAGCTCCGCTTTAGCATTCAATGTTTTGATGTGAAGGGGGATGAACTGATTCCGTGGAAGCCCTACCTCTACATTGGGCCTATAAATAGCTTCGATTTGCTCGGCCATCTAGATATCGTTTTGTTTCAAAGTACCCGAAGGTGTATCCCGGCTATCCTCACGCCCCCCTGGTGGGGTTAGCGGTAGTGAAGCAAACCCCACCTGCCCTTCGGGATCCACATACAGATACGCCTCAGGTCGGTCCCAACCCCACCCCCTTTCGGGACCGACCTCCCTCCTATTCGCAAAAACCCCACCGATCTATATGTCGTAGAGCGCCCACAGACCCACCCTTCAGGACCGATCTAATGATTATGGTTATTCTTAAGGAAAAGAAAATGGTTTGTGTGTATGTCTAGTTGTCATTAGATTTTTATGGAGATTGCAATTTTTTTACATTTTTCGTATTGTGTAACTTGAAAATGTTGTGTGCAATATGATGAAGTTTTTCTTATGTAGTTAAAGTCTTTGGTTTTCATAATTTTTTGGTTATGTTTATGTCAAACTTGTTTTATATGATTCCTTTTCACATGGTTTTTGTAATTAGTGTTGTATTTGGTTTTTTAGTAATTCATTATTTGATGTAGGCTACTTTTAAACAGCACACTCTAAGTTTGGATTCATTTAGATGGTTCATCTGAAATCATTCTGACTTCTTATGTAGAAACCGCATATTAAGTATAATTTAAGATGACTCACTTAAACAAATCAAATATTAAAATATATTGTTTAAACCAAATTTCTAATACTAAATAATATGTTGATTAAATGTATGTTTGAGTTTCATGTGACTAAATTCAAATGTGGAGGGGTGACAGTAGGAGCGGCAATGAATCATGTTATGGTAGATATGGTTTCCTATTTACATTTTTGGAATACATGGTCTGACATTGCTCGTGGGATAGATGCGATGGTACCTCCGTATATTGACCGTACTTTGCTTCAAGCACGAGATCCTCCTCAACCTTCCTTTTCTCATCTAGAATACCAACCTTTCCCAACCCTTCTCCACGAGGAGAGACTGGAAGAGAGACAATTACCACTTTCATATGAACGATTTAGGGTTACCAAAGAACAATTAGATTACTTAAAAGAAAAGGCTAGAGATAATCCAAGGAAGGAACCCTTCACATCTTTTGTAGCACTGTCAGCTCATGTTTGGAAATGCGCCTGCATTTCAGGAAATCTACTGGACAAATAGTGTCAAAACTATTCATGCCTGTCAATGGGCGAGAGCGCATCCACCCAACATTGCCTCGTGGATATTTTGGTAATGCTGTATTTCCTACTTCTGTAATTGCTATGTCAGGAGAAATAGTGTCACACCCAATTTGGCACATAGCTAAAAAAAATAGAAGATGGAGTGGAGAAGATGAACGACCAATACATTCGCTCTCAATTAGACTACTTGGAATTAAACCTTGATAAAAGTGGACAACAAATATCGTACCCTAACTTGATTATCAATAACTGGGCTTCTTCGTCCTTATATACAGAAAAAATTGGGTTGGGGAAGCCTTTATTTATGGGAAATCTATCAGATCTGCCAATGGATTTTGTTTGATTAAACCCAATTCTGAAGAGGATGGAAGTCTAATGGTTGAGATGACCTTGCGGATTGATCGCATGGATCGATTTGGCAAATTGTTTTATAAATTCTTTGATGGAAACTCTGGCTTCAGTAAACTATGATTTGGAGCCATCCTAGCAGCCAAACTAGTCACACAATCAACAATTCCATGGCAAGTTTTTAACTGTTTTTCTAAATGTTGTATGCGATTTCTTTCAAAACATTAGAGTTACAGATTTCAAGCATATAGATTCGATGTCTTTCTAATTAAGGAAAAGGTGATTTGGACAGCAAAATATTGTAAAAGATTATGTATGATGGTTGTTTTCTTGAATTATTCTATTGGAAAGTGGATTGTAATGTTTATTGTTTTGGATTTGGTTCATGTGATTTTTTATTTTTTGGGTTCCGTTTATGTGACTTTTGAGATTATGTCTTAACCATCCACTGTTTTTTAATATGTATTATTATCTTTATATTAATATAGATAACTGTTTATTCATAAAAAAAATGGATTATGTTTGAGCTAGTTCAACAATATGTGGAAATCTTACTATTTACTATGTAACTGCCAATTAAATTGGATCTTTCCTCTGGTTAGCTTTATATTTTTTCAAGATAGCTTAAATTGTTTAAGAGGTATTAGATCTTGATAATGTGTCACTTTAGTTTTATATTTTAAATTAGTTTAATTTGTTTAAGAGGTATTAGATCTTGATATCGTGTCATTTTTGGATCAAAGGGGATTTAACATGTTCTTATTGATAGTGGAGTATGTTTTGATTCACAAGAAATATGATGTAATTATTGATATTTGAGTATATTTTGATAAATAGATTTGGAGAATTATATCTAGGTGAATGCATAAATTCAAGTCTCACTTGTGGACCATTTACGATATTTGACATTATGAAGTATTAAAATGTGATGACCTTTGATTGAATGTTTTTCTCTAATTGAAGTTTCTCAGATAGAAGGTTGTGGCAAAGCCACTTGGACATGACCTTCAATTGAAAAACCTTTGACAATGATCCTTCAACCAAAATTTGTTCACTAATTATATATATGAGATTATTTAACTTTAAACTAGCTATATATATGTTGGGTGAACCTACAATAGTGAGTCTAGCTTATGGAACATCAAAAATTTGGATTGGGAGGGGGAGAAAATCTACCAAACACCTTCATTCAAAGGCTTTCCTTAAAATGAAGGTACCTTTAAATGAATACAATGTATGCATCACCTTCATTTGAAGGTCCTTGCAAATAAGCAAGGTTATTTTATTATTTTCATGGGTCATGAAATTACCTTTGAATGAAGACCCCTTAATTTGAGGGTTGGATTTTAAAAGGTTCCTTTTGGCCCTTATGATCTATTATTTGGAAAAAATAGTAGTAGATCCATCACCACAACATCTCACAACATGAAAGTTGAAACCTACTACCCTAATGTCGCATCTTACCATGTTGATGCCACATCATTCATCCTATGCTATGTGGGATGCAAACAAAGTTTGAGAACTCTAGACATGGATGGCTAGGGCCAGTGAGGGAGGAAAATGAAGTTTGGAGCTAGGAAAAGTAAAAATGTGTAGTTGAAAAAGTCTTTTGATAGAATTGTATATCTTTTATTAATTTGAATGAAATGTGTATTTTTATTTTGAAATCCTAAATGCATTCTAAAACCCAAAAAAAAAACCTTAAAACAATGAAATTTAAACCATAATCCTAAATGTACATGCTAAAACCTAAAATATAAGCCATAAATCCCATCTCCACCAAAAATAATAGCATTCATAATCAAGTAAGTGGGTATACATAATTTATTCAATCTAGCTACAAAATATTGCACTAAGAAGAGCCCATTTATATGTTCTTTTAGCTCCATGGAATTTTTGGTATATAACATGGATGCTCACTCATATTATATTTATTACTAAAATCACAAACGAAAGCTAAAATATTGAGAGAAAAGGTATACTGTTTGTCTCAATATGCACCCTCTACCATCTAAATGTGTAGTCTAACATGCTTATTTTGGAAATCTAGGATTACATAAATGAAATGGATATTTTGTTCACTCATCATTATATCCCCCTTTGTTGCATGCCTCTACCTCTATCTTTCACACATGTGTCATAGTTAAATTCCCTTTTCAGTTTACATTTTCATACGCATGTGATAACTAAACAGAAATTCAATCTATAAGAGTGTAGTCTTTTAAAGTGTTCTAGTTATCAAATAGAGAAGCAACACTTTTCATGAAGTTTTGCATCACAAGTAGTCAATATAATTGTTATCACAATTTTATGTTCATAGCTAAGATCTATTCAATGGTAATCCAAAATTTATGACACATTCTAAATCATTTATTCTCATATAATATTGTAGGTATCTTGATTTTTTTTTAAAGGAGCACTTATTAGTGTAGATATTTGTATATATTAATCATTCAATCCACCTTTAAGAACATACTATTTCTTAACATCCTTAGCAAGAAATTTTTATTATTTAAAAAAAAAACATGACTATTTTAATGTTGTCATCAACAGAAAGCATGCATTCACATGCCTAAACTAGCTCTCACTAGCCATCCATGTACATTTTCCTTACATTACACATTGTTTCTATCACTAATAATTGTAGTGTTCATTCATTACCACAATAAATATATATATCATTGCAATGTTTTGTGTATGATACATAAACAAGATATAGAAAGGTTGATAAAGAAATTCAAAACATAAGTATAAAATCTATAATAACAACATGAAAACACATAAATATCATAACCATACCATGTGGGAGATGATACCATCACATTACAGTATAGTTAGTAGTATAAACATAACATCATGTTAAAAATATTTTTTACATATTTACAATTGAATATAAGACACAATTGAAAGAATAATTTCATTATGATGTAGGAGCATCGTAGGGGTCATACAATCTTGCATTACTAAAATTATTTTCTTTTGATTTTTAGTTTATGAGAATCTTTTTTGTACCTAATATTTTTTAATGTGATGTGTTTTGTTTTT
>CM021100.1:299017649-299087742 GCA_007115665.2 Sequoiadendron giganteum | reverse complement strand
CTCTCCCTCTCTCTCTCCATCAACTCTTCCTCTCACTCTCTCATTCTCCCCTCTCACTCTCACTCTCTCCCTCTATCTCTCTCCCTCTCCCTCTCTCCCTCAACTCTAAACCCTCTCTCCCTCTCCCACTCTCCCTCTCACTCTCCCACTCTCCCTCTCCCACTCTCCCTCTCACTCTATCACTCTCTCACTCTCCCACTCTCCCTATCACTCTCTCTCTCCCTCTCCTCTCTCCCTCTCACTCTCCTCTCCCTCTCTCTCCCTCTCCTCTCTCCTCTCTCTCCCTCTCCCACTCTCCTCTCTCCTCTCCTCTTCCTCTCCTATCCTCCCACTCTCCCTCTCTTGTTTCTCCCTCTCCCTATCCCTCTCCCACTCACTCTCCCCTCTCCCTCCCTCTCCCTCTCTCCCTCCCTCACTCTTTCACTCTCACTCTCTCCCTCTCTCTCCCTCTCCCTCTCACTCTCCCACTTTCCCTCTCTCCCTCCCTCACTCTCACTCCCTCTCCCTCTCCCTTTGGTCTATGTGTGTACAAATCGGATATCTGATTTAAATCGGATATCCGATTTGTGAAACTTCATTATGCAGAGGTGAAATCGGATATCCCTCTCCCTCTCTCCCTCACTCTCTCACTATCTCTCTCCCACTCACCCTTTCTCCCTCTCCATCTCACTCTCCCACTCTCCCTCTCACTCTCTCACTCTCCCCTGTCCTCACTCCCTCCCCCTCTCTCCCTCTCCCTCTCTCCCTCAACTCTAAACTCTCTCTCCCTCTCCCACTCTCCCTCTCCCTCTCCCTCTCTCTCTCTATCTCTCTCTCTCTCCCTCTCTCCCTCTATCTCCCTTTGTCTCCCTCTCTCCCTCTTGAGTGACTTTGAGCAAATCGTATCCCAATAAACACGATAGAGGTCCCACTTTTTCTTGAATACAGGAGCACCATCTGACCCTTTATCTGCATTCCTTTTGAAGCATCTTTTCTTTCCTCCTTTTCCTTCCTTCTTCGAGGATTGAATGAAAAGAACATGAATGTCTTCATTTGTAGGGCTTCATCCAATACCTCTCGCAACCAACCTTGACTCCTCTTGAATACAGTTAGCCCTCAACCGATCAAACTTGGGAAGTTTCAATCTCATGCCAATTCCTTGAATGTAAAACTCCCAAGATGAAGGAAGACCATTAAGAGCCAACATCGTCAAATCTTTGTCATCAACAATATGACCATTTCTCTCGCTGTCTTCAACTTAGAGATCAGATAATACAACTGAAAGCACTCAGAAAATGAAACACATAAGACAATAAACACAACAAGAAATTTTCTTACAACTCAGGCCCAGCTCATGGCTGAATTTGATACAATGAATAATAGCACCTCTCGTAGATGCAAAGATACAATCGAATATGCTTCTCCTTGAAATCGGCTTGCTGCCGCAAGATGAAGTGATGCTGCTCAAGTGAAAACTTTTGCTTGGATTGCAAATTATGCTGAATGAACTTGATTGAGGAAATGAACAAACATCACCTCGTATTTATACAAAATAAGGTAACTCTTCAAGGAGGTCGGCCCCTCTTGAAAATAATAAATTACAAAGTAATATCAAGGAAGGTCAGCCTCATCCATTTAAATAAAATGAGTATAAATTAAATAGCCATATGCTATCATTTAATTTATTACAACTTAATGTGATTGCTATCATGTATGAAAAATGTGGTAGCATAGACAAGGCAATGGACTATTTGAAAAAAAGCTTCAAAGAAATGTGGTCTCATAGAATTCAATGACAAACAAATGCAATTGACAACTGCTCATAGTTTTTAGTTATGCAATGTGAAGTAATTGCATAACTGCTTAGGTTGACTTTGTAAGAACTATATTGTAATTGAAAATTTTTCATCTATAAACATCTAGTTGTTAGTTATGCAATGTGAATTAATGATTTGAGTTTGAAAGATATGTAATGCAATGTAATCAACGATATAAATATAAACTACATAATATAACCATTCAGTTTTAAGCTATTGTACATTGATATTTAACCATTGCTCAAGATAAAATTTTCAAAGAGTTTAATCATGCATATGAGGAACAAATTAAATTTCAATTGTCAACTTCTATATATCAAATTATCCAATAATCAAGTGTATGTCCATTTACAAAAATGGCATCGACGCCAACTCAAACAAAGTTTTACAAAATGTGGCATATGCCATCTCAATATGTATTCAAAATTTACATGCCAAAATGTTTATCTCATCCTAAACTACTGGTGGATCATCAAAATGGAGCCTCTTTGAAGCACTCGTTGGCTTTGAAGGTAGTTGCAAAAGAAAAATTCAAACCACAATTGAGATTAGTTATACTATATAATTTAAAATCGAATAATTAACATCAAAATCAATATACATTGAATTTTAATTGAACTCTAAAAATGAAATCTTGATTACCTGAAATATATGTCTCTTCAAAGGGTCAGGAGTCCTAGAATATACCAAATCAACTTTTGAAATGTCATTCTATATATGTGAACAAAAACATAAAATTGATCCAAGTTAGCATACGATTAGGTTGATCTTATTTACCAAACACAATAAAATAAGCACATACCTCTTTAGGTTGATCTTTTTCTTTATCTCCTTCAAGTGTTTCGACACCTCCTCCTTGAGGTGTCGAAACACCTACTCTTTGAGGTGTTCCAATAACTACTTCTTTAGGCGGTGTGTCCCTTGTCATCATATTTGTATAGCTCATAATTGTCTGTACATAAAATTGACAAGTACATATGAAACTACCAATCTATGTTGACGTATGTATAATCAATATAAGATCTTAAAAATCTTAATTCAATCCAATTTGAGTTCAATTGTCTTCCCCTTATCTAGATTTGCACCTCCATAGTCTAGACAATGCTGCACCTCACTCGCACTAGGTATTTCATACAGGAAGAAAACAAGATAAACATATAAGTTATTATATAATTTCATTAATAACAATTCAAATGACAAGCAAGTATATAATATAAAATGTAAACGAGTGAGTGCGAAAATATATACTGCGTGTGTGTCCAAGCCAAATGAAATGGCCCTAAGGGTGCTATCAGTCACCCGTGTGAGCTTCTCCTCAGACATCAACTGTTAAATAGACTATGTAAATAAATATTAGTACTTGATACTATCTCTTATTAATATTCATTTATAAACAAATGCAAGTTATGAAATTACAACTTAAATCTTACTTGTGTCACTATTCCAGCATCTCCCTCTCTAGCAGGAGAGGACTTTGTAGGGTGCGCTCCACTCCCCTGCGACTGATCTATAATGTCCACATCATGGAGGTCATAATCAGAAGTGTCCAAGGGATGCTCAATGGGTTGTACAAGAGGACCCAAGCATATCTGGCGGCACATAGTGCAAGTATGTGGCACACAAATATGTGGACTTGAGGAGGATGATGCAGCAGCACTCGAGCCTTCGCCAACATCACCAAAATGTGGTTGAGCTATTGTAGAAGCATGTGAAACCAAATGACCACTCAAAGAGTGAATAGCTTGAATAGTCTGTGTGGATGCATCTTAGATAATCTCTGGATGATATATTGGAGGTGGTGGAGGAAGGGGAGGAAGGAGAACATTTGGGCATGGGACTACTCTAACTGCCCCTGGTCTATCTTGGGGCATACCTCTACCGACGCCCTGGAAGGGTTTAATGTCAAAGTAATTGACATGATGCCCTAACACAAATTCAGCATATAATTTTTTAATAAAGTAAAATGGTATGTCGGAATTATTGTTCGGTGGTTTATCAAAAACCATACACCATCGATCCCAAAAGTTAGCTACAATGTCCCTATGCATGCACCATTTTATGGAAAGTTTTGTTTTATTAACATTCACTGGCAAACCGGTGCGGGGGTCAATGAATAATGAGGCTATTTGGGCTTTGGTTATTTGGAGATCTTTCACATCATCGTAAGACAATCCACATCGATAATATTCCCTCATGTCTTCTCACCACGAATAAAAAGAATTATGTTGGGTCGAGAGGGTTTCTATATTTTTAATTATTTCTTTCAATGTGTTTGTCATATCTCTCAAACGAGGCATTGTCTAATAAATTTCACAAATGCCCCTCAATTGCCCCAATTTTTCACCAATTAAGTCTTCAATTAGTGGTTGCGGAGGTGGTGGAGCATTTGGCTACGGAGGTGGTGGAGCATTTGGCATTTGTGGATTTTCATTCGTAGACATAATACCTTATTAAAGTAAAAAACTAATTAAACTAATTGAAATTACACAATATAAATGAAATTATTGTAAAAAAACCCTAGTTTTTAATAAAAATCCCAAAAAAACCTTACTTTTTCACAAAAATCAATAACAAATTCTTATTTTTGATAAAAATATATCAACAACACTAATTTTTAATCAAGATCCATTTCAAAACATTAATTTTTAATAAAAAATCAATGTAAACTCTAGTTTTTTTAAAAAATCAATAGAAAACCCATTTTTTGAAAAAAATTTAATAAAACCTACTTAAACTTAAGAAAATCTATTTGAAAAATCGATTACAAGATTGAAAAAACCAAATACATACCTTTGAAATCGGATATCTGATCAAACCAGATATCGGATTTAGGTTTTTCCTTTTGCGCCCGCGTCAAACTATGAGAAATGAAGTTGAAAAGGTCGACTGTTTTTTTATATACTGTTTCCCGAAATCAGATATCTGATTTGGATCGGATATCCGATTTGTGGAAACTAGGTTTGGTTTTTGGTTCGGGTAAATGTACTGACACCCGAACCTAGAAAAGTCAACTCGGCATTTTCCGCGTTTTTGAATCGATCCAAAACGTGATTTTTTCTCATTGCCACTTTTTGGCTCATCATGATCCTACACATACCCATAGGTTTGTCTAATAATTCTTTGATCCTAATTGATGACTGACTGTGTGATGGAAAATTCTAAAAACTAAGTTCTTCCTATTTTGGAAATTTTGAATGACAATCAAAAATGTCGAAACACACTCAAAAGTGGTGCACTCCCAAACAGAAGCATCAAGTTATGACAAAAGTGGCCCACTGTCAAAAACATAAGCATTGAGATATGACAAAAGCAACGTAATGTCACAAACCGAAGCGTCGAAATATGACAAAAGCAATGCTCTGTCAAAAATAGAAATATCAAAATATGACAAAAGCGACGCATTGTTAGAAATAGAAGCGTCAAAATATGACAAAAGCGGCTTTCTATTAGAAATAGAAGAGTCAAAATATGACACAAAGACAAAACTTGCAATTTTCGAACCTAAATCAACCTAGGGTTTTACAATTTCTGACTATTTGATGATCGATTTTGATCTAACAAATAATACACAACAGCAAAACAACAAAATAAGAGACTAACTCTTCAAATTTTGTAGAGAGATTTTGCATGTTTTCTTCAACAAGATCACACTAATTGGTGTCACAAGTAGTTTAACAATAAAAACACATCATAGATACAAAACCTATTTTAGTGGTAGATCGAGATTATCAGCTTAGAGTAGGCCCGCTCCAAAATGCCTTCCAATGAGTGGGTGACTAGAGTATGCCAAGGTCATGTACCACCTTGACCCCTCTCACCTTAAAAGGAAAAAATCCTAACAAGAAATAGCGATCACCTCAACAAAGGTTGGCACATAGCAAGTAACTTCACACATTAATACTTGTATGTTCCACCACTTTAAGCTGGCGGATAACAAATGGCTCTTAGACTTTTAGATAACAAGGTGTTTAGTAGGGGTCTACTGTAAATAGTGAACCTGTCTGTTATGCTCTAGTCAAGAAGAGTCTCATCTCTACTCATCACTTCCATATCTCTGCGGGCCGAGGGTCATGGGGTTTGGCTTGAAAGACGTTGGCCACACCTTGAGGTACAACTTTCACTCTCCCCCCTTAATATAGCCCACCAAGAAACGTGCCTGAAATAAATCAAAAAAGGTGATGAGACCCCAAAGCAAGTCTCACTGTTGAATTAAACGATTATAGTGCAACTTTTGATCCCCAAGATCATTATTTTGGTGTTGTGAGGGGAGAGCATACAATAACACTACATCTCAAGTGTACAAAATTGCAAATTAGTGAAGTTTTTGATTCCCAAGATCACACAAGGTGTGAGGCAAGAGCATACATGCCACTAATCTACCAAAAACGGAAGACAGTCGTTCTTTTTAAGGTACCCAAATGTAAATATATCCAAAATTGAAAATGTGATTTATCTTGTTCATTTTTAAAACCCAAATCGAAAAATGATAGTTGTAGGTTCTTTTTATGCACCAAATTGAAATGTTCAAGTTATGGTAAATTTTAGTGCACCAAAAGAAGTGTGAAATTCTAGACTAATAAAAACCTGCACAACCAATGTAAGTAGGTTTTGAAATAATCTTGTCCTAACATTCGCCACAAACTACACGAACATTGGAAAATGCAAGAGAACAGGAGCGCATTAAGATTAATCAAACTGAAAATCTTCGAAAAATGAGTTATAAAGACGTACAAAACAAAAACATCGCTATGCGTCGAGTTTTCGCAAATGCATTGCTATAATTGGTTTCAAAAGCGTAAAGTTTTTGCAAAAGCATTGCACCGTATCATGCAAAAGTGTCACAAGATCCTACAAACGTAAACAATCATGTTTTATAAGCATAAAATGCTATCCTACACCAAAATATGGGGTATAATATATTGAAATTTGTCCCTCGACCCTTCCAGACACAACCATGATGTTTGGTCGTCCTCAAAAAGCTCCTAAAAGTGTGATTTTCAAAATTTGTTAAAAAAATAACTTGTTACAAGACATAAAACACTAAAAAATTTCAAACAAAGTTAGTACTTCACGTCAAGTTCACCATTTTGTCAACCAAAAAATGAGATAATAATAAAGCATGAATTAATAACAATAACCACTAAACTGTAATTCAAACTAATACTCAATCCAGTCAAACAATGAAGCACAATCAACAGAATGAAATCAAATGACAAACAATGCAATTAACTTCCTTGTGTCAAACTTGATTTACCTCCATTACTCTTTTAGAAATTGCCTTGATCAAATTTATATGCATTATATTGCTTCAAGCTCAAAATACTAAATATAGATGAAGGATGTGAAATCTCAAAAATTTGTGGTTAGCCTTCAAAGAGGAATGAAGGTTGATTTTATAAAAATTTTGATTTGGATGGACGATCAAGATTATGAAGTGGATGATCAAAATCAAAGGTCAAGAATCTTTGAAAAGAATTGATTGATGAGTTGACTGACTACAACTAGGTACATAATTTCAATTCATAGTTTGTGTGAGGAATTGATTGTTTCGTTAGCTCATAATTAATGGGAGTGAATTGATTTGATTGAAGAGAGATGTGAAATTGATTATTCAATGAAATGGAAGATAGCGTTCATTAGAAACGAGGTGGAAATACAAGAGTCTAATAATTAAATGAATTAAATATTATTAAAGGAATGTGCAAGTGGGAATTAAACAAATAAATAAAATGTTTTATTTATTTATGAAAGAAGATAATGTTGAGAGAGAAAATTAATAATTAAAGTAAATATTTAAATTAAATTTGAACGTGAATAATTAGATGTTTAAAGTAATTATTTAATTTAGAAAGTGTGACCATGGATAATTAAATAAACAAGTTAATTATTTAATTCATTCAAAGGGGGATAATGCATGATTAATTAAATAATAATGATTTATTTAATTAATTTTAAAAATAAAGATAATTAAATAAATAGAATTTATTTAATTAATCAATGAGAATAAAGATAAAATGAATTAATTAAATAATTGAACATTATTTAATCATTAAGAATAGGACAAATATTAGTGTAAAAGTGTTACTCGTAAGCTCGGACAATTTTGAGTATCTACAAAGAGAACCAAGAAAATATAGAGAAATGGTAAAATAACTCACTTGAAAAATAATGGCAAACCCAATTGCTTGTATTAGTCTAAAATCTTTGCATCGGTACAACAATGGCAAAATTGCAACTTCAAAATCCACTTGATCACCTTTTAACTTGTGTAGACATTGCATGTAAGTGTTGTTCATTTTAAAGGTGTAGCTAGGGCATAGGAAATTATTTAGTAAATGGTATATTTGAGTTTACATTAACTCATTTGATACAACTTTTGAGCAAGAGCATTGATTAATTTGGAAATAGTGAATAAATGGTGGCATTGCATTTTGATGAGTGATACTCTATCTCTTCCTAACATTTTCCATCATAATAAGTGGACACATTATAAGTTGAAATTACAACATTTCAATAGCTTGCAATGGCAACTTGTCTTTTCAATAGACAACAATTGTGGTGCTTGAAATTTGGACCAATTAGCTTCAAACAAATGGCTGTCTTCAGGTCAATAATGGCTGCTGGTGCCAACATGTACCACTTTTTTGGAACTATCGCACATCAGCTAGTGGGGTTTTTCACTGATTTGAATACATTGCATGATGTAATTAGAAGTAAACACATCAGACTATTCACTTAGAAATATCATGTGAAAATGGTCAATATGTGCTTAGACCATCTCGGCATGACATGCAGTTTAATGTATACACGACATGCGAAAAAAAAGACACATGAGGATGTACAATAAAATGTTGACAAAGAATACACAGAGATGAAAAGCCAAAGCAAAGTGAAAGGTGGAGGGCCACACAAGGTTCATTACATATCGGCTAGCAGGGAATGCACAAGGCTGATGCAATGCAATAAAATGGTTTCGATAGTTATGCACTGAGACTTTTGAATATGTGGGATCAAAAAACCAGCAACAAAGGGTTAGAAGCCAATATAGATGCGCCATGTGTATGCATAGGATAGCATGCAAGAATAAGACAAACAAAGTGCAAACCAACAAACAAATAATATGATGCTATAAAACTAATAGAAAGAAGAGAGCCAGGCAGCATAGGTTTTTTCTCTTAAGTGAGACAAGGGAAGATTCCGGTTAAAAACATCATCCGTAATGAGTGCTAAGTGGACCATTCATTATCATGAGAGATGGGTTCTTATGAACCACTACTCGTGAAACATGGGTCAATGAGTTTGACTCCAAACTACATGGATGAATCCTGATAGCAATATCAGGATCATCTGTAATGCTCAACCACCATACAATGACTGGATGCAACATAGGTTTTTTCCCCTTCACTCTTATGCCTTTGAACATCCTGCTCAAAACTTTGTATAAAGACAAGCTTGAACTGAATAAGTTCGCAAAATCAAAAACAAATTCAACAAAAATTGTTCAAATGGTGTCCATATATTTGTCTATGAACTTAAAAAGTGGCACTCATGTAACTTTGAATTGGATATAAATTTTAGGAAGATAAATGTCAGAAATCAATTTGAAAGTTGATTCTTTAACTTTTCATCTAGCCTTAACAAAGATTGCTGAAATTCTTCAGCAGATTATTGTCATCTCACTACACATGATTTTAGATCATTCCAATTGTTTATCCTCCCATTCATCATTAAAAACCTCTTCAGTTCATGATGTCTATCCAGCATAATGGAGTAATGCACTGAATGTAGAAAAAAAAATGCAGATCAATAATACAAAAGCAGATAAATTAATGAAATCATGAACTCGTACATTGATTATGACAATAGATTGGTCCATTGGCATTCAAAAACTAAAATAAATCACAACCAATGCCCTAGATAAAGTTATAAAATACCCCATAAAAAGACTGGTAAAGCATCAATATGAAGTTGAAATGACTCCCACCTACTCATTTGTCCTCAATACTATCATGAAAATTAATATTGCTGCACATGGTTCCAGGAGAAAGTGCATCATAGGAAAATCATAAAATACTGAACATGTAACAAAATATCTGTAGATCATCCATACAAAGCTAAGAAATAAACGAAAAATACTTAGATCAACTATCACAAAAAGACTTGTTCGTTTGACACACAACACTAAAATCAGTAAAAATCCATTATTTCAGAGCTTTAAAGGTTTGGAAAATGATTGTCAACAAATCAATTCGTATCGTATAAAATATACACTGCCCATCCACCCTCAACAAAGTTCATATCACTGTACACAAGAGGTTTTGCGTCTAACTTTTAGTATAGCACATTCATTACTTGCAGATTCACAACACAAAAATATGAATTAAACAAAGTATCAAGTTCTTATATCGGCTGCCAAATTTATTTTTATCTGCTACCAGTTGCTGCTCATCCAAAGAGGTTTGAAAGTCAATATCCATAAGGTAGTAGTCAGAGTAAATAAAAAATTGAATCGCATTCAACCCAACTACGAGCACAGAACCTCCAGCAGACAATACAAAGGTGGAAGGTAGAATTTTTAGACCAAAGCCTGGTCAACATAAATTTTTGGCATGAGACCCAACTATGATCATAGAAACTCTAGCATATACAAAAAATGGAAGAAGATTATTTTAGCCACAGCCTAACCAGAATACGGCAAACCAAAAGTAAAAGATTTTTTCAAAAAGGGGATTTAAAAGGGGAAAAATGGGTAAAAATCGAATTTTAAAAAAATGTTTAAAATGTACAGAAAAAGGGCGAAAAACCTGTTGTTTTTCAAATTTAAAGGCATCTCAATAATATAGAGATATAGAAAGAAAATAAAATTGAAAGTTTAGCCATCAATTATAGAATATCAAACTAAGTATTTGTACATGCCTATTTAGAATTCTATGTCTGCTTTATCTCTTTTTGCTCTCTAGTCCTCAATCAGGACCTGTTAAGATGTACAAGCATTTCAACATACACAAGTAAGAAGCATTAAAATATCATATCATGGAAGATCCCAAGTAAAAAGTCCAGAGCTTCACATAATGATAATGTTAGACCATCAGACTTTTTCATCAATAGTAATCCTAATATACATGAGGACTTCACTAACTAGAGGGATGAGAGCAATCCTTCTTTCAAATGAAAAAAAAATTACAGTCAAGACTCAAGGGTTTAATTTACTTGTTAAGTCCTGCCTATTATAGCTATCAAATTTTTCTAAGTTGCCTATGTCCAAAGCTATTTGATTATAGAAACTGGACATTCATATTTGAAACTTTACAGCAGTTTGAATCTGATCCAGAACAAATTTGGAGGGTACAAAATTGCACTTTTACATCCATATCCTTAGCCTAACCTCCAATATCCCCAATTCATCCATCTGAAGGATTAAAGGAAGGAGATCACTTAACAACATAATTGTATAATATCGAGGCTGAAAGTCCAGGCAGATCCTTACAAGCTTCCAAAAACATAAGAACCAGGGGCTTGCACTAAGAGCTAAGCCCACCACTGAATCCCTGAGTCACATTATAATTTGTAGTTGAATGGCAGAAATTGATTTGCTCAGTGGTTGTTTGTTGCTAGATACAACCACTAGATCTTTGAACTAAAACCTATTTGCAAACAGCCTCAATTTCCTAGTAAAAATCACTTTCCAGAATGATAACTACACTATTAATTTGGAGTTATTCCCAAAAGTATGTATCTGCTATTCCTTTTCTATAGCCCTGTAGTATTGTAGCGACATTTTGTTCTCTCTAACATAGATTTTGGGCTCTATGAAGCCTTGATTCCAACTCATTACTACATCAAGACTCAAACCATCTCCATAGTATAAATTGCAAAATCATAAGATCATGGTTCACAAACTTGGACTCAACTTAGACTCGATAGACCAAAAACTTCCAACTCAGTAAACACTTAAATTTTTAGAAAAACATAAATTTTATGTAAAATACAGCTACAAAATGTATGAAATGAGTTAGGTGGGGGTTTGGGGCCACTGCCCACAATGGGGTCGAGGGGCAATGCCCCTCATGAGATCTGGCGACAATGTCCCTAGCACCCAAAAATATTTGACCCTCCAACCACCTGTAGAATACATCTTATTAAAACTGTAAGATGGCAATTATAATGTGTTTGGTGAGGTTTTCAGCTTGACAGTGCCTACCTCTGTCATTGGATTTGTACACTAATGGTGATGAAGTGGCCATTGGTAGTAATTATGCATTCTATTCAACCAGCTGAGAATGTCTAGAAAATAATTGTAAAATCAATTAAAATCAAACAATTAACAGTTAAAACAGAACCTTTGCTAGAGAACAAAGGAACATTTAAAACATAAAGGCAGATTTTACTTCAAGAAAGCAATCGTTGGACTTGGGAGAACTTAAATAAACCTTGAAAACTTAAAATGTTGGGAAAATGATTATCGGAGAACCAATTATAATTTGAGTCCCGATTGCCCACTTTCCACCAAATAATATTGCAGTTCCTCTTCAGCAGATATGAAGAAATCATATTGCTGTACACACATGGTTCTGCTTCATACAAAATGTTTAGTAAAATGAAAACCCATTAAACTCATTGCAATAAATTTATAAAACAAAGTTCAAACTTCAGAGATCCTTGCTCTAAGAAAATCAATAAGAAAAAGTGCACCCAAAAATATTTGAACCCCTAACCACTCATTGAATGAATCTTATTCGTATTGTAAGATGGCTATTTTAATGTGATTGGTAAGGTTTTAAGCTTGACAGTGCCTACCTCTGTTATTGGATTTGTACAATAGCGGTGATTGAATGGGTACGGGCAGTAGTTATGCATTCTACTCAACCGATTGGGAATATCTAGAAAATGATTGGAAGGGAATCATCAACTAAAATCAAACAATTAACAGTTAAAACAGAACCTTTGCTGGAGATCAAAGGAACCTTGAAAACAAAGAGACAGATTTTGCTTAATGAAAGCAATTGTTGGGAGAACATTAGATAAACAATGAAACCTTAAAATGTTGGGAAAATGATTGTCGGAGAACCAATTGTAATTTGAGTCTCAACTGCCCTCTTGCCACCAAATAGTGTTCCAATTACTCTTCAGCATATTTGAAGAAATCATATTGCTGTACACATATGGTTCTGCTTCATTCAAACTATTTAGTTAACTGAAAACTCATTTAGCTCATCGCAATAAAACAAAGTTCATACTTCAGCGATCTTTATTACTAGAAAATCAATAAGATAAAGAGCAAAATAAACATTTGACAGAACACAATGCAGAGCACTTAGATAATTACACTCACATTGAATGTAAGATTAAGGTAAATCAAAAACTAAGTATCTCAGATTGTCACGGAAACATTACCTTCAATTCAAGACGCACGATTTATAAGTGCAATAAAACTCGAGCAAATATATAAACTGTGTTGGGTTGCTTGACATACCTGTGCTTTTAATAAAGATTTTTCTTTCCCTAAATATTTCCTACTGCAATTAAAATCTATTTTGAACAAGACACTCGATAGTCCGAAGTTTATGTTCGATAAAAGCTAATGAGAATGTTAATTTTGCGAGAGAATTTTTTTGGCAGACACTAAGAAGGTCCACATAAAACCAAGACTAACAACAGAGGAAAGCACAGCAGCAATGTTCATCCTTCTACAGATGCTGTGTGCATAAACCAAACCCTAATGTTCCATTGCGAACATGACGTCCTTCGTCCACTTTACATTAAACATGCATCGCATCCAACCCTGAACCATAATCCTAACCCTAACCCTAAGCACAAGATGGATTCTGCAGTAGTGAGACGCTTCATATAACATAAAAAATAGGCATTACTTCAGACAAGATGCTCTGGCCAGTTTCTGGTGTAAAGATAACAGAGGTAAATGTTCATAAATCTTGATAATACGGTTCAAGAGACCCGACACCGCATTTACGGCAGCCCACAACCACACTCGGAATTAATCAAAATAAAAAATACGTATAGTTAATTCCCTCTTGAAAATAACAATTGATCCCAGCTACATCCTATGTTACTTTCAGTTCAAGCTACTTAAGGGTTTTCAAACAATAGCACACCTTCCAGCTCGCAGCTTCCACTTCTAACCCTCCGACATTTGAACTGAATTCTCGAAGCATTCTCCTCTCTTCTGCTTATTTTCCAAATCAGAACCAGGCTCTGTCCCGTGCTCGCCCAGGGTTAAATCCCGTGATGCGCTTTATAGGCCGGGCTACATTATCCTACACTGCAACTAGTTGGGTAGGTTTCATAACCCTTTCTTGCAATTTCTGGTATTCAAACCTGAGCTTCTTGGTAAGAATAGTCTAGGAGGTTACTCAGGGTTTGCAGCTTGCTTAGGGTTGTAAGCGACAATTTTGATACTGCAACATCCACGAAACTCTGCAGCTTTTTCCAGTGGATGGGCTCTGTGGACCTTGCCGTCTGGTCCTGCCATTGGCACAATCCAAAGCTCAGAATCACAGAACCTGAAAGAAGGGAGCAAGAAAGGACTCACATACGCACCTTCCTTCGGGCTTTCTAAAATCGTGGGTTCTTTGAACGGTTCTCAAATGTTTATAGTAGTATATTTGGTAAGTTTCCTTTTTAAAAAGTTCAGTCATGTCATTCAATATGATTAGAGATATTAAATATTTACGATCCTAGGGTTTCAAGATCTATTTTGAAGGAGAAAAAGGGAAAAAAATGCTACATGATTAATTAAAATATTTTTCTTTTTTAGTTATTATAATCCAGTTTAGGTCTAAGAATTATTTAAAAAGAAAACAAAATCATTGTGTTCAAGAGATCAACCAAGAAGAACTATAGCAAACGAGGAGACAATAGAAGTAGCCAAAAGAATGTCAAGCAACAATAGAAAAAGACCCAACGACACCACTAGCCTATCCCAAGCAACACCTACATAAATCTCCTAAGAAAGCCAACTTCATTGAACATCCATCATCCAACAAGGGTCCATTCATATCCCCTTATTAGGTGGGTGTTCCTAGATGTCATTTTGCATTAGCTTGATAGCTTCATACGAGAAATTCTCCCACCAACATCTAATGTAGGCCCTTGAGCCCTCAAGCATGTGAGCACCCCACTTAGTTGCCCAATCTGCCACCTGATTCCCTTTTCGTCCAATATGTGAGAATCAAATCTCTTCAAATTCAAAAAGAAAAATTCTTGCTACCTAAATGATTACATCCAGTTTTGGGATTTCTCCTCCTCACATAGCCCCTATTACCGATTTTGAGTCTCCTTTTATATACAATTTTTTCCATCCTTTTTTCTCTAGCTTCTATCAATCCCCACAACATTGCCCTAGTTTCTGCTAAATTATTAGTATCAATTCCATAGTCATAAGCAAATAAACCTATTAGTTGTCCCTTTGAATCTCTAAAAACTCCCCCGCCTCCAATTGTCCTTGGATTACCCTTCGTTGCTCATCTAAGTTAAGTTTGATTCAATCCGGGTATGGCAACTACTAGCTATTCTTACATGTAATCTCTTTGGGGTGAGCATGGGCTTGCCCAAGTCACTTGAATCTTGCCCAAGCCGCCACCCTAATATTCTTCACATTTGTGATAGCCCAATCTTCTACCTTGTGGATTTCACCTAATTCACCTATGGAATTTCCCACTTAATCTTAAATCATTTCCACTATTTTCACAAATTCCTCAAAAATCCTATTGTTTCTTTTCAACCAAATATTCCACATAATAAGAGTGGGGGCCAAGTTCCAAATCAACTACAAATCCAAGCTCATGACCTTGAGGATCCAACACTCCAAGAAGAGTGGGATATTAGCCAAAAGAACCCAATCCAACCCCCATGTATTCAAGAACATAATCTAAATATGCCCAAAAAAATCACTCTGGATGAATAGGTGATCATTGCTCTCTCTTCTTTATTCACAAAGAACACACCTTAAGGGTCCCATTTTACATAATGCTTACAATCAATCCCATGTGAGGGCTCGTCTTCTCAAAGTGATCCACAAAAAGCTAATGATCTAGCCTTGTCACTACCTTACTGCCCCACACTAAGTTGTCTTACTTACATGGACCAAAAGTAGGCCATAAATTAATCTTCACCTGAATTTTTGCACATAGACCTTCTAGCACTTGCATCGAGGCCTTCAATTTCTTCCATTGCTTGTTGTAGGAATTTTCCATGATGTATTCTTTAATCAACTCACCCCCACCTCTTCAAAAATAGAAAATTAAAGGACGATAAGCTTGATTGTCCTCAAGGGCTTTGTTCTCTACCCAACAATCATATGCCAAAACCAAATCTTTTATTCATCTCCTAGCCTCTATTTGATGTACTAGGAGATGATTCTACTGCATATCTACAAGAAATTTCAAATGCTCAATCCCTTAGGAAGAATGGAATTATTCTACGAATACTTGGCTTGGATGATCTTACTTCACAACCTATTTCTTTCTTTATAAACTTTCTACACTAGCTTGGTTTTCAAAGCATTATTCATGTCCCTACAATTCCTAATCCCCAAACCCCCCATCCTTAGAGGCCTTCTCATCTCTTCCCACTTAACAAGACTATATTTGAAAATATTCCCACTACCCTTCCAAAGGAAAACACGATGACCTCCCTCAATGCTTTTCACCACCTTACTCAAAATCTAGAAAATATGCATTATATAAATGGGCATTGCTATCAAGGAGGCTTTAATAATGGTTATCCTCCTGGCAAGAGACATCCACTGATCTTTCCAAGAAGAAAGCATACCATAGATCTAATCAATAACATTCCTCCATTCCACTTTTGAAGACCTTTTGTCCAAAAGAGCAATTAGAATTTTTTCCTCAACAATAGCAACCCCTACTTTTTTAGTTAAAAATTTAATTAGGATTTTTTCTACCACTTGTCAATCATATGGGGTTTTTAAATTCTCATAAGTTACTTCTTTATTGTTTTATATTTATTTACTCGGTTGAATTGAGTTTACAAAATAATAAGTTCATTAGACCATAGCTTCCATAAATTGAGCTTAAACTTCAAATCTTAAACTACACTACAAAATTCATGAGACCACCCACTTTAAAATAATCCTAAAAAATATTAGCAGCACCCGTTGAAATCTTTTAAGAAGCCCCACTCCTTGGGACTCCACCTCTAGATATAAATGTTTCTAGATTTTAAATTATGTAAAAAACATTTAACTAATATTTTGGAACAAAATATATGATATATTATTAAGATAAGAAAATGAAAGTGGAAAAAGTAAAATGATGTCAAAATTATGATGTTAAAATATATTTGTGGTACTTAGTCTTAGCAATTGGTGATACAACTAACTAAACATATTTTTCTAAAAATTGTCCTATTTTTAAATATCTTTAATATCCACTAATGTCATGGCACAAATCGGCAGGGTTTCCAAAGATGCGAAAACAGGCGACAACGAGGCTCGAGAGATTTCAGAGGCGTCTACTTGAAGATAGAAGTGGATGTTTCAAGGGAGACATACATGGACATAAACACCCTTTGCAGAACGATGTTGATAGGCAGAGTATTGGGCAAAGCCAGGCCACAGGAAAAGATCAGATTATGGATTGAGAACAATTGGGACAGGTCCGCGAAAACTTACTTCCTTCCCAAATAGTTCTTTGTGGTAATTTTGGGCTCGAAGAAAGACAGAGATGCCATCTTGGTCAAAGGGTCATGGAAAATGGAGGAGGATTACATCTACACTCAGAAATGGCTTCCGAACTTTTACCCCAGGGCTACGAACCCTTATCTAGGCCCTAGTTGGATTTGCCTTTATTACTTACCCTTCGAATTCTGGTCGGGAGAAACATTATACAAGTTAGGCAATAGCTTAGGGCACATCATTGATCTGGACATGGGGAATAGTGATTTCGTCCACTATGTGCGCATCAGGCTTCTGGCTATCAGAAGACTCTCGAAGACCATCAAAATAAAGACCTCGATCGGTATTTGGGACCAGGAGATTAAGGTGGAAGAGAGGAAATTTTACTGCAGCTGATGCAAGAGTAGGAAACACTATGAAGCAGGTTGCCCTCGCCCTATTCCAAAGATTTGGGTGCAAAGAGAAGGGGCTTCTGCCCCACCTCAGAAACAAGAAACACCCCTAGAGCAAGTGGTGGTAGAAGTGGTTCCCAAGGAGACAGTCCCTAAGGAGATTCTTGAATTGGTGACCTCACCAAAGGTAGAGGAGGATAATCCATTTAGGTGGAAAATCATTCCCTACAAGGCCCCAGCGGAAACCGAGCCTCCCCAAATGGGATCCATAATTGACAACCCCGAGACTATGGAGGATGCATGGTCCGAAGAGGAGGGTGAGGTCGAGGAGGAACTGGGGATAATAGAAACCAGGAATATTTTCCAGACAACAGCCAAATTAGGAGGAGGGTTGGCGAAGGTCAAGAAGAGCAAGGGACGAAAGACCCTCCAACAGAAGAGGGAAGAGTTTGCAGCAGAGCAGGGGCTGCCAAAAATAAAGGATTACCTGTTGCGTTCCAGGGGAGGCATTTCCTCCCTTGGCAAACAATGAGGATCGTCAGTTGGAACGTTAAGGGCTTAAATGCCCCTAACAAATGGTGCTTGCTTAAGCGTCAACTAGACAGGTTGGGGGCGGCAATCATTATCTTGCCAGAAACCAAAATGTCCTCAGACGAAGCTGATCTATTTGTCAGGCATTGCAAAAATTGGAAAGGTTGGTTTGTGGATGCTGCTGGCAGCGCGGGTGGGCTCAAAATTTTGTGGAAACCAGGGGTGGTGGAAATGAAGTATGAATGTGGGTTGAAAGCCTGGGCACATTGTTGTATCAGATTTTTGCATACAAAATTCTCATTTCACCTCCTTAATGTGTATGGCCCAATAAAAACAGAAGATAAAAGACAAATGTGGGAGAATCTAACACTATTTATGAGAAAATTAAAAGATAGAGACATTATACTTGGCGGAGATTTCAACGCAATACTCTCTTTGGATGAGAAGAGTGGTTCATTGCGAAGTGAAAATATGGTGATCAGGGACTTTAGAAACTTTGTGGACAAAAATATTTTGTGGGACATTCCTCTCAAGAACATAAAGTATACCTGGACCAATCGACGACAAGGCTTCTCCAACATAGCAGAGTGTCTAGATAGGTTCCTCTTGTCATCCAATTGGCTTGAGCACTCGACGGGCATTGAATCCTCGATCCTCCTTATTTCATTGTTAGACCATTTCCCAGTCGCTCTAGACCTTACATGCATCGGCAAACCAAGAAACTCATACTTTAAGTTTGAGCGAATGTGGCTTCGCTGTCCAGAACTCATCGGCCAAATAGAATCATGGTGGAATGAAGTTCCCAAAAGAGGTGGCATGAAGAGTTTCACATTATGCAAAAGACTCGCACATCTGAAAGACAAGCTGAAAGAATGGAACAAGACGAATTTCAAGGACATTTTCTTGGAGGAGAAGGAAATTGAAGGTGAGTTGGCGGCCCTTAATGAAAA
The DNA here is from genome assembly GCA_007115665.2 of Sequoiadendron giganteum. Taxonomy (NCBI): domain Eukaryota; kingdom Viridiplantae; phylum Streptophyta; class Pinopsida; order Cupressales; family Cupressaceae; genus Sequoiadendron; species Sequoiadendron giganteum. The sequence goes on along the minus strand of CM021100.1, from coordinate 299,068,418 downwards.
AGTCTTCACCCACAGGATGCATCAGGAAGACTTCATTAAAGAAAAAGTGTTAAAAGAAAGATTGGATGAGGTGGTGGCCAAAATCGAGGAGTTTTGGAAGGCCAAGGCTAGGGAATCGTGGCTGGAAGCAGGGGATGGCAACACAAAAAATTTCCACAACTTTGTTAGAGCTAAAAGGATCTTCAACAGAATAAACAAAATCAGTGGCCCCGATGGGGTGGTCTACGAGAAGGTGGATGACATTGAACACGAAGTTGTTCGCTTCTTCACTGATCTCCTAGCACTAGAGAGTGGAGTGGACATACAGCCTAACGAAATAATCAACGACATCAAGCAAGTGGTCTCTTTTGAAGACAATGCCAAACTATTGGCACCTTTCACAATCGATGAAGTCAGAAAAGCAACTTTTGACCTCCACCCGGATAAGGCTCTGGGTCCAGACGGATTCACCGCCTTTTTCTTCCAGCAGCGCTGGCACTTTTTGGGGCAAGATGTATGGGAGGTGGTCAAGGAATTCAGACTAAAAGGAAAATTCATTAGAGACATCAGCAATACAGTGGTGGCTCTAATACCCAAAAAAGATGAAGTGCAATCATTCGCAGATTTCAGACCAATAGCATTGTATAGCACAATATACAAAATTATTGCCAAATCTATGGCGAACAGGCTAAAGTCCATGCTAAACATATTGATCTCTCCTGAACATAACGGATTCATTCCCAATAGGGACATTGCGGACAACATCATCCTTGTGAATGAAATAATTCACTTGATCAAACAAGAAAACTTGAAGGGCATGATTGTAAAGCTCGATATTAAAAAACCATATGATATGGTTAGCTGGAGATTCCTTTACCTTGTCTTAAAGTAGATGGGGTTTAGCTCTGCATGGGTTGAGAATATTTTCTATTGCATCTCCTATGTCTGGTTCTCAATTGTTGTGGATGGTTCTCTCCACGGCTTCTTCCAATCGTCGAGGGGGTTGCGACAGAGCGACCCAATTTCTCCATTTCTATTTGTCCTCATGGTCGATGCTCTAGGTGGTTTAATAAAGGAACGTGTCTCAAATGGGGCTTGGAAGGGGATCCAGCCTAGCAGATGCTTGGACACCTTCTCACACATCCAATTCACAGATGACACTCTGCTACTTGGGGAAGCCAACATCCTTGAGGTAGAAACAATCAAGAAAACATTGGAAGTTTACAAGCGTTGCTCAGGGCAAATAATCAACAAGGAGAAAACAAAAATCTACTTCTTTAACACTAAGAAATCTGTTCAGAGAAGAATCACAAGCTCATTTGGATTCAATATTGACTCTCTCCCCTCCACTTACCTTGGGATTCTATTCTTCCAGGGGGCCATTCACACTTCCCTTTGGTCAGAATGCATAGAAAAATGCAGGATCAAAGCTTCATCCTGGAAAGGGAAATGAATTTCCCTTGTCAGTCGTATAACTATGCTCAGAGCTATCCTTAGCGCCCTGCCGATATATGGAATGACATGCCTCAATTAACCAACAAGGCAAAAGTATCAATGGATAGTATCTTCAAGAGGTTTATGTGGGAAAGATCGAACGAAGATCATTGAATCCCCCTCATCAAATGGGAATTAGTCTGTCAAGAAAAGTGATCTGGGGGTCTCGGGATTAGAAACTTGCATCAACAAAACTTGGCATTAGGTGCCAAACTTGTATGGAAGCTGGTCTGCTCCTCATCAAAGCTTTGGTGTAGATTGATGCAAACTAAATATCTAGACACAATGGATCCAAAGAGAATAATCATGATCGCCAACCCTCCAAACGGCTCAGCTGTTTGGAACTACATGTGTGAATGCCACCACATCATAACTGACCACGTATCTTGGAGCATAAACAATGGTTCATCGGCTGATTTTTGGGCCGATTCGTGGGAAGGCTTCCTTGTGTTTAGTGAAAGCAAAGAATTCAATAACTTAAGAAGGCTTCTCTCAGACCGCATAGGCACAAGTGTTAGGGACTACTTCAAGCCGGACGTGGTTTCTAGGAGGCCGGGTTGGAGACTCATGGAGGATTTGGAGATAGATGAAGCCAACAAAAAGAAATTCATCGATTTAATGGAGAACCACAGATTGGCACTGAGCGAAAAAGAAGATGACATTGTTTGGTGTGGGGCCAAATCCGACAATTACTCGATGAAAGTTGGTTACCAAATTCAGAATGCTATTCATGATGGTTGTGACTATCGAAAGGATCTTTGTTGGGGCAAGTACGTCCTCCCCAAAGCAGGGGCTTTCCTCTAGACGACCCTCCACCACAAGATTATTACTAGTGATAGGCTAAGGAAGGTTGGGATGGCCGACCCGACCGCTGTATTATATGCAAACAGGCTGAAGAATCTTGTGATCATTTACTATATCAATGCCCATATGCAATTGACTGTTGGGATTGGCTTCAAGGAAAATTTGTTGGTTCGGGACAAGAAATGAAAAATTACTAGACTTCCTTCAAAGTTGGCAGAGGTGGCACTCCAATGGACTTTGGGGTGGCATTTGGGAGTGCGCTCCTTCCATGTTAGTATGGCACATCTGGAAGGAGCACAATCAAAGAATCTTCAAAGGAACAAAACTTAACTCAGACGACCTGAAACGAAAGATATAGGAGGCACTGGTTGAGACCATTAACAACAAAATCAGAGGCTTTCGCAAATTCAACTTCACTTCTTGGGATGATAAAATGGGTTGAAATTGGGGGGGTCTTAAAGTTCCTCTTGGCATTGGGAATGGAGCGGACTCAAAAGGGAAAGATAACAGAAGAAACATCAAATGGACTGCTCCTTTGTGGGGTAGACTCAAACTGAACTTCAATGGGGCTGCTAGGGGCAATCTTGGCAAGGCTGGCATTGGGTGCATTCTGAGAAACGATAAAGGCAAAGTGGAATGGGCTTTAGCTGAAGCAATTGGGACAACAACTAATAATACAACTGAAATGTATGCATTGATCAAGGGCCTGGAAGAGTGTTGCAAAAGAAATTAGACTAACATAGAGATAGAAGGGGATTCAATGTTTTGCATCAATAGCATTCGAAGGAAAACTTGCAACAATTGGAAACTGAACAAATTGGTCTCTCAGGCATGGAGTAACTTAGAAAAGATGAACTTCAAAATTTCCCACACATACAGAGAAGCTAATGGTGTGGTAGATTGGCTAGCCAACCTGGGGTTGATTCACTAAGTAAGTCCATTTTTGAGGTGGTGCTCACACAACATGAGGCCCTGCAAAAGATTGTAGAGAAAGAAAAAGGGTGATTCCTTCTCCATGGCGTTGGTCCTTGTGATTGAATTGGTCTTGTATTTTCCATTTTTTCACCTCTCAAAATGAGTGGTTGGCCTTTTCTTGTTTTCTTAATCTCACAATTATAAACAATGGGAGTCACCCCCATAGGTGACACTTACCTAAAAAAATATATATATCTTTAATATCCAATAATGTAGATACACAACTAATAAATTAAATAGTTTACCCTAAACACTAAACACTTGAATAAATTATTCTACTAATGTGGTGTTGTTAAAGTGTGTCTTTAAATCTAACTATTGTGTTGTTCACTTTTAAAAGAACTTTAGAATTGTTTTTATTATGTTTCCCTTATTATAATGAGGACAATGAAGGATGAGTTTTTATTTATTTTTTCATGTCAATAACCTTCTTTATAATCATCATTGATAAACCTCTCTATAATCAACATTGGTAACTAGTTTTTTTCAAATTTTCTATGAAAGGAGATTCTATTGTGAGGCCTACTATTTGACACACTCAATTTAACTATATTTTGATTAGAGTATTTTGATATTTTATGTGTTTCATATCATTTTGCATGATTATGGATACTGGATATTGTGTTTAATTTCTTGTTTATGATGATTATAGATATATGTTATGCTTTCTCTAATTACTATGCTCTTGTTAATTTTGTTATTGTGGTAGGAATGGATAATTATGTTTATGTTATAGGTTTGATGAGATATAAAATTTGGGTTAGATAATGATGTGATTTATTTATAATTTAATACAATGATTTAGGCGTGAATTAATAGAATATGTTATTTACAAGAGAAAGAATAAATTTTGGATATTGTTATTTCAAATTAATTGATTTCAAGATTTGATTGTGTTAAATATGTATATATATGGAATTGTTGATTAAATTGGTTTGATTATCATGTATTGGATATATTGACATGTGGCTTTGAGTGTGTAGATACATGCCCATGGCGAATGGGATCAGAGGTAACCAAGTGTTACACCCCATTTCTAAGTTACCAAATTACTTTTACCTTAATGAGTAAACATGATTTTAATTAAAGAATATGACTTTAATATGCTCAATGGATGAATGAAATGTATGAATATGCATTATGATGAATTATTATTTAAATGCTTTAATGATTCTTTTGATATATGATGAACATGATTTACATGTTATCAACTAACTATGTACATGTTGCACTAAAATGGATTTGGGAAAGGTTTGAACCCTCCAGAGGGGGAGGGAGAGTATCACCCAAGAGAGGAGTTTGGTATGAGAAGCATTGGTATGTCTATTTGAGTTGACACACACACACTCATGAATATAGGCTAGAGGAACCTTGTTGAGTCATTCTGAGTATTGTTTTGGTAAGTGCTAAACCTAAGTTCAAAGCTTTTTGGTTGATAGGGAAAGTTAGGATTGGTCGTCTTTGATCTTCCTTGATCATTTAATCAAATTGAACTAAATGATAAAACTATCATAAATGTCACACATGTTGCATTAATGTGTATTTAAATATATATGAATATATAGAGAGTGTATATGTATATATATGTGGGCATACATGTACATGTATGTATAAACGTAATATTGATAATTAAGTAAGACATACTATATATATAGTATTTAAATGATCATTATTTATATGTATATTAATATATATTATTATATTGACAAATATATACTTGTTTTTGATTAACGATAAACATGTTTTGAAGGGTACCTAAAACCTTGAATAAAAAGAGACAGTGACAGCAAAGATAGAACAGTAGGCTACCCACCCCAGAAACCAAAAAATTAAGTTGATTACCCAAACATCAGTGACCCATCAACAAAAAACACTAAAAGACAGCTAAGACAAAAATAGAAAATAAAACGGTCATTAGATAAGTTATTTGAGCATCATTTCCGCTTCCAGATCCTTCGACACCAACTTATCATGTGCATTTCCATGATATCCTCCACATCATGTGTACAACCCATAATGCATTTCTTGGTTCTGCTCTAAGTACGCATGCTCAACCCAACACCCATGTCCACATTCTACATGTCCTTATCAATTATTTCCTTCCTCTCCATTGTCATCTGGTCATCAAAAAGACCTCTGCCCATCTAATCTTTGGCCTTCTCATTAAGAAAAATCAACCCTTCAGCTGAGGCCTCCAACTTTTCCCTGCTCAAATTAATGAGCATATCCAAATCCTTACACAACTGCCTGTAATTTTTTTCCAACACCACCACCTTCACCCCATAGTCATTTTTCAACTTAGCCAACTCATCCACCACACATTTGATACTAGAATTCATCAAGTTTGCCATAACAAAGACGAAATCCTGCTCCTTAAGACTATGAAGTGTGAAAATATTGCATCTAGCAATAATATCTTGCTTGTTATGAAGGTCTCGCGACTCATTAACCAACCACATCATCAAATTAAAGAAAATATTTTCCCCCTCTTTCACCATACCCGACGCTTGGGTAAAGTCCATGGCCCCCCAAAATAAACCTCTACCCTGGTGTGAACCAGTAGGCAGCTCATCATCCCGACACATGTTAGGAATAAACTTTGACTTATCCCTACCAAGGAATCAAAAACATGATCAGAATCGTCCACATTAACAACACTATTATCTTTAACAACACGGGGAGTCCCACTAACATCATCAAGATCCTAGTTCACATTTTCCACATTTGCCACCACATCCTCCTCCACAACCATATCTAAAATCTTATCCCTCATATTCTTGGAACCCAAACTCTAGCCTTTGTCCTTCTTACCACTGCAAGGTCCCTCCTCATCAACCTCCTCACATGCCTCTTTCAATTTGCGCTTCACACGCAGGAGAGAAGGTTTAGCCTTAGAAGAAGAGGGATTCTTCCCACTAGAGGAGGGCATGTAATCAAGGTTAGTATTGTACCCATCTGACCACCCTTCTGAACCTTCTCCTATTTCCATCCCTTCACTTTCAAAAACCTCTTCAATCTGACATTTCCCACTCCCTTTCCTCTTTTTTTTCAAAATAGGGGAACAAGGAGGTTTAACAATACAATTAGCTTTAATAAAGTCAACAATGAGCATCATCAAACCCTCATGCAAATAAGGGTTTTTGGGTTTCTTCCTTAAATTTGAAATTCCTTCCTCCAAAGATTGTAATAGGTAAAATGGGAAAGAGATAAGCTTATCGTGTTGAAAATGAAAGAAAAAGCAATAGTGCGAAAACACTTTCCTAACTCTAAAACCATAGAGGAGAAGTGCAAAGACCAGTTTTAAAACTTCTTAAACATCTGAGATGAACAAAAATAGTATAACAGGAAAGATAGAAATACACAGTCATAGAGATAACACCAAATTTATGTGGGAAAACCCTTACGGGAGAAAAAGCCACCACACCAAGCTAAATCACTTTGTATTATAGTAAAATAATTCACATATAAAGTTACAAACTTCACTTGAAGATGTCAGCTCACAACAACATCTAGTTGACCTCCTCGCGGATACATTCACTGTTACAATGCTATTACAACATACAAAGAATAATACAGATACAGTCACACTAAATTGCTCTGCTTAGTTTTTTGACTGTTCTTACTTGTTCACATTATATATCTTAACAACTACAGGATGGTGTTATTTATTTACATGCTACACCGACACAATATAGGTCTCTGATCAAAACCACCCCTAATTCACACATCAGGCTGCCCAGGCATTTAATTTTGCCACAAAGAATTACCAAGATTGCATCCTATCATCCATTGAATCTGATCTCTCAATAAATGCATATATCATTTTAAACATTCAGCTGATATCTATTGATTTACAACAGCGATGTAAAATCAATGAATATAATCATGCCACGTGTCGCTACACTATTCGGTCATCACTTTGACTGTTGAATTGGATCCACCAACTGTGCATCAGAGCTTCTTACCGCGTCACTATGCTTGGTCAAAGAGACCCCCGTGGTATGGCGGTGTCACCGGGGTACCGCTAAGGAAGAAAGGGTATACTGTGGTAAGGCAGTAACCCTTCGTGCACCAATCGCCAAGTTCACCGCGCTACCACCGAGTATGGAAGAAGTTTCACGGTGTAGCAATGACACCATGCCACCGCGCCTCGACTGAACGACCCCTGTGGTAAGGAGGTAACCGACCCTCTTCCTGATTGTCACCCTTCACTGCACCCTCATGGCCTGACCAAGAGACCGTCGTGGTATGGCGGTGTCACCGCGCCACTGTGACATGGTTGATAGACCATTGCGGTATGGCGGTAACACCACATAACCACCGAATTGAGCAAGGACCACCACGGTAAGGCTATAAAGGCCATAATTGACTGTAATTCACCAAGTCTTAAGAGGTTCCAAGTCAATAAGTTGAGGCATCATTTTCCAACAAGCTCCCACTTGATGAAGACTTACTGGCTTCTCCCAGACTTTGAATATTTTACTAATGATCATAGGCCCCAAGGCCCATCGAACTTGCACACCATCTAAACTTGTTTGTTCCCACTGGTTTTGTCAATGCATCAACAACATTCTTCAGAGTATCCACCTTCTCTAAAGAGACCTTTCCATCCTCCACCATATTTCTAACGAAGTGATACTGCACATTGATATGTTTCATCCTGGCATGGAAAGTTGGATTTTTTCGCTAAACAAATGGCACTCTGAATGTCACAAAAAATTGTAATCTGCCCTGCATTAAAACCAATATCAGAACACAAACGACTGATCCAAACAAATTCTTTGCAAGCATGTGTTGCTACCATGTATTCGGCCTCTATAGTGTACAAAGCGACTACAACCTGTTGCTTGCTCATCCAACTAATTGCACCACCATTTAACATGAAAGTGTATCCACTGGTGGACCCTTTGTTGTCAATGTCCCCTACCCAATCAGAATCCACATATCCATGAATGTTGAGAGTCTTATGTGATCCAACCATGTTGCCATGGTAACACAAGGCGTGATCTGAAGTACCCCTTAGATATCTAAACACTCTCTTCACAACATCCCAATGTGTCCTTCCTGGATTTTCCATAAAACGACTAAGAACTCCCATTGCTTGGGCAATGTCTGGCCTTGTACAAACCATTTCATACATTAAACTACCAACAACACTTGCATAAGGCACCTTGGTCATGTCCTCCATCTCAGTAGAAGATTTTGGACAATCTTCAATAGATAGGTTCGTTCCCTGCAAGACTGGAACAACTAGCTGCTTGGAATCATTCATACCAAATCTCTCTAGAACAATGTTTACATACTTACTCTAACTTACCCAAAGCTTTCTGCTCTTTCTGTCCCTGGTTATTTCCATCCCCAGAATATACCTTGCTACACCCAGATCTTTTATTTTGAACTTTGCAGACAACTGAGATTTAAGATGAAAAATCATAGACTTACTATTTCCAATGAACAACATATCATCCACATATAGGGTAATAATAAGCACATGATCATTTTCAGATTTGTAATACACAAAATGATTAGATTTTGATCTCACAAATCCCATAGACAACACAAAAGTGTCAAACTTCTGGTACCACATTCTAGGCGATTGTTTCAAACCATACATAGACCTTTTTAACTTGTAAACCAGACTTTCTTTACCTTTTTCAACGAAGTGCTCAGGCTGAGACATGTAAATTTATTCTTCCAACTCTCCATGGAGAAATGTTGTTTTCACATCCATCTGTTCAATCTCTAAGTTATACACAATTGCAAGTGACAACAAAAATATGATAGATGTTAGCTTAGCTACAGGGGAAAATATTTCTCCATAATCAATTCCCTCTACCTGGGAAAACCCCTTTGCAACCAACCTTGCCTTATACTTTTCAACATTGCCATCTAGACCAGTCTTCTTCTTAAATACCCATTTACAACCAATAGGCTTTCGCCCCTTAGGCAAAGGTACCAAATCCTAGGTTTCATTCATGGCTTCCAACCAAGAATTTGAATCAGACATAATAATAGCTTCTTTCACAGTCCTAGGCTCATCAGTGCTAGTAATCAAAGCATAGGCACAGTTCAAATCTAACATAGAAAAACCATACCTATCAGGTTGATGTCTTTCACGTGTAGACCTTCTTATTGGATGAGGTTGTGGTTCTTCATCTTCAAAACTCTCAGAGCTGCTTGAACTCTCCTTAGTTTCAGGTACACCATGTAATTCCTCTTTTTTTGAAGTTTGAGGAATTTCAACTACATCATTCTTCTCTTCTCTTTTATCTGTCTCTAACTATGGATTAGCTACTGAAGGCTTCAACTCATGAAATATCACACTTCTATTGTACAAAACCTTCTTAGTATCAGGAATCCAAAGCTTGTATCCTTTCACACCAATGCCATAGCCGATGAAGATACATTTAACAACCTTGTTCTCCAACTTTGATCTTTTCTCATTTGGCACATATGCATATGCCTCACAGCCAAAAACACAAATATGTCTCACAGCCAAAAACACAAATATGTCTTAGAGAGGGCTTCTTACCAGACCAAGCTTCCAAATGTGTTTTGCCTACAAGAGCAGAACAAGGTGAACGATTTACCAAGTAACATGTTGTAGCCACAACCTCAGCCCAAAACTTCTGCTCCAGACCAGCATTGCTCAACATACTTCTCACTCTCTCCATTAACATTTTGTTCAACCTTTCAACAACTCCATTTTATTGTGGAGTATAAGGTGTAGTTTTATGCCTTTTAATCCCATGGTCTTTGCAGTATCATTCAAAATCTGTAGAACAAAACTCACCGCCATTATCTGTCCTCAAGCATTTGATTTTCCTTCTAGTCTGATTCTCTACCAAGTTTTTAAACTCTTTAAAATGTCTAAACACTTTTGATTTACTTTTAAGGAAGTATACAAATTCCCTTCTCGAATAATCATCAATAAAAGAAACATAATATCTAGACTTTGATAATGAAGGAACATTCACTAGACCAAACACATTAGAATGAGCATAATCCAGTACACCAAAATATTTATGAGGACTCGAATAAAATGAAACACGATGTTGCTTTCCATAAATGCAGTGTTTGCAAAAATTGAACCCAAGGTTACAATTTGTGATCCCTTTAAAATGCTACTCCTAATGTGAGATGCTAAACAAAACTAATGGTGCAATAACAAAGCAATAACACTAAAAGAGGACACCTCAATAAGATTAGCCTAAGAAAATGGTGAAGTAAAGAAGTAAGATAAAAAAATTGATAAATGATTATACCTTTTCTTTGTTGCTCCTTCCTTGGTTGACCCTTTGATTCTTGAAGAGTTGTGTGCTCCTTGAATGACAAGCTAGATTGAATATGCAAAATGATATGTGAGATGGATGGAGGTATGAATGAAATGAGATGAGAGCTCAAATGGTAAATTGGCAAGGGTTTGGTTAGCAAAAGACTTCATTCCTTAATGAGAGAAATGAGGGGGTATTTATAGGATAATTGGAATTCTCTAGAGAATTCAACGATTGAGATTGATCCAACAAGATCAAGATGAAGGGCTATGGTGAGTTGAGGACTCACAAGCCCTCACATCTTGACATGTGGAATGTGAGATGTCCTAGGGTGGAATGATGTGGAAATGAGGTGGAAGAGAAGTACATGAGGTGGAAGATAAGTACATGAGGTGGAGGAAGGACAAGTACCTTGTAGATACCTTGGGGGATGAGAAGATTCCTTGGAGGAATAAAAGTGAATTAAAAATTCACAATGATTGGAAGAATCTAGTGGATAAGAGAGGGTTTCCAAAAAGGTAGGGATTTGTCACATGTGGGTGATGTGACAAGTCCAAGGTTCTAGAAGCCTTGGGCACATGTAAAATGACAAGTCACATTTGCATGGGGATAGGGTAAACCTTGGAAGAATAAAAAGGAATTAAAAATTCCTTGGGGGATGGGGAGAGTTGACCAAGGTATTGATTAGGCTAATGACCTTGATTAAGGTTGTGCAAACCCTTGATTAGAATAATTAATGAAAGATTATAAAAAAGTGGGAAATTATGGAGGATGTGACACTAATCTTGATTAAGTGGTGCACATCCTAATCACAGATTAATTAATTAAATCTAGATTAAAAGAGGGTTATGGAGAATGTGACAAGGAGAGAGAAAAAGAGGAATTAAAAATTAGTTTTAATCCAAATAGTTCAAATGACTAAATTAAATAAATTGTCTTGTTTATTTAATTTAGAGAAGAAAAGGTGTAAGGTAAAGTATTTAATTATTCAATTACATACTTTAGGAACCTTAGGCTGAAAATGAAATAATAATTAAATAAATTATTTAATCACTATTAATGACATAGATGGATAAAGTAGACAATTTTGATCATATGGAAGTGATCAAATTTAGATGTCTACACAATCAACAAGCCCTTCTACAAGATTTGTATTTTTCAAGGTTTTTAAACCTTTCTCACCTATGTGATCGAGTCTATGATGCCACAACATGGTTTTCTCAGCTGAGAGTTTCACCTCCAAGGAATTTGCATCCAGGGGAGCTTCATCATCCTTCTCTACATGAGCATCTTTGCTTGACTTTACAGAGACGTTGTTACATTAAACAGAATGTGCATCCAACTTATATAGAGTGCCAGTACGTACACCCTTAGCCAACACCATAGCGCCTCTAGCCATCTTACATTCTTTACTCGAGAAATAAAATTCCACACCAGTATGATTAAGCTTACTGGCAGAAAGTAAGTTACGAGCCAAACCTGGTATGTGTAGTACATCACCAATCCCTTTGATTGTTCCATTAGGGAATTGTATTTTGACTCTTCCACGACCAACTATCTCCAGTGTTGAATCAATTGCCGGGTACACCTTTCCACCATCATACTTTTCGTACTTAGTGAACCATTCTCTGTGAGACGTCATGTGGAAAGATGCACCTAATTCAACCAGCTAGACATCATCTGATGCCTGAGTTGCCAAGGCTGCAATGAAGGCATTTGCATCACTCTGAGAAGAGTCATTGTCTAAAGAGTTATTATTATTCTTCTGCTTCTCCTTACAATCCTTTCAGATATGACCAGATTGCCCATAATTCCAGCATTTCATCTTGGAATTTTTACCAAGAGACTTTGATCTCCCTTCAGATTTAGATTTAGACTTTTTGTCTTTCTTCTTGCCTTTCTCCTTCAATATTCCTCAAACAGCAAGGGCCTCTTTGTCCATCTCTAAAGACCTCCTCCACATCTCTTCTGTAAAGAGTGAAACATTTTAATTCAAAACATTGACAATACTTTAAATAAATTCATTTATATTCAAAAGAAAGTCGACCCTTCATTCATTAGACATCATAAAATCCAAACGATTTCAAAACAACGACTTAAAGACAACAATTAGACTCATAATACTTCCATTTTAAATTCAAACACGTGTCATCTTACACAACATTGATAATAATACAAAAGAAGTTGTAATATAAGTTTACAATTCAAGACTTAGGCATTCTATCGCCTTAAGCTCTACATTACATAATTCAAAGAATACAATAATACATAAACGAAGAAAACATCCTTTGATCTTCAATCCATAGTTTATCTTCTATAATGAAGACGAGAACAAGAATCAGGCACTTTTTCCACCCAACCTCGAAGCTTACGCTTCCCCGGAATTCCTTACTCATTCAAAGAATACCCAACCCTGCATGAATCGCTTAGCAAAAAGTAGTTGACAAGCAAGATGGAATCTGGTGCATGCCTAGTATAACTAGTAAAACCACAAACATTTTCATTTTTCTAATTCATTTAAGAAACAAGCAAGTTCAATACTAGGATATGGTAGAGAGATCATTCATTCCATCTATTTCAATGGTCCTTAAGTTACTTGGCCAAGTAAAATGTCATGCATGACAAATAAAACTAGTTTTAGAAAAGCAAAACTACACTCTCTAATAACCCATATTCAACACCCGTCTCAGAAGGTAACTTTCCAAACACATGACATGCACATTCATTTATCAAGCATGCATGGTTCCATTCAAATAGATATAATCTTTCACAAAAAATTTAACTACAATCTTGTTTCAAGCAAAAAATGGTTTAAATGCAGTATTTTCATTGTTTAAAAATCATAAATAACATTAAATTAATATTTAATTCAAATAATAAAATAATAAAAAGAAGGTGTATCTCAAGTATGTAAATCAACTACATATTTAAACAGGCATAAATGAGCACACGTTCTTTCGGTTTATTTACTCATTTAATTTATTTTCACTTTGAAATAATCTTGTTCTAATTCGTTTTGTTTCCAAATAATTCATATTTTAATTTACTTGATTTATTTTCTATTTTTCACGTTTCCAGAAAATAAAATAATTACTTTTCAAAAAGAACATCTTTAATAACTCATTTTTAATTCTGTTTCATAATAATTTGAGTTTTACTCACGAAAATCACTGATTTTAACTTTTATTTTACAAACACATTTAATATTCAAAAAGTATTTTATCATAATCTTTATATTGTCTATTTCATTCGTTGTGAAATTTAAATCAATTTGTTGTTGTTTGGTTTTTCTAAAGATTTTCTAAATCTAAATGAATTATACGTTTTCTGTGTGAATCTTTTCTAAATCAGAATAATAATCAACTGTCTTTGATTGTTTTCTATTCAAATTTATCCTACAATTTTCTGTTTCTAACTTGTTCAATGGTTTTTCTGGAAAAACACAGATTGGTTTTTGAATTTTCTTCAGAAGTTAATAGAAACAGTGATAATTTTCAATAGATAATATACAAGAAACAAAAGAAAGAATTCGATTTAAAAATACTACAATCATGAATTTGTTAAAATAAAGCTTTCTTGATTCTACCTGGTAATTCTTGAATCTGGAAATGATTATTTGTGTCTTTCTCTATGAAATTTCTATTCTATTCTTTTGCTATGAATTCCCTCTGTGTTTGTGCATGGGTCTCAGGCAATAGAATTTTCTTTGGTCTCTCCTCTGTATTTTATCCCTGTTCATAATTTCTTCTCCTCTTTGGTCGAGCCTTTGCTCTCTTTTCCCCCTCTTCCTTCCACTCGCGCCCTCCATAGTTCTCTTTGTATTTTAGTGAAAACCAAACCCCAACTCCCTTCCTTCTTCCATTGTGCCCCTCCTTCTTTCTTACTTGCGCATGATGAGGGAAGAACTTTGTTCTTTATTCCCCCTTCCCTTTGGCCGTGCGTCCCTTCCTAGCTCCCCTTTCCTGCCTATCCACGCCTTTATCAGTTCTCTGGTGGCTGCGTAGGATGAAGGGAGAGCAAATCTTCTTTAATTTTCAGACTCCCTCTTCTTGGCCTCACGTGTGGGGTTTCAACAGACTTTAACAACAAAATAAAATGAAACAAGACTCCCTCTGCCTCACTCTCTACTAACATGCGTATTCTAGAGATAATGTATTCTCCTCTTCCTTTTCTTGTGTAAAAAAAATGGATTTTGCTTATGTATCTTCTTAATTCGAATTTTTCTCCTAGACTAATCTTTACTCATGAAAAATGATGGATTTATTCTCAAAGCCAGATCCACTTTTTGTGTTTGATCTCCAGTCTAAATTTATCAAACTCCAAGTTCCATTTTCTGATTGCATTCACATTAATTTTAAAAGATATTTTCTTTTCAATTTGTTAACTGTTGATTTGAATTCAATTCCAATTTTGATTGCAAACGTATTGCTTGTTTTGATTTTCATTTATTTCTTCAACAAATCTTTCCAATATTAATAACACTATTTTATATTTTAATAATTTTTCACAATTAAAAATTATTTCCAAAAATTTGAAATAACAACATTATTATTTTTAACTAATAATAAAATATTGACACAAGGAATCCAATTATTCGAATAAAATCAATTTCCTCACAAAATAATCAAATTGCCATTTAAATCAAACATATATTGTTTCACATATATTTGAGAAATCAATTAAACTTAATTTAAAATTTGCAAGTATAATCAACACAAAAATACATTAAAATAATAACTAAGTGTGTGTGTGAGATTCCATCATCCTCATAAACGTCTAATGGCTAAAACGACTCTACCTAATCAATGTTCTCACCTTCACTCACATTCACCTGTTCCTGCATTCACTTGCACTCGAATTTTCATCAACAATGACAAACCCCAAATTTAATAAAAATGCATTTCAAATCATTTCATTGGCATTTAAATTTCAATTTCAATTTTACATTCCACTTTCAATTTCAATTTCAATTTCACTTCAATTTAAATAATCATTTAATCATAATAATTAACAATCTCATGATTAATAATTGCATTTAAATAATCAACAAAATCAATACGTGAGATCTTCTGATAGTAGCAAAGCAACCACGTCTTCCATCTTGAAAGTAGTTGTACTTCCAAAAACCATTACAAGATGATCCCAAGTGTCAGGTAATGAACATAACAGGAGCATGCAACGATCCTCCTCCTCTATCTTCACTCCCGCAGATGCCAACTATGCAACAATCATATTAAATGAGTTCAGATGGTCTGCTATAGATGCATCTTCTTCCATCTTCAAGGAGTACAACTTCTTCCTCAGGAATAACTTATTCACTAGATACTTTCCCTGATAAATGTCACCAAGCTTCTTCCATAATGAAGTTGCAGTCTTCTCCTCATGGACGTTCAGGAGTACAGAATTGGCCAGACAAAGTCTTATCAGACCTCTCACTTTTCTATCTGCAAGATCCCAATCTTCTTGTTTCATACCTTGTGGCATAGTTCTAGACACAACAACCCAGAGGTCTCTATCCACAAGCAAGTCTTCCATTTTGAGTTTCCACAACTCAAAGTTTTCGCCATTGAATTTTTCAATTTCTACTCTACCTGATGTACTCACCATCTCAAATAGAACTTGGTTCTAACTTTACAAGACTCCCACTAGAACAGTATTAGCACAAAAAACTAGCCCTACTAACAAGGATACCACAACTGGCTAGGCTCTGACACCACTTGAAAGGAAAAGAAACAGTGCGGAAACACTTTCCTAACACTAAAACCATAGAGAAGTGCAAAGACCAATTTTAAAACTTCTTAAACATCTAAGATGAACAAACACAGTATAACAAGAAAGAAAAAAAACACAATCATAAAGATAACACCATATTTATGTGGGAAAACCCTTACGGTAGAAAAAGCCACCACACCAAGCTAAATCACTTTGTATTACAGTAAAATAATTTACATACAAAGTTACATACTTCACTTGAAGATGTCAGCTCACAACGGCATCCATTCGACCTCCTCATAGATACATTCACTATTACAATGCTATTACAACATACAAAGAATAATATAGATACAGTCACACTAAATCACTTTGCCTTAGTTTTTTGTCTGTTCTTACTTGTTCACATTATATATCTTAACAACTATAGGATGGTGTTATTTATTTACATGTTGCACCGACACAATCTAGATCTCTGATCAAACCACCCCTAATTCATGCATTGGGCCGCCCAAGCATTTAATTCTACCACAGAGAATTACCAAGATTGGATCCTATCATCCACCGAATCTGATCTCTCAATAAATGCATATATCATTTAAAACATTCGACTGCTATCTGTTGATTTATAATAGCAATGTAAAATCAATGAATATAATCATGCCACGTGTCGCTGCACTATTTGTTCATCACTTTGACTACTGAATTGGATCTGTCAACTATGCATCTGAGCTTCTTACCATGCCACTGTGCTTGGTCAAAGAGACCCCTGCGGTATGGTGGTGTCACCACGGTACTACTAAGGAAGAAAGGGTATACCGAGGTAAGGTGATAACCCTTCGTGCACCAGTCATCAAGTTTACCATGCTACCGCTGAGGTATAGAAGAAGTTCCACGGTGTAGTGGTGACACTGTGCCACTGCACCTCGACCAAATGACCCCCGCGGTAAGGAGGTAACCGACCCTCTTCCTGACTGTTGCCCTTCACCGCGCCACCGTGGCCCGACCGAGAGACCATTGTGGTATGGCGGTGTCACCGCGCCACCATGACATGGTTGATAGACCATCACGGTATGGCAGTAAGACTGCATAATCATTAGACTGAGCAAGGACCACCTTGGTAAGGCAGTAAAGGCCAAAACTAACTAAAATTCACCAAGTCTTAAGAGGTTCCAAGTCATTAAGTTGAGGCACCATTTTCCAACAGAAAATGATTCAGCAAAATGAAATGGTGACCATATGACAATATATTTTCCATCCAAGGTGAAGTATCTCATCACCACCATCACCATCTCCTATTAGATAGGTTTGATTTTGGTCCTATCGTATCTGCCACAGTCAAGTGTAACCATTTTAGCATGCTCTCTATCCCAGAGAAAATTTTGCCTAGTCGATTGTAAGAGATTCTTG
Source organism: Sequoiadendron giganteum (assembly GCA_007115665.2). Classification (NCBI taxonomy): domain Eukaryota; kingdom Viridiplantae; phylum Streptophyta; class Pinopsida; order Cupressales; family Cupressaceae; genus Sequoiadendron; species Sequoiadendron giganteum. Next base: position 299,050,770 of record CM021100.1, on the reverse strand, counting down.
TCTCTATAAAATTTCCTCCCTTCCGAAGACATCCTAGTCACCTCTACAATGAAGTCTTCGTTGATTGTGATATCCCTCCCAAAAAAATTGAGAACATGCTCGTGACAGGCATCCACGAAGTCTTTAGAGACACTGGATTTAAAACCATGTAAATGTTCCATGAACAGAGTCACCCCACCCTTCTACAAGATAGCCCAAACATCAGTGTTAGACTTTAGGTCACCACAAGAGAGTGGATATGTTCTACACCTATCCCCACCCATCAATGAAAACTTTGCCAAAGTAGAGAGAAAAACACAACAACAGAGAAATAAAGCAACCAGAGAGAGTTGAACACCCAGAAAGCATGGGAAACTATCAAGAGTACCACACACAATAATAGCAAGGATACTTAAGTAGCCCAAATTAGAATGCCCACAACTTCCAAGAAAATTCTTCTACGTGAAGAGTCTAATCAACCAACTAGGATCATCAATCCCACGCAAACCAAGAGCCAAAAAGATGGTGAATTCCCACACATTAAGATATGCCATTATGAATCAAATTAATTAACTCAAATGGAAGAATTGAATTCACCTCCCACGACCTAGCAGATCTCACCCTAAAATTAGCCACCTAATCAGCAACATGATTCACCTCTCTAAAAGCATGCGAGATGTAGATTTCATCAAACTCTTGAATCAAAGCAAGGGCATCAAAACTTAATTTCTCAATAGTCCAAGATGGTGGGGACATCTTTCTAAGTAAATTCACAATATTAAGGGAATCCCCTTCGATCCATAGCTTAGATATTCCCTTATTTCTTGCCAATTTAATACTATGATAGGCTGGACAAATATATACTTGTTAATATATATATTATGTATATATTTTGAGTATATATATAGTATTGTTATGTATATTATTGTATATACAAATTAATATATGTATAAACTATTATATTTAAATAATTATCGTATATAAATATATATATATATATATATATTATGTATGTATATTATAGTACATATATTATAATATATATAGTGGCAACCATATTAATGGAAAAATATGTCACACAAAGGTAAGCATATTAGCAATTTTAAAAGGCTTAAGGACACATTGGAAGCCATAAATAATGGCAAAGAGGCCACGTAAAAGTGGCTAGGAAATGCAATACAAATAAGTTGTTTTAACAACCAAGTATGGTGGTGTAGGATTGAGTCAAATAGGCCACCATACCTAGCATTTTGTCAATGTTAACCTGCCACACATGGGGGGGGGGGGAATTTGAGTGTTTAAAGGAAACCATATTACAAGGCATGAATTCCACATGATGTAGGTAGTGGTGGTAGTAAAAACCACACATGAGGCAATGGTTATAATTGTTTTGAAGCTTGTAGCAAGTCATGAGACCCAATGCCATACCATGCAAGCAAATCGTGTTAGGATTAGGTGTCATCCACCTTGTAAATCCTATGTCATATTGCATGGTTCCAACATCCTTGAAAAGTGTCTCTAGGCACTTATGGTGTATTGGGAAAAAAAATTGTAATATTAATTCTCACCATTTTTTGTAATATAATCATAAGGGGTGATGGTGATGGAGAGGAAGGGTGTAACTTAGTAAAACTTGACTGACTCAAAGCATTTCCTTAAGAATTTCATAAGCAACAACATATGGGGCATCTTAGTGCACCTTGTCACAATTTATGACTTGGTCTTTAGGGTATTCATAGGAAGGAAACACCAAAGAATTACCTTACACCTTGCATGCAAGTTCTTTCAAGGAGGTTTCAATTTCTACACACACCGAAAATGTTCACACTTGACTGGTCACAATTTGAGGACTTCAATGTCTCATGCAAACTACTTGGGATAGTCATGACATTTTTTCATATAAATTCCAATCTTGATATCCAACACCTTTACCAGGTATTTAGGACCTTCCAAGACCCCTTCCCAACAAGGAATATGCACAAAAAAACTTTTAGACTTAGATTTGTTCAACTTTCAATTGTTGCCCCAACATTGTCATATACAGTCCTTATAGGATAGTCATCACACTTTGTCAAATAATGGCCAAGAAAGCTTAAAAAATCCTTGAACAAGTCTGAAAGACCTTCATACACATTCTTTACACCTTTCCCAATCACAAAAATGCACCAATATTTCTTTTGATGGCATGCAACTAACTTTCACTACCTTCATAGTCTAAAACATGCAAATTTTAGACTTATCATCCAATGGAAATACGTGCTAACTTCACCTTGAGGCCCTGCAAGATTTCAAAGGGTAAAATACATAAATAAAAACCTTCCCACTTGTTTTGGTGATTTTACAATGATGAGAGGCCGAGTTACATAATTATTTTGCCTCACTAGTTACCCTAGGTAGGGTTTTGGCAATTTTTAGGAAAAACACAATAACTTTCAAAATACTTAGTGAAATTCAATGCCAAAAAAACCAAAATGTAGTGGTCCGAGTTTCTAGATATTTATCTAGTTATCCTCTATAATATCTTGGTTTGTTGGTACTAATGTGATGATGAGTTCGCATGTTTCATTGGATTTGGATCTATGAGTTATGCAGGTTGTGGATTAGCTGCCCACTTTCTTGCAGTGGGATAACTCAGATGTGGACTATCTATATCCACGAGATTATTTCAATTTTTTTATGTAGACTTTTTAGTTGGCCTTGTTTGTGTTGATGTATGCATTGGTATGTTACATTGAGATAGGAGGATGGATATACATAGACTTGCTTGCAAATTTTGGGTTGGTATGTTGATGGCATGAAGTTTTATCTATGTTTTGTATACCTTGGTTTGAGGTATGGTTAGCTTGGATGAGTTTCAATTTGTTGTGGTTGCTATTCTAGGTGGTAAGAGTAAGGCATCTACTCAGAGCCTTTGTTATCATTTGAATTTGATGATTATGTTCATGTAAAGATTTGTACAAGTTTCAATGATAGTTGAAATGTTTCACCTTAGCATGTTCCTTTTTCTTCCATAGGTTGCATGTTGGAGGATGTGAAGGAGTTTCTTGCTAGATGGTGGTTATGGGTGGGTGCAAAAAGATGGGGGGTCAATTTATGGCTAATGTTTTTAAAAAAAAATTGATAGCTCATAACACAAGCACATTGTAATGTGAGTGTGTTATAATGTGAGCGTGTTATAACACAAGCACATTATAACACACTCATGTTATGGATTGGTGTGTCAAGCCCAAGGCTCAGCCACACCAAACCTATTCCACACTCGTGTTATGAGAAATTAAAAGAAAAAAAAGAGGAAATCAAGCTCATTTGCTTTGTGACTTTTTTTTTGCCCACGACCAAAAGCCCTTCTTTTTCACATTTGTGTTTTTCATTAAATTGTTGCTATTTCATTACCAGGATGTCGCCACATCAATGGGGAGGTTGAAGGGGTATGGATTGTTTGTTTTTTTTTGTGATTTTTTTAGTTTTAGGTTGTTTTGATAATCTTTTTGTTAAATTTGTAGGAGATGATAATGATCCTAGAAACCCTATCCAAAACCCTCCTAAAAATCCTCAACAAGTAGAGAAACAACAACATCAAAAAAATCCTCAAGTTCAACCACAACAAAAATATCCTCCACCAATCCCTCAACATCCTCCTGACACTCAACAAAATTTAATGAGTGAAATTGAAAACAATAAAAAACAAATTGAGGAGTTAATCACGAGGTTGAATGATCTAGCAGGTTCAACCATGGAGAGAAGAACACTTGAAAATTCTCTTAAAGAATTGTTAATACATGTAGATGCAATCAACAAACAATTAAGTGGTTGGCAAGATAGGAGGCAGGCAACTAGGAATTTTCACCGGGATAAATTATCATATAAAGATGTAAAAGATGAAAAAATTACAAAATTAGATTTATGCTCATTATTCACCGACCCATGCACAAATCAAAATATTAGCCTCAATGCGAAGAGGTTTCCTATCCATTGGTGCCACCACCAAGGGATTAGGAACTATTTTTTGGATAGGTGGCACATGGTTTTTGATTACCCACCATGCAACATTGCGAAGTCCCACGATATTTCTTGAGGAAACTATAATATGAGTTCATCCTGAACAAAATCTCGAATTATTTTGATATGAGGGACTTCTAAGGGAGAGGTGGGGGGTCATCTCAAGATAGACTCAATGCACAACTGGATCCTAGGCGGCAAGCGAGACAAGCTCTCACTAGGCCAGATCATGATCACATTGTTATCCCTTCCATCATGAAGGAGAGTGCCGAGGTAGAAACTTTGTAGGCTATCATCTCTTTGACCTAAAGTGTCATCCAACATGCCAATCCTATAGTACAACACATCGAGGGAAGTATTTGAGTGCTAGGCTTCCACCCCATTCGTGTCAGGTTTGTGGGGAAACTTGTACATATGACCCCACCAACACTAAGGAGGCTACTACACAAGATATGTATGCAGCTACAAAGATGGCGAGGGCAGCTGAAATTTTGAATTAGGCTTATGACATTGATACTCAGGTAAATGTTAGCATGTTCATTGAATTTAATTTATTAAATTTTATTTTTGAAATGCAAGATTAACTAATTTATTTTTATGATTGTAATAAAATTTTAGGGTTACAATGTTGATATTGGATACACCGGCGTTGTGCTTTCGTAATACTCCATTGCATATACCGTTGAGGTATGTAACTAGTAAACAATTATAAATTTATTACATGTTAATAGCATTTTTATATGAATGGTATTCTAATATCTGATTTTGGATGTTGAATAGGATAATATTGGAGGTTTCATGGGAACATCTCCAAGTGCTAGTGGAGTTGGACAAACCTTCATGCAAGTAATAGAATAGAGAGTTTAACTAATGAATTGTACTTAATAGATTTGTGTAGCTTATATTCATATCGTTGATTACATTGCATTGCACATTTTTCAAAGACAAAGCATTACTTCACATTCCATAACTAATAACTAGATGTTGATACATGAAATTTTTTAGCTACAATATAGTCAAGTTTAGAAAGTCAACATAAGCAGTGATGCAATTACTTCACATAGCATAAGTAATAACTAGGAGCAGCTGCCAATTACGTTTTCTTGTCATGGCATTCCATGAGACCACTTTTTATTGAGGCATCTTTTCAAATAGCTCATTGCCTTGTCTATGCTATGGATGCTTGGAAGAAATATATGAAAGAATAATAGTAAGCAACATCATAGACAAGGCAATGAGTTGTTTGAAAAAATTCCTCAAAGAAATGTGGTCTCATGGTGATGTCCATCACCATGAGACCTAATTTCTTTGAGGCATTTTTTCAAATAGCTTGCCACCTTTTCTGTGCTACCACATTTTCCATACATGTATATGAAAGCATTTGATCAAACAATTCACTTCCTTGCTGCTATGGGTAAAAGCCTAAAACAAGGTGCTTTCCAACAAACTATGGGTTCTTGGAAAAAAATCTATCAAAGAATAATAGTAAGCAATAGCATAGACAAGGCAGTGAGTAGTTTGAAAATATGCCTCAAAGAAAGGTGGTCTCATGGTGATGGAATGCCATTACATCACCATGAGACCACATTTCTTAGAGTTATTTTTTCAAACAACTCATCATAGGTTTTTCTATGCTACCTCATTTTCCATACATGTCTACCAAAGCATTTGATCAAATTACTTGAACTTCCTTGCTGCTATGGCTAAAAGCCTAAAAAAGTGTTTTCCAACAAACTATGGATACTTGGAAAAAATCCATCAAAGCATAATAGTAAGCAATAGCATAGAGAAGGTAGTGAGTAGTTTGAAAAAATGCCTCAAAGAAATGTGGTCTCATGTGATGGAATGCCATTCCATCACCATGAGACCACATTTCTTCAAGGCATTTCTTCAAACAACTCACCGCCTTTTTTATGGTACCACATTTTTCATACATGTGTACCAAATAATTTTATCAAACTACTCACTTCCTTATTGCTATGGCTAAAATCCTAAAATAGGTGCTTTCCAACAAACTATGGATGCTTGGAAAAATATATAAAATCATAATAGTAAGCAATATCATAGTCAAGGCAGTGAGTAGTATGAAAAAATGCTTTGAAGAAATGTGGTCTCATGGTGATGGAATGGCATTCCATCACCATGAGACCACATTTCTCTAAGGAATTTTTTCAAATAGCTCACTACTTGAAGAATAGAAACCAACTCTTTAGCCAAAATTCCCCTCCAAATTCTTTTCAAGGTCCTCATCCTCAATTTACCAATCTATGGAACCTTCCAACTTTTATTCCACTTGTTCATGTTCCCACCCCTCCCTCTTCATGTCATGATCGCCCTCCATCTCATAACCAAGACCACACTATACCATCCACCCCATCCTAGCATAATACCATAGAGAAGGCAATGGACTGTTTGAAAAAAATGCCTCTAAGAAATGTGGTCTTATGGTGATGGAATGCCATGAACATTTGTTTGTAATGGAATTCCATCACCATGAGACCCCATTTCTTTGAGGAATTTTTTCAAACAATTCACTGCCTTCTCTATGCTACCACAATTATCGTACATGTCTACAAAAGAATTTTATCAAATGGTTCACCACCTTGCTGCGATAGGTAAAAGACTAAAAATAAGTTCTTTTGAACAAGCTATGGATAGGGCAAATAGTAAGCATGATAGTTAGAAATATATAGTTTAATAAGTACTCAAAATTTTGTTCATTATCTCATACATCATAAGCCATGATGTGCATCACTATTATAGTTTTTGTGATTGAATAATTTGTTGTTATATTTTCAGTTGTTGGAAGCAGATACACCTCCGAATTTTCATAGGGCAATGGAGCTCGGTGTTTCATCTACTATAGAGTCCTCAATGGATCTCATAGAGGAGGTATGAGTCAAATTACTAAATTTCAATTTACATTTGTTGTTATAGTTGTTAGTTAGTGAAAAATCAAACCATTATTGATTCATAATTTATTTTTTATTTGCATGGTTTCTACAGGGCTTCAACATGCCACAATATGGGCATGCAAATATTTCCCTCAAGGAGAGAGATCGTCTACGGGCAATAAGTGATTATTTTGTTAAATATATCATTTTTAATAATGTAATTTCTACATATTAATGTCTTTACTTCATATTGTAATAGATAAAGCTTGAACAAGAACTAAACCCTAGGAGGAGCACTGGGAGCACTCCTCGGCCTCAAAATAAATGAGTGACATACCTATCGCCATCCAACCAACAAGCAAAGGGAAAAAATTTATTTCGAGAGGATGTAGAGAAATGAATTTTGATTCTAGAGCCCTTTGTTGTATGCCTACATGGCATTTGTCTACATATTTTGTATTGGATATATATGACATTCTCCCAAGCCTATTTGGCTATTTTGTATATATTTTATACTTATATCAACATATATTGATGTATGCCTACATGGCTATTTGGTTAATACAAATATTTTTATCAATGGTGTCCATATTTGCATTATAAATCCATGGTTCAATAGATATGAGTTACGTGTATTCAAGTGTATACTTTACAACTTATGTGTATACTTTGTGACTTACGTGTATTCCAATGTATACTTTGTGACTTACGCATTTTCATGCGTATACCTTGTATTCATGCATATACTTTGTATTAATTTATGTATATTATGTATTCGTGTGTATACTTCAAGGCTTACTTGTTTTTGAGTGCTTGTGCTTCCCTTATTCACATGCATGCTTGAATTATTCACATGTATACTTATTAATTGGTTAGCCCTAGCATTGATCATTGTTGTCCTTCATGACTTGTCTTGAATATTTATTGATTGATGCTAAACAACTTTATTAGTTGATGCTAAACAACTTCAATACTTCTAGGAATACTAGTACAGTTGCAAATTATAAAATTACACAAATTGAAAAGAAAAGATTATCTATAAATAAATGCACTAATTATTAACTTGATAATTGATTAAGAATGAGTATAATATATATCAAGAGATGAGCCTTCTAGAATGGAAACTACCAACTAGAAAATAGGAAAAGAATTCCCACTACTTTGAAAGTAATAATCCACCCAAAATTGCAATGGGAGAGAAGGCTTATTTAATATCTTTGAGCAGTGTATTTCCTAATGTTCCCTTGTTCTTACATATCTCAATTCAGTTTAATCTAAAGAGTTCCATGAAATGTTTTATCTAAAAGAAAAAAATATTTTCAATTGGTATTCCATGAGATGTTTCATAAAAAGATTCCAGTATATTTAATCTTTTGATTGAAACAACTCAATTAAGCAAAGGATACATAATCTTCACAACACTTGCAAAACATAATATTCATAGTAGATGATGAGTAGTTAACTTCTTGACACATTATCATACAAACATTTATCTTGAATAGTCTTTAAAAAATTTCTCAACGCAATCCTCATAATACAGAATGAATTGTTATGTTCTTGATCCATCACCATATAAACACGTCGAAATATATATATGTTAACTTTTTGCAATATTATTTCTTGTATAGGAAATGGACTTGGGAGAAAGCTTTATAATTTATAATACAAATAAGAAATGGACTCAAGGGTGGAAAATTTATTTATCACACCAAATAATAAATGTACGTGAGATCATCACTTGTTTCTTTTAGACTCCAATTTTCAAGCATAACAAATCATTTCAAATGAAAATGACAAAATGCTTCACAACCAAAGTTGTTAATTGGGGAAAAATAAAATGTTTTGAAGTTCCACCATTATACGCATTTACAATTGATTGTATATTGTTGTAAGGGAAAGGAGGATAATTAAAACATGTCTTGCACTTGCTAGACTTGAGGATGATCATATGCTTTTTGTGTGGAAAACTTAGACTTCTCAACTGTCGTATGAATATTTCTCTTTTCGATTGTTTTGCATGCCATCATAAGGGATCAGGACAGTTGAAAGTAGCTCAGATTGATTCAATGTGTTTGGGTACGAAAGAGGACCATGCCTAGCATAAACATACCTACTAGGATGAGTTGGAACAATTATTTTGGTCACACGAGTTGCAGAACGAAAGTTGCACCACTTTGCAACTTTACACTGCTGGCATTTGACACTTTTTCCATCAAGTGAAAAATGGACACCACAGGAAAATGAATGCGAGATAAAAAATTGAGATCTAGGTTATTGTAGAGGGGCTCAATGTGATCCTGTAGGCTCATACAGAGAGTTCGTAAGCATCACGATTTTCGAGTAATAGCTCGTCAAAGATTGTTACCCTTTTGCACTTTGGACCCTTAAGGGATCGAGTCAATTGAATGTAGCTCAGAGCAATTCAACATGTTTGGATGCAAAAGAGGACCATGCCTAGTGAAAAAATACCCATCTGGATGCATTGGAATAGTTCGTTTGGTCACACGAGTTGTAAAACGAAAGATACACCACTTTATAAATTTAAACTCCTTGCATTTGACACTTTTTCCATCAAGTGAAAACTGGACATGACAAGAAAATGACTTTGAGATAAGGAAAACCAAGAGAGGTTATTGTAGAGGGGCCCAACATGATCCCATAGGCTCATACGAGGAATTCATAAGCATCACAGTTTCTGAGTAATATCTTATCAAAGATTGCTACCCTTTTCCACTTTGGACCCTTAAGGGATCGAGCTAGTTGAATGTAGCTCAGAGTGATTCAACATGTTTGGGTGTGAAAGAGGACCATTCCTATCATAAAACCACTCATTTGGATGCATTGGAACAGTTCATTTGGTTACACAAATTGCAGAATGAAAGTTGCACCACTTTGCAACTTTACACTGCTTGCATTTGACATTTTTTCCATCAAGTGAAAATTGGACACCATGGAAAAATGACTTCGAGATAACAAAAATTGAGAGAGGTTATGTTAGAGGGGCCCAATATGATCCCATAACCTTAGACAAAGATTTCTTAAGCATCATGGTTTCTGAGTAATAGCTTGTCAAAGATTTCTACCCTTTTGCACTTTGGACCCTTAAGGGATCGATCTGGTTGAACGTAGCTCAAAGCGATTCAACGTGTTTGGGTGTGAAAGAGGACCATATCTAGTGTAAACATAACCATCTGAATTTTTTGGAATAGTTCATTTGGTAACACGAGTTGCAAAATGAAAGTTGCACCACTTTACAACTTTGCATTGCTTGCATTTGACACTTTTTCCATCAAGTGAAAACTGGACACCATGGGAAAATGACTACGAGATAAAAAAAATTGAGAGAGGTTATTGTAGAGGGGCCTAATGTGATCATGTAGGTTCAGATGGAAATTTCGTAAGTGTGATCCCTTAAAATGTTATGTCCTATCTAATGATGCAAAACTAACTATTAATGCAATAAGAAGAATAACACAAAGAGTACACCTCATGATTAGGCTAAGGAAAGAAATTGCAAAGAAGTAAGATAACAAATAGAAAAGTGATTATACCTCATTTGTGATACTTCTTACTTGGTTGGACCTTGATCTTTGGATTTTTTGTGTGCTCCTTGGATAGCTAATTAGATCAAATATGCAAGGTAGTATGCAAGATGAATGAGAACATGGTAATGGTGAACTCAAATGCTATGGTGAATGCAAGGAAAACTCAAATGAAAATTTTGCAAGAGTTTTGGTAGAAAAATACTAACTCCCAAAATGAGAGGAAGAAGGGGGTATTTATAGAACAATTTGAATTCTCTAGAGAATTCAACGGTTGAGATTAATCCATCAAAGCCAAGATGAAGGGCTATGGTGAGTTGAAGACTCACAAGCCCTGACATCTTGACATGTGGAATGTGAGATGGCCTAGGGTGAGATGATGTGGGAGTGAGGTGGAAGAGAGGTACATGAGGTGGAGGAAGGACAAGTACCTTGGGGAATGAGAAGATTTCCTCAAAAAGGAACTTATTGTCCCCAAATGAGAGTGAAAAAGAAATTTGAGAAATTTTAGAATTTCTCAAAAATCTCCATGGGAAAAGGGAAGGTGGTTGGAGAAATAAATTTGAATTAAAAATTAACATTCTTGAGAGAGTCTAATGGATAAGAGAAGGTTTCCAAAAAACTGGGGATTTGCCACATGTGAGAGATGTCACAAGTCCAAGGTTCTAGAAGCCTTGGGCACATGTAAAATGACAAGTCACATTTTCTAGAATTTGCATGGGGATAGGGTAAGCCTTGGAAGGATAAAGTGTGAATTAAAAATTCCCATGGGGAAGAGAGGAACCTAGGATGAATAAATGTGAATTAAAAATTCACATGGGAAAGGGAGTCAAAGCCAAGAAAGGTAAGTGAGAAGGTTGACCAAAAACGGTATGCCAAATGTGGATAATGACTTTGATCAAGGTTGTGCAAACCCTTGATTATAATAATTAATGAAAGATTAGAAGAAAGTGGGATATTATGGAGGATGTGACCCTAATCTTGATTAAGTGGTGCACATCCTAATCATAGATTAATTTATTTAATCCAGATTAAAAGAGGATTATGGAGAATGTGATAAGGAGAGAGAAAATGAGGAATTAAAAATTGTTTTTTTATCAAAAAGATTAAGTGACTAAATTAAATAAATTTTCTTATTTATTTAATTTAGAGAAGAAAAGGTGTAAGGTAAAGTATTTAATTATTCAATTACATACTTTAGGAACCTTAGATAGAAAATGAAATAATGATTAAATAAATTATTTAATCATTATTAATGAAATAGATGAATAGAGTAGACGATTTTGACCATGTGGAAGTGGTCAAATTTTGATGTCTACATTAAGCATCATGGTTTCTGAGTAATATCCCATCAAAGATTGTTGCCCTTTTGCACTTTGGACCCTTAAGGGATCGAGCTAGTTGAACATAGCTCAAAGTGATTCAACATGTTTGGGTGCAAAAGAGGACCATGCATAACATAAATGTACCCATCTGAACGTGTTGGAATAGTTTGTTTGGTCACATGAGTTGTAGAATGAAAGTTGCACCACTTTGCAAGTTTACACTACTTCCATTTGACACTTTTTCCATCAAGTGAAAACTGGACACCACAGGAAAACAACTCTGAGATAAAAAAACTAAGAGAGATTATTGTAGAGGGGCCCAACATGATCCATTAGGATTATACAAAGAGTTCTTAAGCATCATGGTTTCTGAGTAATAGCTCATCAAATTTTTTTGCCCTTTTGCACTTTGGACCCTTAGGGGATTGAACCGGTTGAACGTAGCTTAGAGCGATTCAGTATGTTTGTGTGCAAAAGAGGATAACGCTTAGCATAAATGTATCTATCCAGATGCGTTGGAACAGTCCGTTTGGCCACACAAGTTGTAGAACGAAAGCTATACCACTTTGCACTTTACACTACTTGCATTTGACACTTTTTCCATCAAGTGAAAATTGGACACCACAAGAAAATGACTCCGAGATAAAAAAATCGAGAGATGTTATTATAGAGGGGCCCAACTCGATCATGTAGGCTTATACAAAGAGTTTGTAAATGTCTCATTTTACGAGTAATAGCCTGGCAAAGATTGATGCCCTTTTGCACTTTAGACCCTTAAGGGATCAAGCTAGTTGAACGTAGCTCAAAGTGATTCAGTGTGTTTGGGTGTGAAAGAGGACCATGCTTAGTGTAAACATACCAATCTAGATGTGTTAGAACAATTTGTTTGGTCACATGAGTTGCAGAACGAAAGTTGTACCACTTTTCAACTTTACACTACTTGCAATTGACACTTTTTCCGTCAAGTCAAAATTGGACACCATAGAAAAATGACTTTGAGATAACAAAAACTAAGAGAGGTTATTGTAGAGCTGCCCTATGTGATCTTGATGATTCAAATAAAATTCCCATAACTGACACGGTATCCGGATGACAGGCCATCAAAGATTGCTACCCTTTTACAATTTAGACTGTTAAGGGATTACGTTGCATGAATTACAAATGTTTGAGGGTAGTAATATATTTCAAAATTTGAGTAAATCTCATTACAAATGTTTATTTGAATAGACTGTATGCTATATTGATATTGATATATAATCATTAGGTTGATTTGTTTTAATAAATGGAGTTTTTATAATAAGTTAGTCAATTGGTGCTAGTGATAATATGGAGAGAATAAAAGAAGAAACATAATTATTAGTAACCATCAATGGTTATTACACTCACTATATTAATAATATGATGTTTACAATAAAATCAGATTTATTTGGTTGTCCTAATTCTTCTGTTTGTGCTACAATTATCTAATATGCTTCATACACCATTTTGAAACCCAAGTGCTTGTACTTGTAGGCACAATTCCTTAGGTACTTTGTTCTCACAGATCTTTTACAATGTCACTCATACATTCAAAATTCTCTTATAATGTCTACATCATAGGTTCTCATGATTTGGTTAACTTAAAATTAATAATTTGAGATTCCCTCGCTAAGCTTCACACGCTCTTTTATAATGGCTTCAAATCAAAATTGAGATTATTCAAGATCATCAAAATAAGGATGTTGCATTTCTTTTTTGGCCGAGATTCTCTTGGATGGCTCTTAAATTAGCATTTTCTACAAGGAGACACCAATCAATTTTTAGTAGTTTACTTACAAATAGGCAAAGTAAAAGAAGAAAAAGAAAGCGCATCCAAAATGGAAATGAAAATGAAATGAAAATAGATGGAAGGAACTTACAGACAAGAAATCTACACCATTTGGTTTCAAGTCAGGAATAGCAAGGCATTTAATAGTGGAACTTAAATGAACATTGGATGCCACGAAAAGGTTCGAGTAAAGAATCTTTCGATGTGTGTCAAAGTCCTGAAACAACCAATATTTAACACTCTTATGTGGGTACCTTCTAAGCCACATTCCAATAACAACTAAGACTATAGGGTATTCGATGTTTTCTCCATCTATAACCGATGCCTCCAATTTATTTTTAGCCTCAACACAACAACACAAGTAATAGTATGTTCCCTCTTCATTGTCTTCATCTACAATAAGTACATAAACATGCCCTACATTGATATGTCTACAAAATCTCTTGAAATCAATCAACATTACAAATACACTACAAAGTAAGATACCAATAGGAATTTCAAAAACTAAGCAAGTAGATATATTACTTGGTTGAACTAGATCTAATATGTGGTCGAAGTCGACTGATGAATCCATTTGTGTTAGTTCCAATGTCATTAGAGGGCGATATTGAACAACCAAAAATATTACACTAGACCTAGGGAAAGAGGATTCCCTTTACTAGGCCCCTAGGGTTCTTCACCCTAGGAGCTCTTGGTGTGTAGGAATGGTACTCTTTCTGCTTGGTGGTTATGGGATTTTTGGCGGTTGCATTCAAAGGAAGGGTTGATTGATGAAGGTTGTGATGTGTGTGTGTTGTGTGGTTGAAAACTGAAAATGAAATGATAATAATCTAATGTATGAAATGTAAACAAAGTAGATCTAAACTAATGCAAGCTAATTTAAAATGACCTAAATGTATGCAATCTGGAAACTAACAGAGAATGACAGAGGGTGTGCACCTGGAAATGAAGACTTGTAGATGAGAGGCCCCTAAATATTTTGGAAATTGTCTAAAATTGGCAGAGGGACACTTATGCCAAGTTGGGTGACCTAGTCCTCCTGTCAAGAAATTCTATCGGATTGGGTTTCGGGGAAAAGGGTGCCCAAAAATGCAAAAACCCTTTTTTAGGCTTAGCACAAGGACAAGGTTGCCAATAGTGGTGACCTAGTCTTCGTGATGATTTATGAGGATTTAGGGTCTGATTCTGTGGGTCCCAGCTAGTACTTTCTTTCTCTGCAACAGTCAGTGTCTGAAACTCTCGAAAATGACCCGCAACTTGTCTTTTTTCTCCTTCTAGGGTTTGATGCTTGGATGTGACTTGGATGAAATTCTTGTACTTTCTCCAAAACTTTGTACCTCACCAAATTTGAGAACAAACTTGCAAACACATGCAAAGACCAAGAAAATGTTGGGGTTAGGGAATAGGGGTTTGCCTAAGTCAAACCCCTTTGATGGTAACTAAACACAAATGAGAAAAAAATCAAAGGAGAGATGCTTGAATGATAAACAATGTAAATGCTCACCAAATCCTTTGTTATTGAGGTCTGCAACATGCAAGAATAACTCCAATGGAGGTTGCTTGTGAAACCCTTGTGCTTGATTGCTTG
The DNA here is from genome assembly GCA_007115665.2 of Sequoiadendron giganteum. Taxonomy (NCBI): domain Eukaryota; kingdom Viridiplantae; phylum Streptophyta; class Pinopsida; order Cupressales; family Cupressaceae; genus Sequoiadendron; species Sequoiadendron giganteum. Next base: position 299,035,636 of record CM021100.1, on the reverse strand, counting down.
CTTGTGGAGTCTTGAGTGCAAGAGTACTTGTGAAGATTGAGTGAAGGTGAAAAATGATCTTAGGAGAGAGAAAAATGAAGGTGAAAACCCTTATTTGTACATGGAAAACCCTGATTTTCTAAAATGCAACATGATAGGCCAACACTAGGGTTTTGGAGGCAACATTCCCGTTAGATTTTGTTTTAAATTTGAAATTTATGCCAAAAGGGACTGGGTCGCCTAAGGTGGTGACCTAGTCCACTTGGGTAATTTCAAGTGGTGGTCAGGAATTAAATAATGTTTAATGAAGTTTATTAGGTTTTCCTCCCAAAACACACATAATTCAGGACTAAGAGTACATAAAGGGGACAAATTAGCATAGAAAAAGAGTTAATTAGGGGTGATAAGCCTAGGAAAGTGTGAAAATGCATTACAACACTCTGTAAAAAGGCTTAGAAAGATGTAAGAGGGTGTTGTTTAGGTGAATTATGTTGAAAGGGTCTTAGAAAAGTGAGGAAATGTGCTACAACACTTCACAACACCTTAGTAAAACACCATTAGGTTATTATTGAATTGCAAGCTTACAAGACTAAATCAAGGTAAAACAAGGCCAAAATCCAAGGGAAAAGGACAAAATGAGTGAAAAGTGCCAAAGAATACACTTTTTGGTGACACATTTAGCCCCCACTTTAGTGAGAGTATGGACTTACTTCAAACTCACACTAAAGTAGTTGAATCATGCATGTCAAGAAGGATCTAATATAATCATGCTAGTAAGGTGACATGACTTATGATTAAGAGGGATGATCAAGCCCCCAAGATCAAGATCCCATGGCAAATCAAACATAAGCACAAAAGATCACACAAGAAGTGATGTGAAAAGTCGGATCAAGCTTCAACCATTTGTCTAGCTAGTTGTGGATCAGATCTAGGTTATTTGTCCAAAAGAAAAGGATGTACTCACTCTTGGAAAATGAGACTTTCGGTTGTCCACCAGGTGAGAATTCAAAAAGGTGGTGAGATACATACACACGGTTGGTAGGCACTCACACACAAAAAGGTGGCTATGGCGAAAGTTGTGCCACTAGTTGGGCTTTCTGTTCAACCATACCAAAGTTATACCTCATGATAACTTTGATAAGGTGCCACAAAAGACAAGGGTGAGGTTCATGAGACAAGCAAAGCCTTGGATGCTTAGAACTCATGAACAAGTGCAAGATGAAGCCACAGTCATGCAATTTGTGTTATGCAAGGTGGCCATGTATGCACAAATGCAAAAGTGCAACATATAAAATGCAAAAGTGAAAAATGCAAAAACGAAAAATGTAAAAAGAGTGTTCCAAGGAGTCTTGTCTAATTCATATGAGGTCTTCGACTTAGGGAACACTACGTCTAATGTCTCCAAGAGAGGACCTATGAAATGATAGAAGATTCATAACTTAGGGGATGCAGTGTGTCACACCAAGCCACTAAGAGGAATGTAATATGCTAAGATAAGTCACACTTATGAAGAACACTACACCGAATGTCATGCACGAAGTGAGAAAATGCATCATGCGAAGTGATAAGGCTACACTAGGAACCAAGGACAAGCAAATGCAAGTGCAAAATAAAATAGTGCCAATGTATACCCGTACTTTAAAATAATTGCTACACACCGTTTTGTGAGCAATTTCTTTAAAGTAGAGAACGGAAAAATGCAAAAAGAAAATGAAAGAACATGAGAGCCTACTTGAAAAGCCCAATGTCAAGTAATAGGTGTCTAAGAAAGGCCGTGTCATGTAAAAGAAGAAGATAGAAGAAAGAGAAAAAGGGGTTGCCCCCAAAGTGAAAAACACTAAAGACATAAGGGATCTATGGATCCGGGGTCAGTATGTTCATTGCTGCAATGTTTGTTTAGAGAGCGTGGAACTATTATCATTCCCCCAAATACATAGAACTGGAAGGACACAAAGAGAGCTAAAGAAAATGAAAAAGAAGAGTCAATTTGGGTCAACACGGAAGAGACATAGGATGTCTTGATGCTTTGCATCATCCCTAAAAGGACAACAAAAGCCAAAGAAAAAAGACAAATGAAAAAGAGCCTCACTTTTGAGTCAACATGAAGGAGACATTACAGTCTCAATGCCTTGCATCATCCTCAAATGGAAGGAAAAAAGGAAATGAAAAGGAAAATAGGTCCATTTGGGTCAACATGAAGGAGACATTGCGGTCTCAATGCCTTGCATCATCCCCAAACAAGAGGCAAAAAGAGAAAAAGAAAAAGGAAAAGAGGTCCATTTGGGTCAACATGAAGGAGACATTACGGTCTCAATGCCTTGCATCATCCCCAAACAAGAGGAAAAAAGAGAAAAATAGAAAGGAAAAGAGGTCCATTTGGGTCAACATGAAGGAAAAATTACAGTCTCAATGCCTTGCATCATCCCCAAATGGAAGGTAAAAAGGAAAAGCGAAAAGAGAAAAGGCATGCACGACACATAGAAGAATGTAGATACATATAGAAGAATGTCATAGAGAGTAAGAAACATCAAACAAGATAGGGAATACACGACACATAAATGCAAAAAATAAAATTAAAAGGAAAGAATAGTAAGGCGCATGTGCATTACTTTGTGAGCAAGCCATCCACCTCCCAATCTTTCTCAGTATAAAACTCAGGAGGGCGACTAGCGAGAGGAACGATAGAAATTGTCTAACTAGCATCAAGATCAATGCTTGTCCTAGGAGAATTTTCATGAATGCTCATGGAGGAGGAGAATAGTGAATTCAAGGTTTGGTGTACCTCTTCATCGATTTGAGCATTCTCATCATCATCGTCATCTAAGTTGATGACAATGGTAGGTCGTATGACAATATTAGTGGTGGCATGTAAAATTGGTGGTGCGAGAGGTATGGGATTAGGCTACGTGGGTGGAGGAGGAGGATTAATAGGCATGGATTTGGGCACAGGTGGGTTGTGATTTTCAGTGTTTTCTTCCTCACGAGATTGGCAAGTGAGAGCATGACAACAACGCTGATGCTCCCTAGCCTCTTTATTTCATCCACTTTCTCCTTAGCTTTATAGACTTGTTTAGTGCGGGGAGGGAGGAAAAAATTGCTATCATGATCCCTAGGTCTCTTGGATGATGTGGAAGAGGTTTTAGGAGTGGGTTGACTAGGCATATCGAAGTCAGGTGGCAACATAGCTTCATCAAGGATGGGTGATTTTGACATAGAAGGAGCTATGTTGTGTAAAGAGAGTTCATAGATTTTCTTGGCTTTGAAATTTTGATAGACAATGAAGAAGAAGTCTCGTCTAGGGGTGATGGGTTCCATGGGCTCAAGCCAAAAGGCTTCCAGAGAAAAGTTACCCTTAGAGGATAATGGATTAAATCCACTATGGTGGACAATGAATATGCCATTGTCAATGGGAAACTTCACACACTTGTGGATGACATATGGAACTGTTTTCATTGAACAAAGCCATGGGTGGCCAAGTCACAAACAAAATTGGTCTGATTGGGGTATGATGGAGAAGGTAACATCCAATGTTTTCAAACCTATTTGTAATGGGAGGGAAATCGATCCAATCGTCAAGCATGCAAAACCATTATGTGTTTTGACACAAGCAGTAGGTCGATTATATACATCTTGAGTAATATTTTGTAATACTAGGAATTCTTCAGTGATCACATTCTCACAACAGGTGGGATGTATGAGTATCCCATTAGTGGGCTTATCATAAATTCGACCAGATATGCAAAGAGGACCATCAGGGAGACTTATTAGTATATCTTGTGGTGAGAAGGTGATCTCAAGAGGTCCTTTTGTTGGGCCCTTACGATGGATAACACCAATTGCGCTTACCATTTCATTAATAGGTGTGACATGGGTTACCTCAAGAAGAGAAATGGAATGTGCATCATGTGATTCAACATTCATGACATGAGGTGGTGAAGTTTCACTTGCTTTGACAAATGATACATTATTTTTGGGCATGAGGTTGGTGAATATCTGCAAGTTTTGGTTAGGGGGTGCCACAAATTTATTGATTTTATCATTGACGCCAACAATAGATAGATGACTTGAATCAATTAGGTCTTGCACAAGGTGCTTTAGACACTTGCATTGTTCAGTGTCATGTCCATTTTGTCGATGAAAGTAACAATAAGTAGTGGCATTATAAGAGGAGGTAATGGTTTATTGGGATCAAGTGTATGGATGGGAGGTAAGGAGATCATTTGTTGTTGAGTAATTAGGTCATGGTGTTATGAAGGGTGTCGAGCAAGGGTGTGAAGGTACGCTTAGGATCTCCATAATTAAAGGGCACTGCAAGCCCTAATAATGACCACTTGGTTATTAGTAGGTGGAGGAGTTTGGGATGAAGGGTTAAATTGGAGAAACCCTTTGTTTGGTTTATGGAATGGTTGAGGGTTGGATTGGGAAGAAGCGTCAGACTTCTCAACTCTACTAGAAGTGGACCGTGAATCACGACTGCTAGTTGAGTTATGATAGTCACAAAGTGCTTGACACAAGTGCATAAAAGAGGGGGACTTCATGAGGGTAAGTTTATCTTGCAGAGGTGTTAAGAGGTTTTCAGTGAACATATTTTGCAGATGGGTGTCGGGTATTTTAACATCAATTAAGAAATAAAGAGCCTGATAGCGAGAGATAAAGTCAGTTATCTTCTCGTTATTGTCCTGTTTGCATCTCATGGGGTCCGCCAAGTTTTTATTTGGGGCCATATGAACTTGGAAGTGATTAATGAAGGCATCCACTAGTTCATTGAATGAACTAATGAAATTATTGGGCAGGGTGTAGAACCAATCCAAGGCAGCATCTTTGAGAGTCCTTGGAAATAACTTGGCAAGCAACTTGTCGTTAAGAGCGAAGTCACTACATAGGGTAGTATAGGCATTGACATGGTTAGAAGGGTCACCCTTCCCTCCATACTTTTTGAATCTAGGGATCTCTTTTCCTTGTGGCAAGGGAGTGCGTAGGATGTCAAGGGATAACAAATTAATACAAATGTAGTGGGTAGGGGAGCAATGTTGGCTCTAGTTGATGGTGGATATTTGTTGTTGCATAGAGGTGACGGTGTCAAAAAATTGTGTAATGAGAGGGTCAGTGTAAGTGTTATGAGGTGGAAGGGGGAGAGGTGAAGGGGTTAAGGCGTTGGAAGGGGAAGTGGAAGGGATACTAAGAGTAGGGACAATGGAAGAGGTGAAGGGGTGTGATGCCACAATGGAAGTAGAAATGCTAGTAGGGATGTTGAGGGAAGGTACCACATTACTAACCTATTGCATAGTGGTTGTCACACTAGGAGATGCATAAGTGGGAATAGAAACAATGGTTGAGGGGGGAGGAGTAGGGGGTCCTCCTTGGCTAATCATTGGAGTGGGTGAGTGAGATACCTTAGGTGCATGTTTTTCATAGATTTCTGATATCCTCTTCATGACACGTAATCCATCATCACGGTCAAGTAAGCGATGAAGGTTTTCAATGGCGGGGATAACAGTTCCAGATATGGGATCAAGGCTTATTTCATGTTGATAAATCAACTAGATCAACATGGATATGAAAGACCTTATGATGTGGGAGGTCATTTTTATCACCGGTTGTGTCTCCTAGGTGCAAGGAATTGCTAAGGATAGTCTCTAAGCCTAGTGTACCATCGTCAATACTAGGAGTTGAAGTCTGAGAAATACCAAGATCTACAACAATAGTGTTGTTGTTAGATGCCATGATTCTAGAACTTCGTCTCACAACTGTATTGGAAAAGGAACACCAAATTCTCATACAAGGTTCCCTAAGGAGGGGGGGAGACTAAGGCAATGTAAGCAAAAGTGACAAAAGTTCTTGTAACTAAAATTCTATAACAAAACATAGAAATGCAAAACCAGGGCACTGTAATGCAAAAAATACTAGAAAATTGCTAGAAATTTCACAGTGAATAGTGCCAAAGGAATAGGTCACCCAGTGTGGTGACTTAGCCCCAGTAGTGTTGTTTTTTGAATTGTTTTAGAATTTTGAACTACTTTTTATGCTTTGTTTGATTTTTTGCCACAAACAAAGAATAAAAATGTAAATATTTTTGTATTTTCTTACTAAAAATGTAATGTAAAGTGTAATCTAGCATGAACTTTCACTAATGCACTTTTGCTACTAATCCTAGGATGCAAAAAAAGCAAAATTTTCAATGCAATGCAAGCAATTTCCTAGGATGAAATGCAAAATCAGAAAGTTAAACAAGTGGTCTATGGTCAGATTCACCAAAATGAACCACCAAAAATATAACACTAGACCTAGGAAAAGAGGATTCCCTTTACTAGGCCCCTAGGGTTTTTCACCCTAGGAGCTCTTGGTGTGTAGGAATGACACTCTTTCCGCTTGGTGGTTACAAGATTTTTGGTAGTTGCATTCAAAGGAAGGGATGATTGATGAAGGTTGCAATGTGTGTGTGTGTTGTGTGGCTGAAAAATGAAAATGAAATGATACTAATCTAATGTATGAAATGTAAACAAAGCAGATCTAAACTAATGCAAGCTAATCTAAAATGACCTAAATGTATGCAATTTGGAAACTAATAGATAATGACAGAGGGTGTGCACACCTGGAAATGAAGACTTGCAAATGAGAGGCCCCAAACTATTTTGGAAATTGTCTAAAATTGGCAGAGGGACACTTACGCCAAGTTGGGCAACCTAGTCCTCCTGACAAGAAATTCTGTCGGACTGGGTTTTGAAAAAAATGGTGCCCAAAAATGCAAAAACCCTTTTTCAAGCTTAGCACAGGGACAAGGTCACTGATAGTGGTGACCTAGTCCTCTTGATTCTTTCCAAGGATTTAGGGTCTGATTCTATGGGTCTCAGCTAGTACTTTCTTTCTTTGTAGCAATTCATGTTTGAAACTCTCGAAAATGACCTGCAACTTATCTTTTTTCTCCTTCTAGGGTTTGATGCTTGGATGTGACTTGGATGGAATGCTTGTATTTTCTCCAAGAATTTGTACCTCACTAAATATGAGTACAAACTTACAAACACATGCAAAGACCAAGAAAATGTTGGGGTTAGGGAATAGGGGTTTGCCTAAGTCAAACCCCTTTCATTGTAACTAAACCCAAATGAGAAAAAAATCAAAGGAGAGATGCTTGAATGATAAAAAATATAAATTCTCACCAAATCCTTTGTTATTGAGGTCTGCAACATGCAAGAACAACTCCAATGGAGGTTGCTTGTGAAACCCTTGTGCTTGATTGCTTGCTTGTGGAGTCTTGAGTACAAGAGTATTTGTGAAGATTGAGTGAAGGTGAAAAATGATCTTAGGAGAGAGAAAAATGAAGGTGAAAACCCTTATGCGTACATGCAAAACCCTAATTTTCCAGAAATAAAACATGATAGGCCGACACTAGGGTTTTGGAGGAAAAATTCCCGTTAGATTTTATTTTAAATTTGAAATTTATGCCAAAAGGGACTAGGTTGCCCAAGGTGGTGACCTAGTCCACTTGGGCAAATTCAAGTGGTGGTCAGGAATTAAATAATTTTTAATGAAGTTTATCAGGTTTGCCTCCCAAAACACACTTAAGTCAAGACTAAAAGTACATAAAGGGGACAAATTAGCATATAAAAAGAGTTAATTATGGGTGATAAGCCTAGGAAAGTGTGAAAATGCATTACAACACTTTCCAACACTTTGTCACAAGGCTTAGAAAGATGTAAGAGGGTCTTGTTTAGGTGAATTATGTTGAAAGGGTCTTAGAAATGTGAGGAAATGTGTTACAACACTTCGCAACATCTTAGTAAAACACTATTAGGTTATTGTTGAATTGCAAGCTTACAAGACTGAATCAAGGTAAAACAAGGCCAAAATCTAAGGGAAAAGGCCAAAACGAGTGAAAAAGTGCCAAAGACTACACTTTTTGGCAACACAAATATGTATGAACTGGGATAAGATAACTTAACAACCATTTATCAACCCACTCCTTTGACTCACAATCATCCCAGGCTTGCATTGTACATGAAGAACAAAAGCATGCTATCTTCCGTGTATTGATACTCCATGAACCTGCATCTAAGCCAAGGAAAGAGTGTAGCTCACTCGATCCTATTAGTGTACAAAAATCCTCATATGGTGCAATATTAGTATCATCCATCAACCAAAAAAATATATGAACTAAAGACGTACCTTCATTACTTGGACCCATTGAAGCATTACACCACTCGATGATTAATTTTGCATCTATCAACTTTGCATTGTCTTTAAACTTTAACTCTTCTCGTGCTAATTCTCTTTTCACACATGCTCCTGCACCATCATGCTCCTCCTTTCCATGCCTGACCTCACAAAAGTTCCACATACATTGAACACTTATGATGACATGCATCTTGCACAACCAATATAACATGCACAAGTTCTTGAACTATGTTACATAGTTATCCAACCATATTATATGCCAACTGTATTCTATGCCACTTTGAGCCAAATCATTGTAGAACATCTGGAAGAAATCTTGCACAAACTCTAGAGAATGTGTTCGATCATCACTAATATAAAAGTGATACTCCCTCAATACCTTCCTTTGGTCCTTTGTACTACCAACTACATGAATGAATGCTATGTGCACAAATATCAAAACCTGTGTGGAGTTGTAATATTGTGACTGCACCTCACACTGTGGCTATAGAGTGTAGTTCTCTACAAAGTCAACCACTAAAACTATGCCAGAAACTAGAAAGGTGTCCTTGCATAGCTTGAATTATGTGTCCAACCATCAAGATCTATGGGTATGCCTTGCATACTCATACATATATTGTCACAAAACATGGACATAAACTAATACACTCGAATCTTTTGAATAGCCAAATCACACCTTTTTGCTTGATTACCATCATTTGTAATGTATGCCACTATTTTATACTTCCCAAACTCTACTAGTTTTTGTCCCACCTCATCTGTGCTTTCCATATGTTGACATACTAGCATACACTACAAGCCATTGCAAACCTGACATGAACCATCCAAGCATAGTGTCTTGTAGAATATTTGGTCATCCTCTATTTCACATTATTTTTTTGATAAGAAATCTCTTGAATATGTTGCAAAACATCGTTAGTATGCAAATCTAAACATATAGAATGATAAACATCATAATGGTTAGAGAATTCAATATGTAGTCTACAACAACAAGTAGTGCACATGCGATTTATATTGACATAAAAAGGTTTGATCATTTCAAAATATCTTTGAAAAATACTAATTTGAGGATAATCTTGTTGAAATTTATGAGAAAATTGGGTCTGAGTTGTATCCAAAAAATTCTTTGATGTGGCTCATGGTTCTGACTATCGATTCTCCTTCTTACCACATCCCTTTGATTCAGAGCTGGCCTTGTGTTATTCTTCCAATATCTTCAATTAGTGTTCTCAATGCTTCAACAACTTTTTTATCTTTCCATGGAAATCTCCTCGAGAATTCCCATAATTCATTTGAATTGGTGCTCTTAATTCTTTGCCACCTTGAATGACTCTTGATAAATTTTTTCTATTAATTCTCATTTGTTCACTCATCTTTTTCATGAGATGAGCTCTCTTTGTTTGAATACTTACCAAAGTCAATGTAATGACATGTCAGGTGACATTACTATCCTTTGAGTGTGATGTCTTACCCACACTCTCATAAGCATCCATTAGATTCTTTACAATAGTGTTTTCACTTGAATCATTCGATGTTCTCAACCCAAGAGTCTTCATGATGTTTCTATACTTTATACCCCACATCATTTCAACAAATAGTTGACATCTTGTGGTCTCATTTAGCCTTTCAAAGAATGATTTCCAAATCTTATTAGCATATCTTCTACAAGTGCATGCTTGAATCTTACCTTCCATGTGCTGCAAAATATCCTCATTAATATTAATCAAATACTTTGGCTTTCTATGTAAAATTCTAGGTGGTGTTCTCCTAGGTAAATACTCCTTAACATTAGGAATTTCATCAATATTTAAGTGAGGTGGGCTACATTGCATACCTTCAATTGAGGGTGGAATATATGATATACTTTGAGGTTGACATTGGGATGATGGCATACCTTCTTCGTCAAATTTGAATGATGATGTACTCTCAACTTTAGGTGTGGTGGATGGTGTCCCTTCATATTCACCTATAGTAGATGGTGTCCTTCCATATTCACTTGTGGTAGATGGCATCCCTCCATATTCACTTGCGATAGATGGTGTCACTCCATATTAAATTGTGTTTAATGGTGTCACTTCATATTCACTTGTAGTAGAGGGTGTGTCTCCAACTACAATATCCAAATCTGTCTTAGCATTATGCTTTCACATTTGTTCCCTTTGTGCCGCCAATGTCTTTTCTCCTTTTGATGGTTGAGGTTCCTCTTCAATTGGCTTTCTTTCATCAATCGTATCCAATTTCTTCTTCTCACAATATTTCCTTACCTGTTCTCCCTCCTTTTCTTTATTGGTTTCATACTCTTCATCTATTAGTTTATTCCTTATTTGTTTCCTCGACATGGTGGATAATTTTACCTGTAGCACGGTAATGAGAAAAATATTAGTTCCTAAAAAATGAATCCATACAAATAAATGAAATATATGTCATTCAAGGCTTCATACAAAATACTTACAATCATGGAATGCCACATTACCACATTACTTTAAGGCATCACATCGGAAAAATCATGTGAGAATTAGCAAGCTAGTGAGCTCACTAGCTTGTCTATGCTACCACATTTTGCATACATTTCTACAAAAAAATTATTACCAAACAATTCAAATGCCTTTTCCATGCTTCCATTTTGAGCCTATCTTGCAATCATGGCATGCCACATTACCAAATTTCTATAAGGCATACGTTGCCCCTACCTTGTCAACCCTACCAAATTGGAAAACTAGTGAGTTCACTAGCTTGCCAATGTGGTAGGGTTGACAAGGTAGGGGAAAAATATGCCTCATAGAAATAGGGACTCAAAATGATGTACATCACCGTGAGTCCCTTTTTATATGAGGCATATGCTGCCCCTACCTTGTCAACCCTACCGCATTGGCAAGCTAGTGGAGCACCACTAGCTTGCCAATGCTCCACTAGCTTTCGAATGCTCCACTAACTTGCCAATGCGATAGGGTTAACAAGGTAGTGCCTGCGTATGCCTCATATAAATGAGGACTCATGGTGATGTATATCACTGTGAGTCCCCATTTCTATGAGGCATACATTTCCCCTACCTTGTCAACCCTACCACATTGGCAAGCTAGTGAGCTCACTAACTTGCCAAGCTCACTATCTTGCCAATGCAATAGAGTTGACAAGGTAGGGGTAGTTTATGCCTCATAGAAATGGGGACACACTAGCTTGCCAATGCGGTAGGGTTGATAAGGTAGGGGCAGTGTATGCCTCATAGAAATAGGGACTCATGATGGGGCAGTGTATGCCTCATAGAAATGATGACTCACAATGATGTATATCACCGCATGTCCCCATTTCTATGAGGCATACACTGCCCCTACCTTGTCAACTCTATCACATTGGCAAGATAGTGAGCTTGGCAAGCTAGTGAGCTCACTAGCTTGCTAATGCGGTAGGGTTGACAAAGTAGGGGTAGTGTATGCCTCATAGAAATGGGGACTCATGGTGATGTATTGAACTCACTAGCTTTCCAAGCTCACTAGTTTTCCAATGCTCCACTAGCTTACCAATGCAGTAGGGTTGACAAGGTAGGGGCAATGTATGCCTCATACAAATGGGGACTCAAGGTGAGTATATCACCATGAGTCCCCATTTCTATTCAAGGCATACATTGCCATTACCTTTTCAACCCTACTTACATCACTGTGAGTCCCCATTTCTATGAGTCATACACTGCCCCTACATTGTCAACCCTACTACATTGGCAAGCAGGTGAGCTCACTAGCTTGCCAATGCGGTAGGTTTGAGAAGGTAGGGGCAAAACATGTCTCATAGAAATGGGGAGTCATAGTGATATAATTTCTATAAGGAATATGTTGCCCCTACCTTGTCAACCCTACCACATTGGCAAGCTAGTGAGCTCACTAGCTTGTCAATGCTCCACTAGCTTGCCAATGCAGTAGTATTGACAAGGTAGGGGCAATGTATGCCTCATAAAAATGGGGTCTCATGGTGATATAGCATATGCCTCATAGAAATGGGGTCTCATGGTGATATAGCATATGCCTCATAGAAATGGGGTCTCATGGTGATATACATCACCATGAGACCCCATTTCTATGAGGCATATGCCGCCCCTACCTTGTCACCCCTATCGCATTGGAAAGCTAGTGAGATCACTAGCTTGCCAATGCTCCACTAGCTTGCCAATGCAGTAGGGTTGACAAGGTAGGGGAAGCATATGCCTCATAGAAATGGGGACTCATGACGATGTATATCACCATGAGTCTATCATCGTGAGTCCCCATTTCTATGAGGCATATGCTGCCCCTACCTTGTCAACCCTACCGCATTGGCAAGCTATTGAGCTCACTAACTTGCCAATGTGGTAGGGTTGACAAGGTAGGGGCAATGTATGCCTCATAGAAATGGGGATTCATGGTGATGTATTGAGCTCACTAGCTTTCCAATCTCACTAGCTTGCCAATGCGGTAGGGTTGACAAGGTAGGGGTAGTCTATGCCTCATAGAAATGGGGTCTCATGGTGATGTATATCACTGTGACTCCCCATTTCTATGAGGCATACACTGCCCCTACCTTGTCAACCCTACCGCATTAGAAAGCTACTGATGGGGAGTCACGGTAATATACATCACCGTCAGTCCCCATTTCTATGAGGTATACACTAACCCATACCTTGGCAAGCTAGTGAGCTCACTTCACTAGCTTGCCAATGAGGTAGGGTTGACAAGGTAGGGGCAGCGTATTCCTAATAGAAATGGGGTCTCATGATGATGTATATCACCATGAGTCCCCATTTCTATGAGGTATTGGTTAACGCCTCTACCTTGTCAACCACCCTACCAAGAGTTGGCAAGCTAGGTGACATACACTGCCTCTGCTCTGTCAACTCCTACATTATTACAGCAGGAGTCAATTGAATACATGGGTGTAGGGAAGACTTCACAGAAAATGGGAGTCATTAAAGGATAGTGATATAAATCACCTTTGAGTCCCATTTCATGAGGTATACATCATTCCCACTTTGTCAACCCTACCACATTGGCAAGCTAGTGAGCTCACTAGCTTGCCAATGCAGTAGGGTTGACAAGGTAGGGTCAATGTATGCGTCATAGAAATGGGGTCTCATAATGATGGGGTATCACAGTGATATAAATCATTGTGAGACCCCATTTCTATGATACATCACTGTGATACCCTATTTCTATGAGGCATACACTACCCCTACCTTGTCAACCCTACTACACTGGCAAGCTAGTGATCTCACTAGCTTACCAATGCAGTAGGGTTGACAAGGTAGGGGAAACATATGCCTCATAGAAATAGGGACTCACGGTGATAGCATATGCCTCATAGAAATGGGGACTTACAGTCACCGTGAGTCCCCATTTCTATGAGGCATACATTTCCCTTACCTTGTCAACCCTACTGCATTGGCAAGCTAGTGAGCTCACTAGCTTGCCAAGCTCACTAGCTTGCCAATGTAGTAGGGTTTACAAGGTAGGGGCAGCATATGCCTCATAGAAATGGGGAGTCATGGTTATATACATACGCTGCCCCTACCTTTTCAACCCTACGATGATATGTATATCACTGTGACTCCCCATTTCTATGAGGCATATGCTTCCCCTACCTTTTCATCCCTACGACATTGGCAAGCTAGTGAGCTCACTAGCTTTCCAATGCTCCACTAGTTTTCCAATGTGGTATGGTTGACAAGCTAGGGGCAGTGTATGCCTCATAGAAATGGAGACTCACAGTGATATATGTGGTAGGGTTGACAAGGTAGGGGCAACGTATGCCTCATAGAAATAGGGACTCAAAGTGATATAGAACATATGCCTCATAGAAATGGGGAGTCACAGTGATGATACATTACTATGACTTCCCAATTCTATGATGCATACACTACCTAGGCTACCTTGTCAACCCTACCACATTGGCAAGCTAGTGGAGCACCACTAGCTTGGCAATGCAGTAGGGTTGAAAAGGTAGGGGAAGTGTGTGCCTCATAGAAATGAGGTCTCATGGTGATCATGAGACCCCATTTCTATGAGGCATACGTTGCCCCTACCTTGTCAACCCTACTGAATTGGAAAGCTAGTGAGCTCACTAGCTTGCCAAGCTCACTAACTTGTCAATGCTACCTCATTTTGCATACATTTATATGAAAACATTATTTTCAAACAATTCAAATGCCTTGTCCATGCTTCCATTTTGAGCCATGATTGCAAGATAGGCTACACCTTTCCCCATGTTGCTAACTTAGCCTTGAATAAAGAGTCTTGAAACAGTGGAGAGAAGGGTTAGAATCCCTTGTAGGTAGACTAATCAAGGAAACATTTAAAATATATCACAACATAAGTGATGAGGTAAGTTTAGTGATGAGGTAAATTTAGAAATAGAGATGAAAACCAAAATAGATTCAAAGATATATCAATGTGGGAGGAGTATATTCTAATTTTTTAGAGACATGTATGGAAAATTTAGTAGCATAGACAAGGCAATTAACTGCTTGGTATAATTTTTTAACAAAATACCTCACTGAGATATGTCCTCGTGGACTATAATGATTGTGGGATATGCACAAAATAGATTTATTGAAAAGGCTTTAAAAAATTTCAAGCATATGCAAATTGTAGGTGTAAAACCAAATTCAACTACATTTTCCAACATCCCCCATGCCTATACCAAAATGAAAGCTTTGGAGAGTGGTATGCACATCCATAGTAAAGGATTGGGAAATGATGTATTATTTTATTTCCTTATAATTTATGTCATATATATGTGTATACAAAATGTGGAAGCATACACAAGGTAAGTCAATTGTTTAGCAAAATGCCTCAAAGAGATGTGGTTTAAAAATGTAATTGGAAAGTGTAAGAATTGTGTAATTTAAAATGTGCATTGACAAGCTAAGGTTATAATGACAAACAAACAATGATCAACATGGAATATGAAAAAAATAAAAATGAAAGCAAGCCATAATAGAATGAAAGAAAATGTGTAAAGACTTCACATACCTAAAAAACCAAAGTTTCAAATGGAGGAGTTCTACCCAATTATGTAGCCTTTGCTTCTTCTTTCTTCAAAATCCTCAAAAATTTGACTTTTTCAAAAGCTTGTTCCCCTTCAAACTTCAATTGTATATCACTCTTGAACTAAATTCAGACTTGAATTGATATTATATGCCTTTCAACATGAAAAATTTGCTATTTCATGCAAAGGTGGTGGAAAGATCATGAAAAAGGTGGTGGAATGTGAAAAACATGCATGCAAACTTCACAAAATCATCAAAAAGCTTTTTTTTTGTTGAAACACGCATAGAACTAGGAGAATATGTAGAATGTGGGCCTTAAGATCACAAGTTTATTGAGTTTTTACCATTTTTAGAGCAAGACAAAATGTTCTCGCGTTATGAGAAAGTTGATTTTTTATAGGTTTATTTTCTCTCTCTTTCTCTCCATCCTCTACCCTCTACCCTCTACCTCTCTCCCACTCCCTCCCTCCCTCCCTCTCTCTCTCTCTCTCTCAAGTCCCTCCCTCCCACTCCCTCTCCCTCTCTCAAGTCTCCCAGTGAAAATATAGTGGCCTGCTTGAAAAAATGGGTCTAAGAAATGGGGTCTTCCGGTGATGTAAATCACTAGGAGACCCCATTTCTTTGACCCGTTTTTTCAAACAAGCCAAATTTAGGTTGCCAATTTCACCCACTAGCTTGCCAATTTGGTGAAATTGGCAATGTAGTGGCTTGTTTAAAAAAATGGGTCGAAGAAATGGGGTCTCCTAGTGATTTACATCACTGGGAGACCTCATTTCTTGGACCCATTTTTTCAAACAAACCAAGTTAGGTTGCCAATTTCACCAAATTGGCAAGATAGTGGGCCCACTAGCTTTCCAATTTGGTGATATTAGGTTGCCAATTTCACTAAATTGACAATGTAGTAGCTTGCTTGAAAAAATGAGTCCTAGAAATGGGGTCTCTCGGTGATGTAAATCACTGAAAGACCCCATTTCTTGGACCCATTTTTTTAAACATGACAAGTTAGGTTACCAATTCCACTTAATTGGCAAGCTAGTGGGCCCACTCTTAAGTCTCTCTCTCTCTCACTCACTCACTCCTATCTCTCTCCCCTCTACCCTTTACCCTCTACTCTCTACCCTTAAACCCTCTACCCTCTACCCTCTATCTCTCTCCCACTCTTTCCCTCTCTCTCTCTCTCTCAAGTCTCTCCCTACTACCCCCTCTCCCTCTATCAAGTCTCTCTTTCACTCACTCACTCCTTCTATCTCTCTCCCATCTACCCTTAACCCTTAACCCTCTACCCTCTATCTCTCTCCCACTCCCTCTCTCTTTCTCTCTACATCATCAAGAGACCCCATTTCTTTGACCCTAAACTCTCAACCTTAAATAATTAAACCATAAACCCTTAAACTCTCTACCCTCAGTTCTCGATTCTCAACCCTTAACCCTTAATCCCTCAATCTTCAACCCTCAAACCCTAAACCTTCAACCTCGATACCCTCTACCCTAAACATTGGACCCTCTACCCTCTATCTCTCTCCCACTCCCTCTCTCTTTCTCTCTACATCATCAAGAGACCCCATTTCTTGGACCCTAAACCCTCAATCTTAAAACCTTAAACCATAAACCCTTAAAATCTCTACCCTTAGTTCTTGATTCTCAACCCTTAACCCTTAATCCCTCAATCCTCAACCCTCAAACCCTAAACCCTCAACCCCGATACCCTCTACCCTAAACATTGGACCCTCAAACCTAATCATTCAACCATATGTACCCTCAACCCTAATCCCTCAAACCTATACCCTCAACCCAATACCTTAAACCATCAAACCTATAGGTCCTCAACCCTATACCCACAATTCTCAACCCTCTACCCTATGCTTTGGATCCTCAACCCTCATATATCTTTGTCCCTCCCTCCTATTATCTCCTTCTCTCTATCTCACTTATCACTCCATCTCTCCCTCCATCCATCCCTCCCTCTCTACGCTAATCCCTCAACCATATACCCTCAACCCTTAAACCCTTAAATGCTCAACCCTAAAACCTAAACCCTCAAGTTCCCTTAAACCCTCTACCCTCTACCCTCAACCCATAAACCCAAGTAAACTCTCTACCCTAATCCCTCAACCCTCTTGACCCTTAATCTCTCAATCCTCAACCCTTAAACCCTAATCCCTCAACCCCTATACCCTCTACCCTATACATTGGACCCTCAACCCTAATCTCCCAACCCTATATTCTCAATCCTTTACCCTCAACCTTAAACCCTCAACCCTCAACTTTTAAACCCTAAAACCTTAAATCCTCTACCCTAGATACATTAAACCCTCAACCCTCAATTCTCAACTCTTGACCCTTAATCCCTCAATCCTCAAACCTCAAACCCTCTACCCTATATATTGGAACCTCAACCCTAATCCTTCAACCATATGTACCCTTAACATTAATCCCTCAACCCAATATCGTAATCCCTCGAACCTATAGGTCCTCAACCTTATACCCTCAATTCTCAACCCTCTACCCTATACATTAGATCCTCAAACCTCATATATCTTTTTCCCTCCCTCCTCTTCTCTCCTTCTCTCTATCTCACTTCTCCCTCTCTCTCTCCATCCATCCATCCCTCCCTCTCTACCCTAAGCCCTCAACCCTTAAAACCTTAAACACTCAACCCTAAACCCTCAACCCTCAACCCTTAAACCCTTTACCGAATACCCTCTACCCTCAACCCTTAAACCCTTAAGCCCTTAAACCCAAGTAAAATCTCTACCCTAATCCCTCAACCCTCTTGACCCTTAATCCCTCAATCCTCAACCCTCAACCCTTAAACCCTTTACCG
>CM021100.1:298988281-299017549 GCA_007115665.2 Sequoiadendron giganteum | reverse complement strand
TCAACCCTTAAACCATAAACCCTCAACCCCTCTACCCTCTACCCTTTACATTGGACCCTCAACCTAATCCTTCAACCATATACCCTCAAACCTATACCCTAAATCCTCTACCCTAAACCCTAAACCCTCAACCCTAAACCCTTTAACTGTAAACCCTTAAACCTTCTACCCTCTACCCTCTACCCTCAACCCTTAAACCCTAATACCCTAAACCATCAACCTTATAGGTCCTCCACCCTAATCCCTCAAACCTATACCCTCAACCCCTACCCCTTTCTCTCTATCTATACATCTCATCTCTCTCTCCCTCTCTCCCTCCCTCCCTCCTACCCTCTCTAATTGTCTCTATCTACCCTCTCCCTCTTTCTACATACCTCTTGCTCAATCAATCCCTACCACCCTCTTTCGCTCCCTCTATCTATATCTCTCTATCTCCCTCCCACTGCCTCTCCATCACTCCCTCTCTCTCCCACTCCCTCTCTTTCCTTCTCTCTCAGGTCTCTCCCTGCCACCCCCCCTCTCTCTCTCAAGTCTCTCCCTTTGGCACCTTCCTAGGTGACTCTCTCTCTCCCCATCTCTCTGTCTATCCTCCATACTAGATAAATCCTCTCCTCCACCCCCCTCTGTCTCCCTCTCTGCGGTCCTTCCTCCCACCCTCTCCCTCTCTTGGGTCTCTCCTCACTCCCTCTCTCTCTCCTCACATTTTCCCTCTCTTCACTGTCTTCTCAAGTCTCTCCCTCTCACTTGAGTCACTCTCAGGTCTCTCCTTTGGCTTTCACCTACATGGTGTTCTTTCTCCCTCTCTCCCCCTTTCTCTCTCCCTACCTCCTCTCTCTCTCCTTCAAACCCTCCACCCTACCTGGCTAGGTCCTCTCCTCCAGCCCCTTCTCTCCACTCCTCTCCTTAGACTCTCCCTTCCACCCCCTCTCCCTCTCAATACCTCTCTCCCTCTCTCTCTCTCTCTCTCTCATGTCTCTCCCCCCCTCTCTCCCTCCCACCCTACCTAGACAACTCTTTCTCTCTCTCTTAAAATTCACCCTCCCTCTAAAGACATACATAAATACATACATATAAGCATAATACATATGAACATATGATCCTACATACATACAAGCATACATGTACATATGTAGATACAATCTTACATACATATAGGCATACATACATACATATAACCATGCATACATACATACATACATAAATGGCATACAAGCATACATGTACATACAAACATACAAATATATAAACAAACATTCAATAGAGTAGCATTTAACATAAAACAATACATAATGCAAGCATGTAATACCATGCCCGTGTTATGTCTTTCTAGACATGTCCCACACAAACACAAAAAACCATGTCAAAACTAAGATATAACGCGAGCACATTATAGTGCGAGTTCATTATAGCACGAGTACGTTATAGCGCACTTGCGTTATAATGCAAGCATGTTATAATACGTTCGCGTTATAGTGTGAGTGTGTTATAGCGCATTCGTGTTATAACGTGAGCACGTTATAGCACACTTAAATTATATCTTAATTTGGGAATCCCCAAGCCTTGGGCTTGGTATTTACCTTGGAATACCAACCCAAAGGCTTGGAGGGCATTCCCAATGACCAAAGACGTGTTTTTACAAATTGTATAATATTTCACATAATCGGGTTCGTGTTCACCATCAGGATTGCACATATTTCAATTTCAAACAAATCAAACACCTAGGTAATGATAGGTTCTCTCTTAGCTATCCAACAACGTAACTTTTTTCACTTTTTGACAATTTTAAGCCTTTCATCTATAATTTCTTTTGTTTGTGTATCTCTTTTTTGGTAAAAAGAAGTGTTTGGTGGTTTTTTTTTCATAAATTAATCATTCATCGAAATTTCAAATAAATTACATTTTTAGAAACTAGACTCCATTCTACAAATTAAAAAAAAAAATTCAATTAGTTTCAAAAATTTGTAGGGGTAGCACGGCCAAAATTCTATTTTTCGGGAAGTGTCCACTTAGAAAATTAGTAAAAAATAAAATATTCATTAAAAAATTATTAGAAAAATTGTGCATCAACTACATACTATTAGCTAATTTCTCACTGAAGCGATTTTAAAAATACTAAAAAAATGTTCACCGTGCTAGGGATGTACAAAAGTTGCTATGTTATGTTTTTCTGACAAAAACAACACTAATTTCTGTACATCCCTCTTTTGAACCCCTTAATCTTAACCATTTTCAAAATAAATCAGTAGTTTATAAATTAGGCTCAGAGCACTACAATCCTTGTTTTTATTGCATCTCAAAATTTTGAGTGTAACTATCCTTAATTTCACGTCCAAGGTCAATATTTCCTGGTTTCAGAAAAATAGTGGCCACTTAAGCCCCCTTTTTGGCCCCCCATATTTTTGCACTTACCCTTATCATTGTTGCTTTTGTAGGTATCTTGTTGGAGCATGAGAGCATGGTGAAGATTCAAATGGTACATGTTTGGCTAAGGGATGCTTTTCCCTTGTCTGTGATTCCTATGGGTGTATTTACAACATTGATGTAAAGTGGGAGAATATTAGGATTAGGTGCCATCCACCTTATAAATCATATGTCATATTGCATGGTTCCAACAACCTTAGAAAGTGCCTCTAGGAACTTAGGGTGTATTGGAAAAGTATTTTGTAATATTAATTCTCACCATTGTCTGTAATATACTCATAAGGGGTGATGGGTCCACTAGCAGTAGTAAAGGTGGGTTGTGGACATAAATATTTAATATTGTTTGAACCCCACATATGGATGCCTAAAATGGGATAATTAAAGATAAAGAAAATTTTAAATGAGTGACTGTTGGGATTCTCCAAGTGGGTGCTTGGAAAGAGGCAACGGGTGTCACTTGGTTTTCTATCATTTATTACATTTAATATAATGTTTTTCTCTCATGGTTGGGCACCCAAGTTGGAGGGAAAGTATTGGACCTAAAAGCAGCGTCCTTTCACATTTCAAGGAGGTAATCCAAAGGTTGGGGATGTTTGGAATGATGGGACATATTTGGGTGACTTGTTTGGTGCATTAGATGCCTTCACAACTCTATAAATTTAGCCTCTTGGATGTAGAATTGAGGAGGAATAGTTGAATGTAGTGTTACTCTATAGGAATAAGGATAGGTTGAGGCATAAGGAGTTTTTTCATAGTTACATAGGTGCTTCCATGTTGGAGGCAAAGAGGATAATGAAAGTTGTTGTATTGTAGTCTCATTTATTTGATGATAATGCATACTTGGTCTCTCTTTTTGGTGGATTTTTTTTCTTGCAAGAGTTTCTCCATATAAATCCTTTGGTATGTGATGATCTTATATTTCTGATTTATGCCTCTTTGCTGCTATCTTATGTTAATGGTACATTCTTTATTTATTGTTGTTATAAGTTCACATAAGGTAGTGTTTATAAGCATGTTATGTTGGCTAATTTTTGGAATCATAAAAAGATGGATCTAATCATGGTATTTCCATATTAAGGCAACTTAATTTTTAGATTTGCATATAAGTTTTAGTTTTTCATGTTGTTGTAGTTCAAGCCTTGAATCTCATCCTTTGAAGTCATAGTTGGATTGAGATTGAATTTCCCAACAATTGGTATTGAACTTGTTTATTTCTCATCAAATTTTCCACAATATTTAATGGGAAAAAATTCCATATTTTTAACCAATATTATCCAAAATTTTGAGTGGGAATTACACATCATGATAAAATATTTATAAGTTAAATGAATCTAAGTATAGGTTGTAGAAATTAAAAATAGTAGATATCTTGGAGGAGAGAGATCAATGGAGAGTTGTGACATTAGAGTCTAAGTCTATAGATATTTAATATGAATTTTGAGGAGAGATGGATAAACATACATGGGGAATAATATAATGACATCTTATGGATTTAGTTCTCTTGAATGTCTCATAAGAGGTTATTGCACTCAATTTGTGGAAGAGAATTAGTGGGATCTATCAAGAAAAGAGTCTTGTAAACATGATTTATTAAAAAATAAATTTATATTCCTTAAAAATGAAGGATGAAGACTGTATAGTTGACCATTTAAATATATTTAATCTCATTTTGAGTTAGGTAGTATTGATGTGAAGCTATAAGAGTATAGGTGTCTCTTTTTACTTTTCCTTTTACTTGTATCATGAAAAATATAATTGCTGCATTGAATGGTTAGGCTACAAACCCAAAATTTAATCTCCTTGTGGACACTTTTCTTAGTGAGTAAATGAGGAAGAAATATATGGATGAGGTTTTCAAGAATGTGATTCATGTATAGGGTATAGCCAAGGAAAAATTGGTAAGAAAAGGGGATAAGGGGATGTGTAAATAAAAAAGAATGGTTTAAAATTCCTAATAAGATTGGATTTAAATGTTGGAACCATGTGAAGTCTTAACTATCAAACCAAAATATCTATTAAAATTTAACTTACAAATCTAATGATCTAACTAAATTAATTTTTACATATATTTATTTTTTATATTTAAAAAACTACTCAACTAATAAGATAAAATGTTCACACCACTATTTTTAGATTTTATTGAAATCTTTCTCTCAAATTTATAGAAATCTTTAAAAATTTCTATTTAATAAAAAATAAATATTTAAAAATCTTAAAAATTTGTTATGATGCAAACATTAAAAGATCACTTGAATATTTTTTTAGTGTGGTAAAAGCTTGCTTACCTTAGATTAAAAAAATGAAATTATTTTATTTTCAAACTTTAAAAACATTCCCTTGCTTTGCTCTATTTTTTTTTTTTTATATATGTTTGGAATAGAAAAAACTACATAATAATGAAATCAAATTAATTGGAAAGAAACAATGCAGATACAGAAGTTTAAAATAATAATAAGAAGGGCCCTTGAATTGTTAATGAATTTAGTGAGATTTATAAAAAAAATGTAAGATAGTGGCAACAGGTGAGGTCAATAATTGTATGAGACGACATGACTGGAAATGGCAAAGGATAGCCAGTGCCCTATATATGGACATTAACATAAACATCAAAAAAAATCTTATCAATGAAAAAGGAAAGATTTGTACTACGAGTAGGGTAGAGGGGTTAGTAGTCGTGTGAGCTAAGTTTGCAAGTATGTAGTGATTGTATGGAATATCATAGCCACTCTTTTTTTAGAAATGTGAATTGACCTCTTATCTATCTACAACTAAGGTTTGGAAGTGTAACTCTCATACAACTTGCTACATCAACACAGCTAATAAAAAGTGTCAAAAAACTGACTTTTTAAAGTTCAAACAAAACTTAAATATAATATCCTTAAAACTTGAAAAAAAGTTCATTTGTATAGCTTTCTCTCCCCTAGTGCTCTACATAAAAGATTATTATTGGAAACATATGCAACCTAGTCAAAGACTTGTACCAATAAGCTTATGAGGTGCTCATGGTACATACTATAAATAGTGGTCCTACCAAACATCAACTTCAACTCACACAAATGATTCCAAAATCGCCCCGGGTGGTCCATAAAACAAATATTAAAAAGCAGATCACGCAGGGGATGCCTTAATCAAGGCTGCAACTTGGGGTTTGAGACTATTGGCCAGATTCTCAAAGTTGCGGGCCAACTGGACCTCATTTAAGTTGTGCTCAAAGGTTCCGCCTCCTTTCTTTGCCATGTCAATCAAGATACCCGTTGTTCGATCTGTTCCAAACATAATTGTATGAAGTGTCATTCTAGGATCTTCTCTTCTCATGCTGTCCACATAACCAACGGGATCCCCTGGTCCATTGTTTCCCCCATCGCTCAGGAAGATAACCACTGGTATTTTCACTTTCACGGAGTAGTGTTGGGCTCCTTTCATTAATATTTTCTGTGCAGCATCCAACCCTGATGTGTAGGTAGTCCATCCACGTGGGTAATATGGAAGAAGGCGATCGACAAGACCTTCTGTCATTTCCCCCATCTCTACTGGTACATCGGCTCTATCATCAAACAGAACCACAGATACAGAATCATTAGAAATTGCTCTGAGACGGACTTGTATAAATCTCAGAATAGCCTCATACACGGATCCAAGCCTACAATTATGGCTATTAAACTTTGCCAGAATGACCTTTGTGTCTGAGATGCTCATCGAACCTGATCTGTCAATGATAAATATGACATGGTGAGGGACATTCCTAGAATGATCACAACCAAAATGATGGCCATCATCAGATATATACCCTGCGGAGCTCAAATTCTGTCCAGTTCTCTTGATATGTGGATGCCACATTTTCTCAGTGCAGTATGATCTAGCAAAAGATCCTGACTCTGTTTTATGGTCCTCAGATTTACAATAGTGATTGCAACGGTCAAACCCTGCCCTCTCTTCTTCCGTGCAAGGATCAACAAATCTAACATATTGCCAGAAAGTCTCATGAGTCATCTCATCTTTTGGAACATCAAAATCAGGTCCATATTTCACAGTTTCGTGCCTCGAACCATCATAGAGGTTGCCGGTGCATTTGATGGAGCCCGGACAAGGAACCAGATGGATATGCCCTCGACCCTGTTTCTTGCAATACATGTTACACATTTCTGCTACCCCTGTCTCTCCCCATTTATACTTGCGATCTTGAATATCGATATCTTCGCCCTCTGAACTGAATCTTACATATCTCATATTGCCATGGACTGTATCGTGCAAGCCTGAGTGATCTATTGGGCTGTGGCAGAAGTAACCACAAGATTGGCATCTGGTGTCACAGTAGTGCACAGAGTTTTCTTGTTTTGTGTGAACATGCGGACCTTGGTGATCTCTTTTGTAGGGAGGAATGCGAATACAACAGTCTGCCTTCACGGCATCTTGCCTTGACACATTTTCGTACTCAAAAGATCCCCTTTGGCCCTGAAAAACCACGGTTTGTTTGTCAGTCCTAGTAAAGATTTTACAATTTCCCCGCATCTCGCATTCTTTGGGACAGCCATGCTCATTTCCACACAGATGCTCTGCATTTTGATCCAAATCATGGAAATGATTTTCAACTGCACATCTCATGTTGCACCCATTTATCGTGCATGTCCTCTGACAGTATTTCTCTTTGCACTGATGCCTTATATGATTGGATTCAATGGCCAGAGTACAGGGATTTTTGCAGCTTTCAAGAGAACATTTTGTCCCGCATATGTGTTGAGGAGAATTACACTTGTGCTGGCCGTGGTGCCCAACCCTGAGAGAACATACCTCATTACAAGTTGTAGACATCTGATATAAGTAACAGTTCTCCTCACAAGTATGAGTTTTCTCTTTACAGTCGTGTGCTCCTTCATGCCCTGCCAAATCCTTGCATGAGATTAAGACATCTCCGTCTCGAGCACAATAACTGCAAGTTTCTGTACACGAATGACTCCCCATACAATCATGGCGGTCATCATGGCCCTTCTCCATCACACAGCTCCAAAAGCAAACAGAACATTTATATCCACAAACTGATAGGCCTTGCTTTACTTCGCCAAGAACTACGTTGGCCTCTAGTTGCAACTTTTGCACCTCATCACTATCACAGAAATCTTTGGTGTTTGACCTTATCCATTGTTGAACTCTGTCACGCCTTCTGTCTGCCAGCGCCTCCAGGAACTTCTCGAATAAAGAGAACCACTCGTCGCCCTTTCTACCACTTCTGGGTAAAACCATCTCCAATCGTGACCTGATTTGAGATAAAACATCTATAATGGTAACAAGAGTTGCCGAGTCTTTAGAAGGTGAAAGAGAGAGTCCCGAATCCTTTATGCTCCATGAAATATCCCCAACAACAACAGGAAAATCAGGAATTTCTTCTTGTGTGTCGAAATTATACAAGACCCGAATTTCTTCATTCGCATTTGTCCCAGGAGGACATCCCATGTGGACCGCCGATGGAAGATTTCTCCTCAGAATTTTAATTGTTACAGCAACTCGCTTGCAGTCAATAGAAGTCCAATCTTTGACTGCAATTTGAGCTATAATTAGCTTCAGATCTCTCAAGAAAGTCAATCCATTATCATAGCAAAATTTGATTTTTTCTGTCACTGTTTCTGCTAGGTCTCTCAAGCTCTCTCTATAATACTCAGATCTATTGTAAGGAGCCATGGCAGCAATCGTGACCTTTCCATCATACATTCTTAAAATGAAATTCTCTTGCTTGCTGCATATTTGAGAAATCTTCTCATAAAACTCTTGGATAAGATCTTCTACATCGGATGTGTCCACATCCTTGATGGCAATGTAAAATAGACCTTTAAATAACATTTTGTCCTGCTTGAGGAGATTGATCCCACTCTGGAACCGGCTGAAAGCAGATTCTGTGTCTTTATCTAAATGAAAATCCTGTAAAATACCAATGAAGGTTTACAACTACAAACAAGTTAAATGTTGGAAATATTAGATTAGATACTTTGTTTGTTGTTATAAAACAATGGTAGTATATGGAGAAGTATATGAGGGCAAAAGAATTCATTGTTATTACATAATAAATGGGCCGGATATGATCACATTGGTTAGAAAGAAATAATTAATTGGAAATTAATATTAGTTCTGGAGTAATTTTAAATAGATTGAATCTGTATCTTATATACTTGAAAACTTGAGTTGCTTTTCAAATTTAAGGTGAGTAGGTGATGAAATTATGATATGAAATTTTTTGTATATATTTTGTTGAAAGATAATGTGAATCTATTTCTTGTTATGTAATTAGGGATGTGATATTGTAATATATTTAGGTGGATGGAGGTTCTAACATCTAGCTTGCATCTATTAAATTAGCTATATTGATTCATGTGGATAACTTGTGTAATTAATTATATTAAGTGATGAGTAGATCTTTATTAAGATTACCCATGCATTATTTTATTAGGAGAAGGTCTATATAAAGAAGGTGAATATAATTGGTAGGAGATGCACTGAGTATGATAATGTGTTTGTGATTGTTAGATATATAAAATACAATAGTTTCTTGCATAAGGAATATTACTTAGTGTTACCCTACCACAAGGGTTTACTCTATTTTTGTATATATTAGATTTTAATACATCTTAGTCCACACACATCTCTTGTGTGGTATGTGACATATCTTCTATATTGTATTATTTTCATTATCATATGTATGATTCTTATCAAATGATATCAATATGATTTAGGCAAATGTGAAGACGAATGATCACAAAATAATCCAATCAAAATTGGGTATGTAGTAGAAATTTAGAAAATCATATTTTAATGGGGGTTCCTATTTTTAATAGAAGTGCTAATGGTAGAGAGTGGTGGTTTCATTTCAAAAGTTATTATTGTCATATTGAATGTTGGACATTACAACTTCATTGTCAATTGATTGGTGTAACTCATAATAGATTTTATCATTGTGTATTATGCATCATTTTAAGAAGGAAACTGAATATTTTTCTTAAATAGAACTGTTCCAAAAGAAGTGCTAATGGTAGAAAGTGGTGGTTTCATTTCAAAAGTTATTATTGTCATATTGAATGTTGGACATCACAACTTCATTGTCAATTGATTGGTGTAACTCATAATAGATTTTATCATTGTGTATTATGCATCATTTTAAGGAGGAAATTGAATATTTTTCTTATATAGAACTACTCCAAAAGAAGTGCTAATGGTAGAGAGTGGTGGTTTCATTTCAAAAGTTATTATTGTCATATTGAATGTTGGATATCACAACTTCATTGTCAATTGATTGGTGTAACTCATAATAGATTTTATCATTGTGTATTATGCATCATTTTAAGGAAGAAACTGAATATTTTTCTTAAATAGAACTGCTCCAAAAGAGGAGGAGGGGTGGGGGGAGGAGGAGGATCGAGCATATGCGCATTAATAGCTTCATGAAAGAAAAACTGAATCCTTCAATTTTATGGATGTAATAAAAAAGACAAAATTACTATTTTGTAAATTATAGGAGCAAAAATAAATTTATCAAAATGGAATCAGTTAAGAAAATACAATTACAAACAAAGAATACATTAAAGATAATTAAATATCTAATAACAATGTTCATTTTTTTGAATATTTGAAGCTCTCAATAAATAAATATGTTTCAGATATGAATGGGTTTGATATTTTTCTTCGTTATTCTTGAGTAGAATCTTTACAAACAAGAATCATCAATATACAAAATAAACCAAGCATTTATAAAATATTATTTCACATAAATCGAGTTCCACACGATCCATAAGATTTTAGGAAAAGCAGTAGAAGAGTTTGTGTTTAGAAGGAAATAGCATACCTTTTTGTTGAATATTGTGATGTTGCT
Source organism: Sequoiadendron giganteum (assembly GCA_007115665.2). Taxonomy (NCBI): domain Eukaryota; kingdom Viridiplantae; phylum Streptophyta; class Pinopsida; order Cupressales; family Cupressaceae; genus Sequoiadendron; species Sequoiadendron giganteum. The sequence continues at coordinate 299,007,276 of CM021100.1, read as the reverse complement.
AACAGCAGCATTAAGAACAGAGAGAAGCATATCCTCTTGCTCGCTTCTCTCAAAACTGCCCAGCCCCTCAAAATCTAATAGCACATACAAGCAACTGCTTCCCGCGCTGGCATCTCCATCTTCGCCCGTTACAATGGTCATCCACACACCATCTGTGCACCTCCCACCTGCAACATCAAGAAGAGACCCTGACAGATGATTCAACAAATATGACTTTCCACTACTTTGCTTTCCCATGGAAGATATGACCTTGATCTTGTCCTTCCAACTGCTAAGAACAGCATCATAGAAACCAAAGCGTATACAATCAGCAAGTGATATGCTGTCCTCGTAGCTAACATCAGGGGGTATTTGAAGTCCATCCTTGAGAGGTACCATTGCATTGTTTTCTGCACGAGCTATTTGGATGGGAACAAGGCAGACAAGCTTGCGAACCCATGTTCCCATCTTCACTTGTGTCTCCCGCTCTGCTGCAGCTGGAATTGTGCAATTCTCTACATTCTTCACTTCAAACTTAATCTCCATACTTGAAAAATCTTTGTCTTTTCCAGCCTTAAGTTGTCTAATAAGTTCTTTTAAATATTTGAGACATGCCTCACTGTTGTTTTGACCTGCTCCGCTCCTTTCTAGTACCACTTTGAATATAATAATGCGCTTCTTAGCATCTGGAAACAACTTAGGTGTTGTTGCAAATTTGTCGAAAATGTGATATATGTAACCCAAATACGGGCACGACACAGCAATATCCGTTTCATCTTCATGAGCTTTAGGCTGATTTTCTGGTTGCAACTGCACAACTTCCTTAGCTAAAGAAGTTTTCAGAACATGGGAATAGATAAAACCAGGAGCATCTACAGGACTATATAGCAAAAGCTGACTTTGTGATCCGATGCTCACAATTTTCACCGCAAGTTGTTCCAAGTCAGATATACCGTACTCTCTTCCATTCAAAGGGATTGTCTTCAAGCAGCTCATGGTATCACCCAGAACATAAATTTCAAGTATGTTTTCAAGACTTGCATGTCTTCTACCCTCAACGTCAATATCTTCACTCTGACGTTGCAACTGCCTGAAGACGAGGAAGAAATTGCCATCAACAGAAACGCATGCTCTCAAAGAGTGCTGCTCCAGAGGAAGAGAAATATGCCTTGCCTTCATCATCGGCTTTTCGTGGATTTCAACCACCCGTGCTCTGTTGGTGTCATCAACCAAGAGAAGCTCCATTTTCCCTGGAATTAAATGCATCCATACAATGATCTTGCTCCCATTATATGATTCCAGATTGATCTCAACTCCAGTCCAATAGACACTCCTAAGTAATTCATCAAACTTATATATCAAAATCCTTGATTTCTCTTTTTCATAGAGAGCGATAGATCTGGTAGCTTCATCTGCAGCCAACAAATCGAATCCCCTCCTAAATGTTTGAATAGGACGACCTGTACTATTTATGTTGACACCGATCTTGGGACAACGGTACAAATACATGGAGGAATCTCTGAAATTCTGAATAAAAACCATCAGCTCTCGCGACTTGAGGACGACAACTTTAAATAATCTTTCATGCTGAGGATTAATGGATACTACTCTACTGATTCTCCACATGTTGGGACAATTGGACGATTGGAGTTGCTATTAAACTCAGACAAGTCTTTTTTCAATGGAGTAAGCTCACATGCTTTATAAACAATGGCGAATGGATGTTCCTCCACAATTGACACCTTCAACTTCAACTCCACTTGTTCGGAATGTGAACTCCGGAAGTCCAGAACTTGTATCTGGTTACGTGATTGACATTGAATTACAACTTCTTCTACATAAATGGTAACTAAGTTGTCCTCCTTGAACGATGACATCTTTTTCTTCAATTCTTGTACAAATTCATCCTCCTTTTCTTTGAGTTGAGTATTGGCCAAACTTCCAAAACGAGTCCACAACTCCATTATATTTTCCTTAAACTTGGGTTCATTGTCCTTATAGACTTGAAAACACACGGTTTTGAGAGTGTCATTAGATATGAGGGCCTCTAGATCGATTATGGACTGAGCAGAGTGGACATTACGGAACTTCTCAAACTGAACTTGGATTTCCCGTGGCAGAATTTGGATGTTTTGGGTTGTCAAATGCTTTTCAATAAATGTTAAACCTAGACGCTGGTCAGAAGCTAACAAGAAAGCCGTGAAACCTATATTTCTTTCGATGCTTTTTAATTCAATAGGAACCATGCTTTCTACCCAATTACGCATTGCAGAATAAGTGGCACTCTTATTGACAAGATGAACTTTCCCTTCAACTTCCTTTTTCATACCCGACTTAGCATTAATAGGAAAGAATACAATTTTAACAATCTCACCTGACAGTGGGAAGTCTTTCATGCCGTTTGCAGGCTGTACAAACATCGCCTTTCCATTGATCTTTGTGGAGCAGGCACACTGACTGGAGCATTTGGCATCTACTTCTTGCCCATAAGAGATTAAAGGCGTTGTCTGGTTTCCTTGTTCCAAACTTTCAAATATAATCAGATGCTCACCCTCACTAGATACGAACTTGATGTCGGATCCAAGCAATAGCACCCACTGATCTCCATGGCAAACACTATTCTTGACTGCTAAAATAACTGGAAGCTCTCGTTGCAGTTGCTTGAATCTCTCGTCCTCAGAGGATGAATTTGACTCCACCACTAATTTTGTCTCACTAGTTTTTCCGCCCACAAAAAGGGGAACATGCGGGCAGAACTCTGGAATAACGTTCAGAAAACATCTCTCAAACTCCTGAAATTTGGCAGCTGATTCGCTCGTCTTAAGAGACTCCTTAAACTTAGAGTATTTCTCAAAATCTCGTGGCTGACTGTTTTGCAGGAGATCTATGAATTGATTATTACTGAGTCTAGAGTAATCAACATTAGACACTGATGACCAGTTCTTATGCATACTGCCAAACCCAGAAGCCTTCACAGACACCTCTTCTGTTTTTGTAGACTTCCTTGCAGCTCTCTCCTCTGTTGTCAAAAAACAACAGTATTGATATCCTTCGCAGAACACCACTGTCCCATCATGATTATTGACAACTGGAACATTTGCACTGGCTTCTAATGAAGATTGCTTACTTTTCGTTGCTCCATCAATTCTTAGATTATAACCAGGCAGGAGCTCCACATTATTCTCCGAGTTCTTCACACCGGAGATTCGAATCCTTTTGGTGCGCTTAGTTTTTGAGCCAGCGCGTGTTGCAGAAGCAGCCAGAGCTGCAAAGGGATAATTCCCTTCCATACAAACATATACACTATCACATAGTTCAACCAGGTATCTGGTGAAATTGCAAGACACATCTTTTCTAGACGCCTGCTTCAATTGCTCACCTTCATGCCAGTAAAAAACTACTGCACAACTTACCTTATCAGGAAGACTGACATACAATCCCGGTTCGAACACTCTTCCTTCCATCTTAGCAAGAACAGAATCATCCACCAGACTTTCCTTGCGGAAAGTGTGTATGATCATGTTCTTATCTCCGTAGAACCCGACCGTCGGTAAGCAGAGTTGATTTAGTGAATTGAATTTGATATGAACCCGCGGGGGCTCACCTGAGGAAGCCGAGGCAGAAGAGGGCACAAGCTTATTACAGAGGCTTATAACTTCATCTTGTGGAAGCTGAATCTTTTCAACAAAGCTGTAATCTTGCTTGTCAGGGACAATACGCATCACCCTAAACAGATTGGGAGAAAGCGGTTGAGGAGATGCGCTTTGAGTATGAGATCGCTTCTCCTTCATGGCATGGGCAGTTTCTTCCATTCTTTTCATTGAGATTGAAGCAAGATCGGACATAGAGAGTAGGCAGATTGAAAAGAGATTACACAGAGACACAGCAAAGTACAATTGCTAGAAGAAAATCTCTGTAGGAATGGTATGCGGGAAGAACTGGATAGACTACAATCTTGGGCCATCGAACTATTTATAATCTGGCTATCAGACTTGTGATACAAGACTAGAATAAAGCAATCAACATATTTTCCATCGAAAGAAAATGAATATAATACGCTGGATATAAAATTAACTGACATTAACATGTTATTCTTCATAGGAAGAAGAGAGAATATAATAAGTTAGATATAAAGTTATCAACATTAACACGTTATTCTTCATGAAAATTTATTAAAAGAAAATAATATAATAGGCTGGATATAAAATTATTTCAATATCAATATATTATGTTCTATGAAAAGAAAAGAGAATATAAGATATTGGTACATCAAATTATCTAACATTCACACTTCATTCCTCATAAAAAGAAGAGAGAATATAATAGATAAGATATTAAATTTTAACAATTAAATAGAAAGAATTAAAATAATAGTGAATGTCAAAATCTAATTGTAGTATATATATCCTTTTGTCCTTGTAAATGTTTGGAACTATTTTGTAGTAAATGGTTTGTATACATAATAAAAAAATTATACTATATAAATAAAATTATTTATTCAATTTTAATTTAAATAATTGATATAGATATTTTAGATATATTTATTTAAAAATATTCAATATTATTTTAAAATTTTGATATTAAATTTGTTATTTAATATAACATTTTAGTAACAAATTTGATAAAATATTTCAAAATATATTGATAACTAATTCTACATAAGTATATCTTTTAAGTAGATATATTAATATTTACATATTAAGAAAAAAATATAATTTAAAATTTATTATTGTTTTTATATAATTAATAAGTTTTAATGTGTATTTAAACTGCCATGATTTTAAGTGATAAGTATAAAATATAAGTAGAAATGCAACAAATATAACACTATCTTATTTAAATTGGGTTATTTTGTCATGTTGATTTTCATGTTCATGCCAAAAGTGCTAATATCAAAGCTGATCCAAGTCTTTGGGTGTCGATTCCCCCAAATATCAAGAAAAGAAAGGGAATTTTTTTTATTTAATCATTAGATATATAAATTTTTTTCTAACTTGTATTAAATAATTATTTTATTCTATCTATATTATTTACTTTATATTTATTTCAAAAGTCAATTTATTTTAATAAAAAGTTTTATTTAACATTTATTTTGTTAAGTTAAATTATGTAATGATAAAAAGAACATATAATTAATTTTTATTAGAGATACAGTGTAATGATGTGAATATATTGAAAAAAATTATTAAAATTTTTATGTATATATATTTTTAAAATATAACTTTTCAGTAAACAAAATAATTTTTAAATAACTAATTTAATAAAAAGTCCTTAAATAATTCTAAAGTAAAATAAAATAGCTCTTCAATAAAATAAAATAAAATAAAACAATAAATAAAACTATTATATATATCTTAAATACATGTATCTAAAAAGATGTCTAGAGATATCAATTTGTTCATCTATATTATTTACTTAAAAGTTGTTTTAAATTTTTTTTTTTATCTTTGCAACTATTTTATCTAGTACATATATGATTACATAAATTTTATTATATCTACATTGTTTATCTTTATCCCATTTTTTTTTACTATACTTATTTTAGTTTTGTATGTAACTTTTAGGTTTACTTTTGGAAAAGAAAGCATTTTTGTAATTCTAATTTTTAAAAATATTTATTTATGTGCTACTTAATTTAGAAATATTATGTTCATTATTAAATACTAATATTTTGACATGTAAATGACTTTCAAATTTAAATAAAACGTATTTTTTTGGTTAACATGCTCACCCCATTACATTCCACCCTTTCTATCTTTGTAAAATTCCTCTTGACATTAATAACTAATTAAATACAAAATGATAGTTTTTAAGTAGATGTAATTAAACATTTCTAATATATAAAAAAGAAAGAATTATTCAAATAGCGAATGATGGATTTTTCAAAAGTAATAATAATTTACATACAAAACAAAATAACTCTTCAAATAAAAATAAAAAAAACATCATAATAAAATAAAATAATTGTAAAATAGAGTAAAATAACCTTTCAATAAATAAAAATAAAATAATTCTTAAATATTTTTCAATAAAATAATATTTAATTAATAAAAATACTATACGAATATCTTTATATATTATTTACTTAAATAATTTAAAATTATTAATCACGTAATAGGAACCAAGATATATCTATATCTATGGATTAAAAGTAGCACAAAAAACTTACACTTGAAATTTTCAATCAAATTCCAATTATAGTTATTTGAGTCCTATTAAATTAGACAGAGTAAGGAAAAAGCCACCAATTAGAATTGAAATTCCTTTTGATGTTGCTATATCTAGTATGCTATTTATCTAAATAACTCTAATTGGGTGATATCATATGTCCGAAAATGGCTTGAAGTTGTGCTAGAGAGTGGACTTGCAATATTTGAAAACTTGAATGCTCAATAAAATTTCTTCCCAAAGGTTTCTTTGTGGTAATTTTCTAGAAATTAGAGGATCAAGATTTTGTGCTAAACAATAGATTAGGGCACTTAACAGATGTAGTTTTATTTTTTCAAAAATGGTGCCCTAGCTTCAACCCTTTCAATTTTTCTCCTTGTGATGAACCTTGTTGGATTCATCTATACAAATTTTCATTAGAGTATAGACAATAAAATTTCAAATAAAATCTAAAAGCTATCTTGGGGCACTAGTTGCTAAAATATATAGGAGTTTGGAAATTAACTCTTTACTTATATGCTAAAATCAAGGTGGCAGATATTAGAAAGATATTAGTGCATGGGGTTTATTTCTTCTCCTCAATATTGGAGGTTGAAGTGGTACACCAACACATTTTTAAATTTTTGTTCTAGAAAAAGAAAAGGGGATTGCTCCATCCCCTGAAAAATAAGTCTAAGAATGGCTCGTGTCTTCAAATTGTTCTATTATTCCATTTTAGGGGGCTTGAAAGAAATTTATGAACTAAAATAAAATAGTCTAGAGATGGAGAGTTGGGATAGATATAACAAAAAAATGGAGGGAAAATTAAACATATTGTACCTAATATGGATGAATCAATTGAATACCATGTTGTTGATTTTTTTTTTTTTGTTTCTAGTACAAACAAAATAAGGAAAACTAATAAATAATAGATAAAACAATTAGCCTTGATTTTTGGATAGTAAAATAAAAATAAAATGTATGTTCAGATCTAAGGGAGGGGTCCCTTTTCTTAGAGAGAACTAAATATTCTCACTTGGAATGTTAGGGGCTTGAAAGCCCCTAATATACAATGTATGAACAATTATCATTTAGATAATTATTTTGTTGACCTAATTCTATTATAAGAAACAAAATTAAAATCTATAGTGATGGATCTCTTCCTAAAATATTGGAAAAGGTGCAATGGATTGTTTCAAAGTGCTGTTGGGACTACTAGTTGTGTAGACATTGTGTGGAACTCTTTATTCATTATAGTTTATTTTTTATCCTCACAATCTAACTAGATAATTTTGAAGGTTAGTAGAAATTTATTTGATAAATTTTCTCTTTAATATTTGTGGCCATGTAAAATTCAAGATAAATTCCATGTAAATGAAATTTTATCTATTAAACAATCATATGGTCATGAAATTAATATTCTTGGGGGAGATTTCAATGTGATTCTTTTACAATTAGAAAAGGGGGTCTTTGTAGGACCTCCTAATCACAAATAAAAAATTCAAAATTTTGTGTTTTTATAAAAATATTTTGGATGTGATCCATAAAAATAGGGCTTTCACCTAGACAAATAGGCATGAGGGATTCAATAACATTGTTGAAATACAACTAATTTCTATATTTTATTAACTAGCTTCAATCCTCACATATATTGAACTCAATTATTTAGGCTCATTTAGGTTTGGTTCTAGTAAACATATTAGAAGATAAAACACCATAAAGAATCCAATATATATTTAAAATAATATGGTTTATGAAAGATGAGTTAATGCAATTACTTATACTATGGTGGGAGGAGAGATGAAAAGTTAAAGATTCAAATATGTTCATCTTCACAAGAAAGTTACTTCATATCAATGAAATAACGAAAGTATGAAATAAATATTCTTTTAAAAATATATTCAACTAAAAAATCATGTAATTGAGTAGGTTTTAGAATTTTTCAATGATTTTTTTCAATAATGTTTCAATTAAATTAATTAAAAGAGAAGGAGACATTGGTATAAAATTCTAAAATCTTATCTAGGGAAGAAATATATTAGAAATAAAAATCAAGAAAAAATTGGTTAGAAAAAGGGAATACTAATAGAAATTTATTTCATAATACAATCAAGATATGCCATAGAAAATTTTAAATAACTTAGTAACATGACTTAGAGGATGATACTATTTATCCAACATGGAAGAAATTCAAAATGGGATAGTCCATTTCTTTAGTAACTTATTGATGGGGAAGGATCTCTTAGATATTAAGAATATGAATAGTTTGTTAGAGGATATTCAAGTGAATGCTAATGATAAATTCATATTCTTGGCTCCAATTTCAATGGAAAAAGTGAAGATTGTTTCCTATCAACTATATCATAATAAATCACTAAGGCTAGATGGGTCACTTTTCTATTAGAAGTGTTATGAATTTATTAGTTATGATGTTTGAAAAATGAAGCAAGATTTGCAAAATCTAGGAATTTTTTTAAGGACCTAAATAACATCAACATATCCATCATCCCTAAGAAATTGGATTGTTATTATTCCTCTAACTTTTTTCCAATCTCTTTGTGTAATATAATTTATAGAATTATTTCTAAAGTGATGAAAAATAGGCTAAAATTTTTTCTTTCAAAAACTACCTCCCCTAAATATAAAAAAATTATCCCTAGAAGGTACATTTAGATGTAATTTATTCACACGAGACCACAATTGAATTGTAAATATAAAATAAAAATTTGATGACTAAGTTAGATGTCAATAAAGCTTATGACTAGGTACCTTAAACTTTTCTTTTGAACCTGGAACTTAAGGAATTTGGTTTTGTGTGTAGTGTTTTTTCCTATCTAATATGCAAGTGAAATAATACAAAAGGTTTAAAATAAAAGAATAACAATCAGATTAGGGCCTATGATAAAAATCAACTTGAAAATGAAAATAAATGCCAAATATTACCTTGTTGAGTTTGATAAGTTTGTTTGCCCGTTTTATGTGATTGGATGTGTGCTCTAGAATAAATTTGGCAGCATAACTGCTTGTTTTTGCTTGATTTGGATGCAAAGATGCTTGGGTTAGGTTATGGATGCAATATGGTGGTGTGAGCTTGAGAGATTGAGATGAATGTGTTGCAATAGAATGATTGTGGTTGAATGTGGTTAGAATGAAAAATGACTAAGCGTTTTAGTCATTAGGAAAGGGGGGAATAGATTGGATGGTTAGGATTGATTCTAGGGGGAAGATCAAGGGTTGAGGTGGATGGTGATGTAGAGGTACTTGATGTACCTAGGGGAATGGGCTAGAGAGGATAAAAGAGAATTTTAAATTCCCTTATAATCCTCATGCAGATTGAAGGAAGGAATTTAATATTCCTTATAGGATGGGAGAGGAATTAAAGATTCCTCAAAATATCTTGGGAAAAAAAATGGGTTTCCTCCCTCCCACTTCCAAGAATTTTGAGACATAATTGGATATGATCTATGCCTAGCTAATAAGGAATTTATCAAATTAGAAACTCTATTGAAGTATATGAACAACACCTTTCTTGTTTTGATTAATAGGAAGATTGATCTAGAGTGCATGTGGGACTATAATTTTTTTTTTTTCAATACTACTTACAAAATTTTCTAAAAAATTTTATTAACAAAATTCAACCTTTTCTAGAGAATATGATCTCTCAAAACCAAAAAGGTTTTATGAAGGGGGCACAAATTTTGGATGCCTTCATTTACTCTTAAGAATTTATCTATTCAATGGATAAAAGAAAAAATAGGGAATGGTTTCAAAATTTAGATATTTCAAAAGCCTACAATAAGGTCGATTGAAGCTTTCCTTTTGTTTTTATGAAGAATTTTGGTTCCAATAAGAAATGCTAAAATTGATAAAGAAATTTATTTGTACCCATAAAAAAGGTGGTTCTCGATTCTCCAATAGATGTATCCCATATTAAAGGAGGCATGAAAACATAAATAACCTATTTCTCCACTACTCCTCATGTGAAGTTTAGGGAGATGTCATAGAAAAATTGTGTATTCTTTGGGCCTTCTTCAAAGACTTTAAGGATATTTTTTTAAATTTTGGAACCCCCTTTTTATTAACACTTTGATTCTGGAGATATAGAGTCCAATAACCCATCACATAGTTTGAAACCTTTGGAAAGAAGGAAACAATAGAATTTTCAAAGAAAAGGAGTTGAAGCCCAATGAAATATGCTTTATTATTAGGAATTTTATTTTTGAAAATACAAACATGGCTAAAATTTTAGAAAGTCTAAAAATACCCAATATGAAAGGATAATCAAGATATTGAATATAAACATTGAGATTCGAATTTAGGAAAATATAACCAAATTAATGATGAATCTAACCTTTAGGAGGAAGCATAAACAAAGATAGATCAAATTGAACTTTTATGGAGTGGCCAAGAGGATTCTAGGGTTAGTTGTTCTAGGTGAGATCCTAAAAACTTGTCTTGGTTGTCTGATTGAATGCTTTACCTCTCATTTAGGAAGGAAAATAAGAAATAAAGTTGAAGCTATCCTTTTTGGTTGGGAGTGTAGAGTTCCATGCATAAAAATGTCTATAATCTCCACATTGAAGTGGATTATGAAATTTTGATAATCCTAATAAAGGGTGATAGGGTCCCATTGTGGAGGTTGGTGGACTATGTTTCAAATTTTTGAAAATATTTTGATTTGAAGAAATAAAAATAAGCCATTCTTACTATGAGGGAAATAAGTATTTATATTTTTCTACTAATGAATGTATGAATCTACCTAGGTGGAGCTCTTAGAAAACTCTCAATTAGCTATCCACTACAATTAAAAATAATAAGATAGGAAAATGATTAAAAACATGAGTAGAAAGGGAAAGTGGACAATCAATAATTTTGAGATGATGCAAAATCCAAGTTGGATCAAAATGACTAAAAGTATTGGAAAATAGTTACTTCAAAATGTTGAAAATTATACCTTTTCAATAAATATCCAAACAAGCTATTTAGGCATAAAAATATGGACAAACCTAGTTCAAAATATTGCAATCACTACGTGATATCCTATGCAGCCAAACCTATTTATGTTTGTAATTAAAAGGTGGCCCACACATCTCAAAGAACTATACAAAATGGAAAAATTCTCTTTCCTATTTTTTTGTGAGAATTATTCACTTTCATAAAGATTTGCGGAAGAAAAAATATAAATTTCCATGAAAGTGGAAAATTTGAGAGTGGAACCCTCTAGCTACAAAATATTGATGAAAAACAATAAAAGGGTAAGTGCACCAATCTGTGACACAATTTTGGCTCTTAAGATACCACCTTTTTTTTTTTTTTTGAAATCAGCAAAATCTGATTTGCACAAGAAAATGAAGATAGTTAGCTCAAAATTTCAAGATGTGCAAGAACAAAAGTTGAAGTGTCCGAGCCTAGTTTCTAAGCTACTATTTTTTGAAATTAATGAAGGTTAAGGGTCTCCAAAAGAGGGGGCAAAATAGGGTCCTGTTTTTATAAAAAAAAATAGCACAGCGCCTGAGGGCTCCCCCCTTTTTGGTTAACTTTTTTCTTAGAATTTCAAAAATCCCAATGGTGAGAAATTATCTAACACCATGTAGTTTATCCTCCTTCTTTCGAACAATTTTTTTAATGAATATACAATATTTTATGAATTTTCAAAGTAGAAACATCCTGAAAAGTTGAAATTTGAGCATGCTCCCCCCCAATTTTTTTGCAAACTAATCAAAAATTGACTTTTTTTTCATCATGTGTAAGATGAAGTCTAGTTTCAAAAAATATAATTTGTTTGACATTCCGATGAACGTGTAAAAATCTATCCTAAACCTAGAACATGTTGGTTTTTGACCAAAAATGAAGGCATTTACAATAGAAGCCATGGATCAAAATCTTAACTAAATCAAAATGATTTTTTTTTAATATATTTAGATAGATAAGAGAGAGGTTAACGCTATCACAATTTTTTATAAACTTGCATTGAAAGACGTGCAAATGAGACAGGGAGCATGGATGAAAATATGAGAAAATTTGGCAAATCTTTTTAATTAACACGTCCAAAGCAAGCCATTTGGCGAGTGCCAAATGGCCTGCTTTGCACAGAACTATAATTTCCCCTCTTTGGTGAACAACTTTGATAATGCTTAGAGTGCACAGTTTATGATCGTAGATGGATAGTCGAGGTTTTACCTTTCATACCTTCTCTAACTCATCATTGTAACTAGATAACTCTTTATCCCTCTGAAGTCTCTATCTCTCAGGTCTCACTCCCTCCTACACGACCTAGACTACTCTCTCAGTCCAATCCCCTCTCTCAGGTCTCTTTCCCTCCCACATAGGTACCTAAATAAATCTATCTCACTCCAACCCCCTTTCTCACTCTCCCTCTCTTTCTCTCTCTCCCTCTTTGGTCTTTTTATCTCTCTCACTCCATCTCCCTCTCTTAGGTTGTTATCTTTCTCTCTTTGTCTCTCTCTCTCAAGTCTCTCCCTCCTACCCCCTCTCCCTCTCTTAGGTCTGTCACTCACTCACTCCCTCTATCTCTCTCCCATTCCCTCTCTCTCTCACTCTATCTCTCTCCCTCTCTCTCTCTCTCTCTAGTATCTCCATCCCCCCCTCTCTCTATCCCATACCATCTCTCTCCCACTCTATCTATCTGTCTCTCTCTCAAGTCTCTCCCTCCCACCCCCTCTCCCTCTCTCTCTCTCTCTCCCAAGTATCTTTGTACTAACCGCTCTCCCTCTCTCTCTTTGTCTTGAGTCTCCCCCTCATACCTCCTCTCCCTCTCATCGTCACTCCCTCTATCTCTCTTCCACTCCCTCACTATCTCACTCCCTCTATCTATCTCCATCTACCTCTCCATCTCTCTCAAGTAGCTCCCTCCCACCACCTCTCTCCCTCTCTCTCTCTCAAGTCCCTCTCTCTCTCATGCCCTCTCTCTCTCCCTCTCTCTCTCAAGTCTCTCCCTCCCATCCACTCTCCCTCCCTCTTTGTCTCTCAAGTCTCTCCCTTGTACCCCCTCTCCCTCTTTCAAACCTCTCTTTGTCTCTCTCACTCACTCCCTCTATCTCTCTCCCACATCCTCTCTCTCTCTAACTCTCTTTATCTCTCTCCCTCTCTCTCTCTCAGATATCTCCCTCCCACCCCCTCCTACTCTCTCTCTCTCCATCTATCTCATGTATCTCCCCCCACCCCCTCCATCTCTCTCAAATCCCTCTATCTTGAGTACTCCCTCTCCCTCCCACCCCCTCTCCATCTCTCAAGTCTCTCTCTCTCACTCCTTATATCTCTCCCATCCCTCTATCTCTCACTCCCTCTCTCTCATAATCTCTTAGGTATCTCCTTCCCATCCCCTCTCTCCCACTTTGTCTCCCTCTCCTTCTCTTTTGGGTGTCTCCATCCCACCCTCTCCCTCTCTCTTAGGTTTATCCCTCCCACCCCCTCTCCCTCCCTCTCTCTCTCTCTGTCTCTATCTCTATGTCTCTCCTTCTCTCTCTCTCTCTCTCCTACTCCCTCTCTCTCTCACTCCCTCTATCTCTCTCCCACTTTGTCTCTCTCCCTCTCTCTCAAACTCCCTCTATCTCTCTCCCACTTTGTTTCTCTCCCTCTCTCTCTCACTCCCTCTATCTCTCTCCCACTTTTTCTCTCTCCCTCTCTCTCAAGTCTCTCCTTCCCACCCTATCTCCCTCTTTCTCTCTCTCAAGTATCTTTGTCCTACCCCATCTTTCTCTCTCTATTTGTCAAGTCTCCCCCTCCTACACCCTCTCCCTCTCACAGTGATTCCCTCTCTCTCTCTCTCTCTCTCTCTCTCTCTCTCTCTCTCTCTCTCTCTCTCTCTCTCTCTCTCTCTCTCTCTCTCTCTCTCTCTCTCTCTCTCTCTCCCTATCCCTCTCTCTCAAGTATGTCCCTCCCACCACCTCTCCATCTCTCTCTCTCTCAAGTAGAGAGTTTAGTAATTAAGGGTTAAGGGTTGAGGGATTAAGAGGGTATAGGGGTTGAGGGATTAGGGTTTAAGGGTTGAGGGATTAAGAGGGTATAGGGGTTGAGGGATTAGGGTTTAAGGGTTGAGGATTAAGGGTTGAGGGATTAAGATTGTAGAGGGGTTGACGGATTAGAGTTTAAGAATTGAGGGATTAAGAGGGTATAGAGGTTGAGGGATTAGGGTTTAAGGGTTGAGGGTTGAGGGACTAAGAGGGTATAGGGGTTGAGGGATTAGAGTTTAAGGGTTAAGGGTTGAGTGTTGAGGGATTAAGAGGGTATAGGGGTTGAGGGTTGAGGGATTAAGAGGGTATGTGGGTTGATGGATTAGGGTTTAAGGGTTAATGGTTGAGGGTTGAGGGATTAAGAGGGTATATGGGTTGAGGGATAACTGAATAAATTATTTCCCTCTCAAGTCTATCTCTCTTGGGTCTCACTCCCTCCCATGCTACCTACACTAATCAGTGTCACTCCAATTCCCTCTCTCACAATCCCTCTCTATCAAGCCTCAGTTACCTCCCACCCTACTTTCTTAGGTCTCTCCTTCCCACCTCCTCTCTCCCACTTTGACTCCCTCTCCTTCTCTCAAGTGTCTCCCTCCCACCCTCTCTCCCTCTCACTCTCTTAGGTTTCTCCCTCCCACACCTCTCCCTCCCCCCCCCTCTCTCTCTCAAGTGTCTCCCTCCTACCCCCCCTCTCTCTCTCTCTCAAGTGTCTCCCTCCTACCCCTTCTCTCTCTCTCTCTCTCTCTCCCACTCCCTCTCTCTCTCTCACTCCCTCTATCTATCTCCCACTTTGTCTCTTTCCCTCTCTCTCAAGTATCTCCTTTTCAAAACAACATATTTGGCGAGCAACAAATGTGTTTTACCCTGAAACGGTAAAATAAGGCTTGACCCATGATTTAGGACCACATTCTCGTGTATTTTTTTGGTTCAATGCTTTATCCGAGTCAGAAACGCATTCAATTCTCACTGTCACATCAAGTAATTTATCAGCCAGACAATTTCAAACCTTAGGAAATCCTTTTGTTCAAGTCTTATCGAATGTTCATCAGACATTAGCTATGAACTCCTGTAGTTTCCCCGACACCTTAAGTCTCCCCAAAAGTCACCCTTTCAGTCTTAAGTACATAGCCACAACTCCCACAGAAACCTCCTATCGTTGTGATATTCACAAGTCGGGCATATAATTTTCATCCTACTCTGGAGATGTGTATCTCACCAAAATGTTCCCTTTGTAAATTTTGATCACCGAGAAATAATGATTCTCCCGCCAATGGAACTACACTCATCGTGACCTTCCTATCTCTCCCCATTGAGGTTTATCTCACCGATATATTTATTTCATCGGTGAGAAAATTTCAAACCTTGGGTGATCCTTCTATTCAAGTCTTCTCCAACGTTCATCAAACATCCACTATGACCTCCTCTACTTTCCCCAACACCTTAAGTCTCCCCGAAAGTCACCCTTTTTGTCTTAAGTACATAGCCACAACTCCCACCGAAGCATCCTATCATTGTGACATTCACAAGTCAGGAAAATAATTTTCATCCTACTCCGGAGATGTGTATCTCGCCGAAATGTTCCCTTTGTAAATTCTGATCGCCGAGACATAATGATTCTCTTGCCGATGGAACTACACTCATCGTGACCTTCCTATCTCTCCCCGTTGAGGTTTATCTCACCGATATATTTATTTTATCGGTGAGACCATGAACATTGTCTTGCCGACCAAATTCGCTCCCCCCATGTTGGCAATACTGGTGAGTATCTCAGGCTATCTTTGGGAACCTTACCCCGACGAACTTTGTCTGGCCGATATATTCCTATGGACTCTGAGTGGTAAGGCACAGGTGAGCTCGAATTGACTTCATATTGACATGCCAATGATCATTGTCTTGCCAATGGAACTATGAACTTGTGCTTTTCTGACATGTATCCTCATCAGTATGGCATTACTAGTTTCTTGCCAATATGCTAAAATGATGCATGTTAGTATAAGATAATCTATGGATCAGGGATACCTGCATCATTTCATGCCGATATGATTCATATAATTAAATTCTAAGGGTTAGATAAATTTTATGGGACCATATGATAAAACGAACATTGGTGAATATGCTACATGAAGGAAATTTTATACTTATAGTATGGACTCCTTAGGGAATTAATGAGCATGAATGGCCAATGATCTTTTTTTTTAAATTTTACAGTTCTAACAATTTGATTATCATTGACCTAAGAAACTCTATAAGGTGCTTCATGAGGTAATTTTTTCAAACTCAACTTGTCCACCATTTCCCTAGACACTAGATTATCTTGAGAACTAGAATCAATGAAAACTTGACACACTTTACCTTTGGTTTTGCACATAGTTTTGAATAGGCTCCTTCTTTGACTCAAATCTTCCTCCTTGGATGCTTGCAACACAGTTCTTCTTATCATGAGTGCCTCTCCTTCTTCTGATGTGAGGTTCACTATAAGTGAAGTCACACTCTCTTCATCTTCATGCACTAGTTGATTCCTCCTCTCTCCACCATAAGAGCTTGAGCCTTGCTTTTCAGGGCATTTAAAGGCTAGATGTCCAGGTTGGTTACAAGTGTAGGATCTCCCTAAAAAATGATAGGAACCTCTTCCTCCATTAGATTTTCCTCTTGAACCCCTCCATACACCTCTTGAATCAGATTTTTCTTGGTACTTCTTGTCATCTCCTTGGCCCTCATTGTTTGAATTTGAATTATGATTTAATCCTCATCCCCTAGAAGTGCTACCTGTTCCTCTTTCTTCCTTCTCTTGTCTCCCTTTTAATTTTTCTTCAGCCCTCATTTCCATTTGAAAACATTGTTCAACTGATGTTGGTGCCATCAAGCTGATTTCATCCTAAATGTTGAATCTTAAACCATTGAAATACCTACCAATCATTTCTTCCTCATCTTCTTCAGTATATGCTTGCACGTATAAATCCTTTTGTCTAAGGTTTTTCAATTTCTTAAGAAATTGAATATTGTAATCAAAAGAAATGAATTTACCTTTGATCTTTGCTTTCATCTTCTCCCAAGAAATTACCTTGCTCTTTCCTTTTATCTCTCTATCTTCTTGCACAAAATTCCACTCCCTCTATCTCTCTCCCCTCTTCCTCTCTTAGGTCTCTCTCTCTCTCTCACTCACTCCCTCTCTCTCTCTCCTCTCTCCCCTTAACCCTTAACCCTTAAACCTTAAACTCTAAACCCTTAAACCATCTACCCTCTATCTCTCTCCCACTCCCTCCCTCCATCCCTATCTCTCTCTCAAGTCTCTCCCTCCTACCCCCTCTCCATCTCTTAGGTCTCTCACTCACTCAATCACTCCTATCTCTCTCCCCTCTAACTTTAAACTTCTACCCTCTATCTCTCTCTAACTCCCTCCCTCTCTCTCTCTCACTAAATCCCTCTATCTCTCCCCCTATATACCCTTAAACCCTTAAACCCTCTACTCTCTCTCTCTCAAGTCTCTCCCTCCTACCCCATCTCCCTCTCTCAAGTCTCTCTTTCTTAGTCACTCCCTCTATCTCTCCCCCCTCTACCCTTAACCCTAAACCCTAAACCCTTAACCCTTAAACCCTCTACCCTCTCTCTCTCTCAACCATATCCCTCCTACACCCTCTCACCCTCTCACTCTCTCAAGTCTCTCTCTCTCTCTTACTCACTCCTATGTCTCTCCCATCTACCCTTAGCCCTATACCCTTAAACCATCTATAATCTACTATCTATCTCTCTCCCACTCCCTCCCTCTCTCTCTCAATACTCTCCCTCCTACCACCTCTCCCTCTCTCAGGTCTCTCTCTCTCTAACTCAATACCTCTCTCTCTCTCTCTCTCCCCTCTACCCTTAACCCTAAACCCTTAAACCCTAAACCCTAAACCCTTAAAACTTCTACCCTCTACCCTTAACCCTCCCTCCCTTTATCTCTCTCCCACTCCCTCCATCTCTCTGTCTCAACCCTCTCCCTCTCTCAAGCATCTCTCTCTTAGTCACTTCCTCTGTCTCTCCCCTCTAGCCTCTACCTAAAAGAGGGAAAGGGGTTAGGAGGGAGATACTTGAGAGAGAGAGAGGGAGGGAGTGGGAGAGAGATAGAGGTAGACATGGTTAAGTGTAGAGGGTAGAGGGTTTAAGGGTTTAGGGTTTAGGCTTAAGGGTAGAGGGGAGAGAGATAGATGGAGTGATTGAGAAAGAGACCTAAGAAAGGGAGAGGGGGAGAGGGGGTAGGAGGGAGAGGGTTGACAGAGAGAGAGGAAGGGAGGGAGTTAGAGAGAGATAGAGAGAGGGAGGGTTAAGGGTATAGGGTAGAGGGTTTAGGGTTTAAGGGTTAAGGGTTTAGGGTTTAGGGTTAAGGGTAGAGGGTAAAAGGGTTTAATGGTTTAGGGTTTAAGGGTTAAGAATAAATGATTAAGGGTTAAGGGTAGAGGGGAGAAAGATAGAGGGAGTGAGTGAGTGAGAGAGACCTAAGAGAGGGAGAGGAAGTAGGAGAGAGGGACTTGGGAGAGAGAGAGGGAGGGAGTAGGAGAGAGAAAGAGGGTGGGATGGTTAAGGGTAGAGGGTAGAGGGTTCAATGTTTAAGGGTTAAGGGTTTAGGGTTTAGGGTTAAGGGTAGAGGGGATAGAGATAGAGGGAGTGATTGAGAGAGAGAGAGATAACTCAGAGAGGGAGAGACTTGAGAGAGAGAGGGAGGGGATATATATAGACTCTCCCTCATCCCCCTCCCTCTCTCAAGACTCTCCCTCCTACCACCTCTCTCTCTCTTAGGTCTCTCCTCTACCCTTAACCCTAAAACCTAAACCCTTTATCATCTACCCTTAACCCTCTACCCACTATCTATCTCCCACTCCCTCCCTCTCTCTCTATCAAGTCTCTCCCTCCTACCCC
>CM021100.1:298948512-298988181 GCA_007115665.2 Sequoiadendron giganteum | reverse complement strand
AACCCTAAACCCTGAACCCCATGTACCCCTCTACCTTACGTTAGACCTCCAGCTCTTATCCTTGGAAGCTATGCAGTGAGCCTGTACCTAAACCCTCTGCTCTCAGCCTATGATCCTCAAATGAAGCTAAACCAGCAAACCTTCTGCCCTCTGCCCTCAGCCTAGAGCCCTCAGCCTCTGCCTTATGCCTCAACCCCTCTGTGTGCCTAGAATACATCAGTCTATATCATCAGTTTTCAGCCCTCTGTCCTATACATTAGATCCTCCAGCCCTGTATATCTCTGTCCTCTCTTCTCTCCTTTCTCTATCTCATGCTCCCTCCTCTCTCCTCCATCCTTCCCACTCCCTCTCTGCCCTAGTCCCTCAGCCCTTAGAGCCATTGAAGCCTCCAGCCCTATACCCTCAGCCCTTGAGCCCAAAATTGAGATCTCTGCCTAATCCCTCAGGCCTCGACCTTGATCCCATGGAGGCCCTTAGGCCCTCCTGCCTCTGCCTCTTCCTCTTCCATTGACCTCAACCCTCGACCCATGACAGAGAGCATGGGTGTGAGAGTCTGTGAAAATTGATGGAGGACAGGTAGGTAAAAAAGGGATGGGGAGATAAATAGGTGGGGGTGGGGGATATAGAAGAGGAGGGTAGAGAGAAGTGAGAGGAGAGATGGATGTGTGTGAGTGGAGAGAGAGAGAGACAAAGGAGAGAGAGAGAGAGAGAGAGAGAGAGAGAGAGAGAGAGACGGTTGAGATATAGAGAGAGACAGTTGAGATAGAGAGAGAGAGATTGTTGAGATATAGAGTGATGGAGATAGAGGTGGGTAAAGAGAGGGAGAGGGGAGATAAAGATAAATATAGAGGGAAGGAGATGATAGACAGAGAGAAGTGGAGAGTGGAGGGATGGTGGGAGAGGAAAGGAGATAGAGGTGAGTGTGTGTGAGAGGGAGAGAGAGTGAGAGGAGAGAAAATGAAGGGAGAGAGGAAGGGGAAGAGAGAGAAATATATTAAAGAGGGAAGGGGTGAGAGATAGAGAGTAGAGAGGGAAGGAGAGAGTAAGAGAGAAAGAGGGGTGAGGGAGAGAGTGGTAGGTAGTGGAGGGAGAGGTAGGTAGAGAGGGAAGGAGAGAGGGATGGATAGGAGGGAGAGAGGGAAGGAGGGAGAGTGAGATGGAGAGAGTGGTGAGATAGAGAGTAGAGAGGTAAGGAGAGAATGAGAAATAGAGATAAAGAGAGAAAGGGAGGTTGGAGGGAGGGAGAGGTAGAAAGGGATAAGTGAGACATAGAGAGGGAATGAGGGAAAGTGGGATAGAGAGAGAATGGTGATTTAGAGAGGAGGGAGTGAGAGGGAAGGAGGGAAAGTGGGAGAGAGGAAATGGTGATTTAGAGAGGAGGGGATGATAGGTAGGGATAGAGATAATGGTGAGATAGAGAGGAGAGAGTGAGAGAGAAAGAGATGGATGGAGAGAGAGAGAGGTAGGTAGAGGAAGGGAGAGGAGAGATAGAGAGTAGAGAGGGAAAGAGGTAGGGAAGGAGGCATAAGTGAGGTAGAGAGGGATGGAGAGAGAGTGATGGAGGGAGAGGTATGTATAGAGAGGGAAAGCGAGAGGAGAGATAAATATTAGAGAGGGGAGGGAGGGAGGGAGAGGTAGGGAGATAGAGGTGTGTGTGTGAGTGAGAGAGAATGGTGAGATGAAGAAAAAGATCAATTGAGAGATAAAGAGGGGGAGGGAGGGAGGGACAATAGTGAGAGAGATTGGGAGGGGAGACAAAAAGAATTGGAGGGAGGGTGAGGTCGAGAGAGGGAGGGAGAGGAGAGATAGAGAGAAGTAGAGAGGGAAAGATGGAGGGAGGGAGTGTTAGCGAGGGAGATAGTTGTGAGATAGAGAGGGGAGAGTGAGAGGGAGGGAGAGAGAATTATGAGATAGAGAGGAGAGAGTTAGAGAGAAAGTGGGGGAAGAGAGGGATAAAGAGTGAGAGAGATATGTAGGTAGAGGGAGGGAGAGGATAGATATAGATTAGAGAGGGAAAGAGGTAGGGAGGGAGACATAAGTGAGATACAAAGTGATGGAGGGAGAGGTAGGTAAAGAGAGAGAGAGAGGGGAGATAAAGATAAGTAGAGAGGGAAGGATATGTAGAGAGATAAGAGATAGAGAGAAGTATAGAGGGGAGATAAAGATAAGTAGAGAGGGAAGGAGATGTAGAGAGAGAAGAGATAGAGAGAAGTAGAGAGGGGAGGGGGGAGGCAGATGTAGGGAGGAGATAGAGGGGTGTGTGAGAGATAGGGGGGAGAGAGAGAAAGGGAGAGAGAGAGAGGGAGTGGAGAGATAGAGAGAAGAGATAAGGAGAGAGAAAATTGATACAACTTGCTGACTACTAAAATTTGACCTCCTGATTACTGAAATTTGAATTGCTGATTACTGAAATTTGAGTAAGTCTAAAATTTTTAAGATCTTCCAAAAACTAGAATTTGCATTATAATTCCTAGAGATCTAAAACCACTCTCAAACATCCTGCCTATATACATGTTATGTAAATTAAATGTTTATTTCATGTATATAGTTTCCTTGGAAGAGAAAGTGAAAATAAAAGAGTTTAGAAAAATGCATTCCAAAATTCATTGCAAAAAGAAAGAGAACTCACACTTTTTCACTCATTGCAAAACTCAAGACATTTGGCGCACACCAAATTTGGCGCTCGCCAAATGGTAAAGCCATTTGAAGAGCGCAATATGGTCTATTACGGGTTTTTTTTTGCAATTTGGCACCAAAATTGTGTCAAAGATTGGTGCACTTACCCAAAATATGAAGGATTTTTTAACTAGGTGGAGTCTCCAATTACTTTAAAGAAATGAAAGGCTATGGTGAAGTTCTCGACCTATCAAATTTCTTGATTCTTGGAGCCATTGAGGTAAAAATTTGTGGAGTTAAGTTCATGGTTATTGAGGAGATAATTGAAAATGTTATACAAATTAGCTATAGAGGGAGAAAGGTGAGAAGGAGAAGAAAATATTAGGAAAAATAATCTATAAATTATTTTCTTATAAAGGAGGAAAGAATAAGTAGATTTCAAAATAGCTAGAAGTGGAAGGCACTACCAAGGTCCTAGGATTAGGTGAGCTAGAATTAGATAAAGTATTTTACTCTCGAAGGTTAGTTTGGAGTTGTTCATACTTATCACACTACTGTGCTTTCTCATTTGAGAAATTATAATTTTTTTAATTTCACCTTTTACATTATGACATACTTAGAAGCATTTATTATAAACTATAAAAAACCTCCCTTACATCAAGGATTCATACCCTATTTGTACCAATTCAAATTTCATAGGCCCCCTCCCCCCCCTGATTCTATAATTCAGTCAAGACTTAAAAATATTTGTACCGAGGAAAAGGAAGGATCCATGAATGAAATTTACAACACCATTGCTCATTCTAATAGGGGAAAATATATAATGGATTTTGATACCCTCTTGAAAAAGTATGGAAAAAAGGATAAACTTAATCCTCTCATAGTACTCATAAGCTTATACCTCATAATTTGGATAGTAGGAAGGTTAAGGTTCCCTAATAGGAAATAATGATTATGTTTAGTAAAGAAAATATGAACATCAAAAAGTCCTTTATGAAACCTTCCTATTCAAGGGAGAAATTCAATGATGACAAGAAGGGGTTGAAGACACTACTAACTCAAAAAATGTCAATAAATCATAAAGAAGAGAGGAAGACCTAACAAGAATATGGGAAAAGAGGTGGTATAAGTAGCAAAAAAATCCAATAAAAAGATAACACTAAGAAATAAAACCTAAAAGAAGATTGGTGAGACTGGCTACTGCAAATATTCAAGAAATGGAAAAAATAATGAAAGAGGGAAATGCAAAAAATACTAGTGTGCATGAGGTGATTTTGGAGCTAGGAGAAGATAGTGAAGAGGAGGATTTAGATTTAACATATATTAGTCCTAATAATTTGTCTCCTATTGAGTATATCTCCCATTCCATCAAAATTCTTGATCATGAGCAAGATGAGGTGGCTAGTTTGATCTCTCTAGTCCCAAATTCTAATACTCTCTTTGAACCTCTTTAACAAGAAAGAAATGAAAAGAAGAAAAAAGAGAGGAAAGTAATGACCATTAGATAGAGGACATTCAAACTCAGAGGACAAAAAAAAAGAAAATACAATACATAGAAACTTGAAGAAGACAAATAGGAAATCATGAAAAATAAAATCACCTAACTAGAGGATTTGGTGGTTTGAATCCTTTTTATCACTAAATAAATTATGGAGTGATTTGGTATTTTGAATCCTTTTTATCACTAAATAAATTATGGAGTGATCCACCATTTCTATTGTTATCTTACAAGAGGTAAATAAAAGGAGAAAAATGAAGCTTGAGGGTAAAAGAACAAACCTATGTCACACTTTCATCTAATTAAATATTTTCTAGCAAAATAGTTTCACTCTAAATAGTTTCAAGAAAAACAATTTCACCAAAAACTTTGTGGCCTATACATGGCACATAAAGTTTTAAGCAAACCCTTTCATGCGAAACAACATTTTTTTTTTTCCTTTGTCAATTTAAAATCCAACTCAATTTGCATGTAAGTTTTCAATTGAAAGAGTTTTCACCTAAAACTATCTATGCAACATCCTTGTTGGCAACCACTTCATGTTTATTCAAAAATTTATGAAAAACTTCCACTTGAACATGATATTTCTTCAATCAAAATTATTTTTTTCAAAAAAATAAAATACCCTTTTGCAGAGCTCAGAGTCAAGAATCTAAATGTACATATTTTTTGATATTTTGATTAGTTTTATTATATAATTTTTTCTTAAATAATTTATGTAGGTTGTTAAAATAAAAAATGAGGCTGATTAGAAATTAAAAAATAAAATTAAAATATATTAAAAAATGAAAAATATATGGTGCACTAGATGAGAGAACAATCTCCAAAAGAGTATGATTTATTTTTTTTAAATGATAAAAAAGTTGGATAATATTTGATGTTAAGTGAAAACTATAAAATTCTGACACGTTTGACTTTAACACGTTATTATGAGGAAAGTATACAACATTTTTTTTTTATAAAAAATTCCATGCAATAGATATTGAAGTTATCTATTTAGAAAAAAAGTCAGGGGAAGATGAATTTGTTTTCTATTTTTTTATGTCAACTCAACATCACTTTTTCCTAAAATTTTAAGCAATAAAATTTGATTTTAAATTTATAAAAAAAATCATTTTTTTTTTGAAATCTAAAAAAGTAGAAAAATAAACTTCATTAAGAGTTCTACATTTCATTAGTTTACATAGTTTTGAAATTCAAAACATAAAGACCACTTTTATGTAGTCAAAGTTGAGAATTTTTATTTGTGTTGTGGTCTATATGTAGAACATAAATTTTCAGGTGAAACCCTTTCACTTGATTTTCTTTTTTTCCTTTGTCAATTTAAGATCTATCTCAATTTGCATGTAAGTTTTCAATTGAAAGGGTTTTTCACCTAAAGCTATCTATGTGACATATTTGTTGGTAACCACTTCATCTTTTTATTTTTTTCAAAAATTTCTAAAAAATTCCACTTGAACATGATATTTCTTCAATTAATTTTTTTTTTCAAAAAACTAAAAATTCCCTTTTGTAGATCTCAAAGTCAAGAATCTATACATATATATATATTTTGATATTTTGATTAGTTTTAATATGTTTTTTATTTAAATAATGTAAGTAGGTTGTTAAAATAAAAATTGAGGCTAATTAGAAATTGAGAAAAAAATACTAGAACATATTAAATTTTTTTGAAAAATATGTGGTGCACTAGAGGAGAGAATCCTCTCCAAAAGAGTATGATTTATTTTTTGGAAATGATAAAAAAAATAGACAATATTTTATGTCAAGTGAAAACTATCAAATTCTAACATGTTTGTGTAATGGCATGACTTTGCACACCTTGCAAAATACACATTTATGTACCTCTTACCTTATAAAATTTAGATTGATAATGCAATTTTGCATCCTTCTTCTATTCCCATCCACTTGGAATTTGTTTTTTGTGTCAGTGGAGGATATTCTGTAAGGGATGCTAGCGTGACACATGGAATTCTACATAGCATGTTGCTATCTTGATAGGATTCCTACCTCTAGACTTCATAGAGGCATTATAATTCTCCATTGGATTTAAAGAGTAACATCTCTGCTCACTTGACTGACCTCGAACAGATCCTTTGCCTCCAATTTCATCTTCAAATGTCTATATCCCTCATTCTTTCATTCTCTC
The DNA here is from genome assembly GCA_007115665.2 of Sequoiadendron giganteum. Taxonomy (NCBI): domain Eukaryota; kingdom Viridiplantae; phylum Streptophyta; class Pinopsida; order Cupressales; family Cupressaceae; genus Sequoiadendron; species Sequoiadendron giganteum. Next base: position 298,981,918 of record CM021100.1, on the reverse strand, counting down.
TTGATCATTCACACATTTGAGACTACTCTCTTCACCCTTCTCACATCATTGAACCTCCATTGAAGTTGAAAGTTGATACTTTGTTGGTTTTACACTCTTCGTTGTTGTGGAAACATTGACATTTATAATCTTGCGAGCTCACTCCTTCTCCCATTTTCCTTGAGTGCATGTGGTTGAAGGTGATATCCTTCTATTTTCCTTTTCTCTAGCATTATTGTATTCTTTTCTTAGCATAATTTTGTTTAACATAGTGTTTAGTACTTTCATTCTCAATATGATTCTTTATAGTATTTCTCCTATCGTTGCTATATTGGCTGTCTATGGAGGTGGAAACACCAAAGTGGGGGACTGAATGCAAAAGTCCTCTATACATAGCCCCAAAATTTCTTTTGTTTTGTGTGTGTAGGTTGCTCATCGAGTGAAGAATTTGAAGATAAAAACTCATGGGTAGGAAGGTACGCTTTCCTCGCCCTCTTTTGTCAATTCATAAATTAGATCAGGTTAAAATATTCTTCTTGATATTTAGTTATTTAGTTACTTTCTTCTTTCTATTATTGCTTTAAATCGTATCAGTTAGTCTTTTAGTAAGTTTCCTTAGCTTTCAAACTATACTTTATGCTTTATTTCGTACGAATGCTAGTGCCCCATTGAGATGCCAACACACTGCACTATCATTTCTGTCTTACATTGGAGTCCATTGGTAGTGAGTTGCCTAAGCCATATTCTAGACTCTGGAAACTTACTCACCTAGGTTCTTGAAACTTAGTATTGTTAAAGGACAATAGCAACTTGGTTGTTCTCCCTTTTAACATCTAAACCTTAAACTCTCCTGAAACAATCCCTTAGCTTGAGGTAGATCAAGGTAGCCTATTGTTCTAGACCCTCCTATGACCTAGGGTCATGAGCAGTCAGCCCCCCTCCTCTACACTTTGGTGAACCTTACGTGAAAATTTGTAGTATTTATTTCCTTGTGTCAAGGTTCATTCTCTTGTATTTATGTAGTTTGTGGGCTTATGTATTATGATGATTTATGAGTTTCACAACCTAGTCTACAAATTCTAGATATGTAGTTAGAAGTAGTGTGTGGCACTTAGAGATGGACTTCTCAAGGGTCACTACGACTCTCACTTCCTAGGAGATGGTATTGGCAGAAAAGATGAGTTTATTTGATGACATGTCCCTACTCTTGTTTCTCCCTCAACTCTACCTTTGGACGAGGATGAAGCTGTCACTATTCCCATAGAGCACCTCCTAGATTTAGATAGGAGGCTTTTAGATCTCGAGAACCCTTTGGGGAAGATCAAAACACAACTAGGGATGCTAGAGTTATTAATGAAATTAGATATATGCTAAATAAGGATCAAATAGGCATAGAGTTTCTTCATGGCCTTACTGACTTAACAAAAGCATATGTCCCTTCTTAGAACTCTAGGTCAAGTATCACCCAAGGTTATGTGCTCGACACTTATGAAAGATAGATTGGCATCTCAATGCCTATGATATCGATATGCACGGTAGAAACGAGCCCTTCCACCAACATCTTTGCTTATGCTCCACCTCCTACTGTCAAAGTGATAAAAATACCTCTAGTATTTAATGTCCTTCCTCCTTGGGGAAATTCTCGCTTTGGCAGTGGGATTTCTAGTGGAATGGGGTCTGGTGGTTTTACTATATCTAGTGCTCTTGGGGGCTCTAGCAGTAGTTTGGTGGTTGTCATGATGGTAGCTCTAGTGGTAGCTATGGTGGCGGCTTTGGTGATGACTATGACGATGGCTCTAGTGGTAGCTCCAGTGGTGGCTCTGGTGATGGTCTCGGTGGTGGTTTTGGTGGTAGCTCCACTGGTCCTATTTCTTCATCTAACCCTATTTTGAATGGACTTCTACAAAATATGGGTCAAATGTAGAACCAGCTAGTGAGTCTATCCCAAGCCTTTGCCTAATCCATCTTTCAACCTTTCTTCTAACATAGTCCTTTATTGGTGGCAATTCAAAACACTCCCATTCCTCAAGGGATGAAAATTCCTAAATTTGAGAAATACAATGGTAAAGGAGACCCTCAAACATAAGTGTCAGACTTCAACATGATGTGTACAAACTTCTTTCACCATGATGCCTTGATGGCCAAATTATTTCCTTGATATCTCAAGGACACAACACTAGAGTGGTATTATTCCTTTCTTGAAAACTCCATATTCTCATTTGATCAGCTTGTTAATCAATTTCTCCTGCAGTTCCAAGCTAACATCGGGCTGAAGATGGACATTTTAGACCTCGTCTGATGTAACCAATGGGAGCATGAGAAGATTACTAATTTCATTGCTTGCTATCAAGCACTCTTTTCACAAATTTCTTACTCACTACTTGACTCAGATGTAAAGAAGGTGTTCATTGGCAACTTGCAAAGACCTTGGTAAGATAATTTTTCCTTAATGAAGCATCCTTCTTTCATGCATCTGTGCACAACGTTGTAGGAATATCAGCAAATGGTTGTTCAGTTTGAGGGATCTTCCTCGCACTCCCATCTAGAAGGAAGATCTATTATGTTGATTTTAGGCAAAGGAAAATCTATTGTGAATGTAGTCATTGTGTCTAATAATAAGGGCCTCAAGTGCAATAGAAAATTCATTAATTTTTTTGAATCTTACTCTTCTATTTTGAAGAAATTGTTAAAAGATAAGGTTATAACCTTGGAAGATCCTCGACCTCTTAGAGAGCCTTACCCTGACAGGTATGATGGATATACATTCTACCAATACCATCGTGTCTAGGAGCATGATATTGAACATTGTATGTGCCTAGGTCATGAGATACAAGATCACATCGACAACGATACCATTTTTCTTGATGGTAAAAAGTAAAATACAAAAAAGTCTATGGCTAAGGCGAATAGTGAATTGCAGCTTTATATAGACTATTTTCTTCTCACTCAGTGAACCTGATCATTGATCCTTCTGGTGCTTCTCCCAAGGTCTCAGAGTATGTAAAAATAGTTTTGTTTACTCACATTCCTCCCCCTCAACATGTGATTAGTTCACCAAATATAAATTTTACATCATGGGATCTAACCATGAGTAAGAAGCATTCTCCTCTATATATTCCTGCTCGTGTCAATGGCAACATTGTGACAAGAGTCCTTATGGATCCTACGAGTCGTATGAACATTATTACAAAGGAAACTCTTCTGCTAAACTCTCTACAAAGGGAGGAGTATGAAAAAATGAAAACCATAATATGTACACATGATGGTCTCTCTCTCGCTCCTTATGGTTCTATAACTCTTTTTTTCCTAGTGGGATCTAGGGCTGTGAATGCTACCATTGATGTCATTCCAAAATCCGACTTGTTCAGAGTGAAGCTACGTATCCCATTACTAGTTTCCATGCGTGAAGTCACTTCCATTATCCATAACTATTTGAAATTCTCTCATGAAGGTGCAATGCATGTTGTGTATAACACTAGATATAAACTGATGGCATCTTGTGGGGGTTACTGACTAGATCATTTTTTCTGGACCTAGTAGGTTCACTCCCTCCAAGAACGAATGTGCTTTATCGAAATTATGTTAAGTATAACACTGTGGGCAAGGTACAACTAAGAATGAACTACCCCATAACATAGTAGCAAGATGCCTCTTCCTTTTCTTAGAAGGGGAAGGAGAATTCTTCTCACACTTAGGAGCCTTCTCCTTCTTTTGCAATTCCACTTGCTTCTGCCTCTCACCCTATTGTGATGCCTTCAACTTCCGTCTCCATGCATCCTATGGGGAGTCTGATGGTGCCCACTTGGCGAAAGGCCTAGCATAAGGTGTTTGACCTTCTTGTCTTACCCACGGTGCCTCAACCCAGGGTGATCCCACAAAAGTGGTTTACAATTCAAGTAAGGAAGGAAAACTTCCAAAAAAATGACCCATTAAAAAAAAATGTTTTTTGGGGGTTCGAGTGAACTCTTGGTTTGAACGAACCCCAAAGGGGTTCGCTCGAACCAGGGTTCAAGAGAACCCCTTTTCATGTGGGAACCTATGATTCCCATTGTGGGAAAGGGGTTCGATCGAACCCCTTAGGTTCACTTGAACCCCCCTTTTCCCACTTTCCCACCCCCCGACACAAAAAAACTCCAGATTTTTTCTCTTTGAAGCTCGGGTTGAGGATTTAAATGGAGAAGACTTCACAGACCCAATTGGAATATGGTAGTCCTTAGAATGAGCGATCCAATAAATATAATTTTAATATGTTTTTGTTTTATTATGTATGTGTTTTTTTAGTTTTATTAAACATAGGTTTTTCATCTAAAATCAACCTCTCTGTTCTGTACATGTGAAAAAATAACAGATTATCAAAATAAAAATTTGAAAACTATGTTCAAGCTGGGTATTCATGTCCTTGATCCATTAATTTTTTATTTTTTTTGATACATACATAAAAAATTATGCTGTATACGGTCTGCCTATGTCTAAATTGTAATTGGTTTGACTTCAAAAATTGATTTAAAAGGAAAAAATACTCAATAAAACACTATAAGACAAATGAAAGTGCTAGATATCATAGTTATAAATCTAAATTCAAAAAAATTATAATTTTATCCTTCATGTAATTTTTTTTATGTTGTATACGATGAGCATCACTCCTTAAAAATTCTATTTAAAAAAAAAACTAGTTTTCGAAGGAGATGGAAAAATAAGTGCAATCTGATTCTAAAAAAATTGAAAAAAAAATATTTATAATCTATAGAAAACATGTCACAAATCACTAGCTTACATCATCTTCAAATTCCTCATGGTTTAGCCGCTATAGGAGCCGAAAAGTGAAGATTTAGTTTAAAAAAATAGTTTGGTGTCCAATTTGCCCAAAAATTGTAAACCAATATTGTGGGATTACCCCCATTGTATATGGTAAGGGGAAGGGTCCCCATGGAGTTGCCTCTACATATTAGCCTCTGTGGCCTCCTACTACTCCTGCCCCTAATGTGGTGAATGGAAAGAGGCTCGCCATTGAGGCGCTTGAGTCTGCTTCTCCATCGGTTGTTGTTTTTATTCTTGCATTTCTTCCTCTTGTTTGTATCCAGGAGTCACTCCCTCCACTAGAAAAGGATGTGATGGAAACTGCCATGATAGAACATGAGCCTCTTGCACCTCCTCAAGTTGCAACTTCTAGCTCTCAGAGCCGAAGAAACCACCTTGTATGTGAGTGTAAGCATTGGAGGAAGGATCTAGCTGCTGAGTGGGTTGCTCTACAAAAGATAGAAGGGGAGTTGACATCTCCTCTTCTAACCCTTCTACTTCAATTCTCATTGCCTGGATTTTTCTTTTGGCTCCCCCCACAAGCATGAATGACCCTCACCGTAAAAGTGTGTAAGTTTTTATCACTCGTTTAGTTGAGACTCCTCTCTTGATGTCCCTTGTGAACATACCACCTTTTCCTAAGCCTGTGGATATGTCGAATACCTTGGTGGTGTCCATTGCAATTTTCTCCTCTTCTTCCTTGCATTCTATTTCTTCTATGGGGATCTCACATCCCTTGATGAAGTGCAAGTTGGAGGATGACCCTGCTTTTAATGGGGAGAAGAAGAAGGGATCACTTTCTTCAGAAGTTGGTTTTCCTTTGGCTTGTGCCATCCTAGTGACAAAGGCTACCCTAGCATCCCCCCAATTTGTCACTACCTCGAGTCTTTTAGTGAGGTTGACAGTGGATCTCGGACACCTACTTTGTCACTTGCTTTGTTGTCACTTGGTACTCCCATCAAGTGCATGTTCAACTTAGTAGATGATGTCCCAACTTTTTTGATGATTTTTGCAAAATCAATGACGTTTACCTCACATAAGTTGAGCAAAGAATACCTCGAGGGGCCCTCTTCCTTAGCTCTTGTCATAAGAGAGTTGAAGGGTGATCCCCTTGTAGGCTCATCCACCTTCCCCAAGTATAATGATCTAGATTGGGAGAAAGATGACCTCTTAGTTGATGAGGACTAGGAAAGCACCTCTTCTTTATTTATAGATTAGATTTGTGTGTGTGTTGTGTTTCCCCATGCTTGTTTTATGTGTTCCTAAAGGACCCTAGTCACCCTTGTAGGTTCTTGGATACATGAGTGTTTTGTGTTGTAAACTTATTCTATTTGTTACATCATTCTTCTCTTTGTTTTACCTTGATTTTTGATAATTGGGGATGATGCAAAGCATTTGGGGAATTTAGGCCTCCCTTCCATGTTGACCCAATTTTTCTTTTTTCACGTAATTTTCTTCATATGATCTGATTTAGTAGGGGATTGATGAAAATTCATATATATTATTATATTATAACTATCTAATTATATCTACGAGAAGTTCTGACCCCAAAATATTAGATCCCTCTTTGTCCTGATTTATTTGTCTTTGCTTATGTTTCATTTTTTTATCTTTCTCTCTTCTTTGCTTGCTTCATGATGTTGTGGTGCCTATGTGTTGTACCTCACACGTGTGTGAAAACATTTCCACGTTTACATATCATCATGTATCATGGGCCACAATATTAGTTTCTTCTCTCTCCTTAGGATGTCATGTGCCTTTGTGTTCAACACACACCATCTTAAGGCGAGCTATCATATTGCTTCAATTTTCAAAAGGTGTATTCAGTGGCCAATGAATCCCTCGATGAAAATACTTTATTTTTCAAAAAAATGCATTCTTTAACAAGGACCCCTAGTGGAATTTTTCTTTCATTATGGATTTGTAAAGAAATATTTTGAAAACTTTGAGAAGAGTAATTTTTTTGATGAAGAAGTCTAAAAACTTGCCTTTGCGAGGGAGTATTATTCCTTTCGAATTCCTTGATGAAAGAGATTTTTTGTAAGGATTCCTTGATACTAGAATCGTTTGCAATAAATTCCATTATCTATCAAACAAAACATCCCTTGAGCAGACCCCTTTTCTTTTGAAGGGTTCCCAAGGGACCCCTTTGAAAGATTCTCCTTTAATTGTTTACTATCTACGTGACTGTCTATTTTCCTATGCAAACTTTTTCTATCTAACATGTTTTGTTTAGGAATTAACATGTTGCTTTGCATGACTGAGCACTTGTGAAGCTGATTTTTTAATCAAGATTGGAGTACCAAGTACCTCAAGCTTACCTTGCAAGATCAAGCACCTGTAAGGGCCAATCAAACTCTACAAAGCCTTTCACATTTGACCTCCCTCAAGATTGAGCACCTGGGGCACCTCCTTTGTAGGACTGAGCACCTACAAATCATTTTATTCACCTTCCAAAGGTCCAAGGGATTGCAGCTCATTTGTTCAACTCTCCTCAGGACTGAGTACCTGTGGATCCATCTCCTCTTCCTGTGCACTCAAGTGTGTTAGATTGTGGTCTACTTCCTCAATGGTTCGGGTATACATCTCTCAAATTTCACTCTACTTTAATGTACATTTGCTGACACTTATGCTCACTAAAGTGGGAGAAAAATGTAATGGTGTAAATTTATACACCCCTTGCAAATTCCAAATTTACTTACCTCCTACCTTAGATACTTTAGTTTGATAATGCAATTATGGGTCCTTCATTTGATCCCCATTCACATGGGAGTTGTTTTTTGTATTGGTGGAGGATATTTTGTCAGGGATGCTAGCATGATGCATAAATTTCTTTGTGACATGCTACCATTTTGACAAGATTCTTGCCTCTAGAATCCGCAGAGCCATTACTATTCTCCATTGGTGACAAATAGTAACGTCTCTACTCCCTTGACCAAACTTGAATAAATCCTTTGCCTCCAAATTCATCTTCAAATGACTATCCCTCATTCTTTCATTCTCTCTTGATCATTCACACACTTGAGACTACTCTCTTCACCCTTCTCACAACATTGTCTAGCTCTATCACCTCCATTAAAGCTACAAGTTTATACTTTGTTCATTTTAATCTCTTTGTTGTTGCAAAAATGTTGGCATTTACAAGCTTGCAAGCTCACTCCTTCTCCCATTTTACTTGAGTGCATGTGGTTGAAGGTGACATCCTTCCATTTCCTTTTCTCTAGCATTATCGTATTCTTTTCATAGCATATTTTTGTTTAGCATAGTGCTTATTACTTTCATTCTCAATATCATTCTTTATCATATCTCCTATCATTGCTATATTGCCTATCGATGGAGGTGGAAACACCAAAGCAAGGGACTAACTATGGCAGTCCTCTATCACAACCCCAACATTTTTTCATCTTATGTGTGTAGGTTTCTCATCGAGTGAAGACCTTGAAGATACCAACTCATGGATAGGAAGGTGCACTTTCCTCACCCTCTTTTGTCAATTCGTAGATTAGATCAAGTTAAAGTATTCTTCTTGATATAAACTATTTAGTTACTTTCTACTTTTGGTTATTGCTTTAAACCGTATCAATTAGATTGTTGGTAAGTTTCCTTAGCTTTTAAATTGTACTTTACACTTTTTTCCATACAGAAGCTAGTGCCCCATTGAGACATTAGTGCATTGCACTATCGTCTGTGTCCTATGCTAGAGTCATCTGGTAGTGAGCTGCCTAAGTCACAATCCAGACTCTGGAAACTTTCTCACCTAGCTTTGTGAAACATTTAGGCTTGTTAAAGGATAGTACCAACCTGGTTATTGTTCCCTTCAGCCTCTAAACCTTTAAATCTCACTAAACAATCCATTGGCTTGAGGTAGATTAGGGCATCCTATTATTCTAGACCCTCCTGTGACTTGGGGTCCTGAGTAGTCAGTCCCCCTCCTCTACAATTTGACTTTAACATATTATTACAAAGAAAATATAAATCAAATTTTTTAATTTCTTTTTCATGCACTAGATATTGAAGTTATCTCTTTGGAAAAAAATTAGGAGACTTTTTTATTTCTATTTTTTCTTGACATCAATTCAACATCACATTTTCCTAAATTTTTTAGCAATTCAAAATTTTTTTTTAATAAATTTTTAAAAGGAGTATCAAAATAAATTTTAAAAAAATCTAAAAAATTATAGGAATAAACTTCATCAACTGTTCTACATTTCATTAATTTACATCATTTTGAAATTCAAAACACAAAGACCACTTTTATGTAGTCAAAGTTGAGAATTTTTTTTTGTGTTGGCTGATTCATTTATAAAAGTGACATATGTTAATACTTTTATCCTTGAGGAGAAAATACATAAGGCTAAGAAAAAGTTGAAGAAAATCATAATAGTGAAGGAGGATAGTGAGGAGAAATACCTAGGTGCATGGAAAGAGAAATTGAACCAACTTTTTGATGAATGGAATGTTCTAATGAGCCTCTACTAATTGAATACCTCTTAGGTTCTACTGTTTCTCTTGATTATTATTATTTTTCTATGTTTTATATATTTTGTTTCCTTTGGCATTATTTTTTTACAAAATTCTATTGTTATTATAATAAACTTATTCTTTAATATATTTTTATATCTTTGAGTGTGGGACCCTTTTCCAACCTTATCCAGTAAAAAACATAACTTGAATTTTTTTTAATCAAAAAATTAATTTTTTTCTTTGAATGTATATCAAATGAAACATATAAGAATCTTAAAGATATTTTTAAATTTTTGGATAAGTGGCTCAAAATTTATAAAAAAATTAATAAAAGAAATTGGAGGAATATGAAGACACTCTTTAAAGGGAAATAAAACTAAATACCTTAACTTATTTATAATGTTAAAATATATTTATAGATAGAAATCTAGAAGTTAGTTCTTCATTATGGTGATAGTTTCATAAAATCTAATTGTAAAATGTTAAAAACTTGATGAGGTTGAAGTTTAAATTTGTGTTGTTTTATGTTAAAAATGAAAATTTAGGAGCCAATATCAATGTCCAACCTAAGGCTAAATAATTAGGAGTAATTTTTTTTTCATTAAATGTAAATTTTGAATATTCATGTGGACTTTATTCTCTCTTTGATTAGTAGAGAGTTATTTATTATCATTTTCTACATGTAATGAAGCTATAATTATATAATTTGGCTTCTAGAAACAAATTATTTGAAGAGAAATGGAAAAGGATGAGTTACACAAAAATATTATTCAATACTTAAGTTAGATAGTTGAATTTTGTTCTCTAAGTAATAAAAATGAAATTTTACACAAGTGCATAGTCAGTAGGTTTTGTGTAATGACATAGAAAGTGATTTTTAGGTTGAGCGAGTTACTATAAATTTTATTATCTCTAACATTCTACCCTACTTTCTTATAATAAATGGTGTAATATCTATACAAATAATTAATTTTGGATGTCATTTATTTCTCAAAGTCTCTCTAACGTTGAACCCATCTCACCACTAGGTAAACCAATAACCACTTTATAGAAAATTTTGCCCTCTTGATAACCATTCTTAATATTAGTAGGGTAAACATGGGAATTTTCAAAATTTAAGATAAGTTCAATATAGTTTGTTGTGGTCTCAAATTGTGAATAGGTCTTTGGTTGATCACATTGCACACAAGAAATATGTTTTCAGCATGATAATTGTATGAAAAGAAAGAACATGAATAAAGCCCCTCAATTAATTTGTTTAAGCTAAACACCCCTTAAAATGTAGATGATTAAAACCCATGTGACACATTTGGGAGGTCTTTTGAGCTTGCAAACATTCGTGGATCTTTGGTTGAACCCATACAAACCCTCCTACTCCACAATGCTTTAATCTTGTATTATGATATGACCTTTTAATACCGTCTGCATTTCATGGTAGGTGTTTTTAATTTTATTTTCAAAAAATTATTTAAAATATTAATAAAATTATGAAAAAATAATTTCTCTTTGTTGGTATAATTTTTTTTTTTTGATTTATACATTATGATAACTTTTTTATTTTGTAAAATATAGATATGAAAGATCATTATGAATATTAGCATTTTGATAACATCCAAAATGCATTCACATCATTAGATAATACACTTTGACACAATTTCATATCCCTAAAAGGAAAAACCAAACAACCATCAAATATGGCATCTAGCATATGATTAATCATGCTCAACCACCTAACTCCTACAATAATTAGATCATACAATAATTGTCCTTGTCATTATGTGCTTACACAAAACATTAGTTACTTAATAAAAATAACCTAATATACACAGGATATGAAATATATTTTATGATTCATCATTATTTAATTCATACAATAATCAAAGCATATGAAAATTCTATATGTCATAAGTGCTAGTTTTAAGAGGATTTCACTTCTCACATAATTTCATGGTAGAGTGTAAAATTATAAAGTATAGAGGTGATACTTCTTCCCTTTTATGTTTTATTTGTATGGATGTTGTTAATGCATGACTTAATTTTTTTTGGACACTCACCAACCCTAAACCTAAACACAATGTTTCATTCCAACATTGACCTAGTTCCTAGAAATTTTTCCTTTTTGGATTAGACTACACTCACAATCTCATCCTTTAGACTAGATCATGGTTGTGCATTAATTATTGAGTTTCAAACATTAAAATTTTCAATTTTAAAGCTAATTATACTAAGAATAATCATTATCCATCAACATGTACACTAAATAATTTAAATTGTAAGTAGCATTGTGTATCTAAAATGTCATCCTAAGATTGATTTGAGGATAACCTAAATCTTAACACATTAATTTTAAATATAATATTAGATATTGTATAGTCTTACACATTCTACAATCTTACATATTGTATTGTCTCATTTGTTTATTTAATAACATCAAATTTTCTTATTCCTTCTCAATTTATCATTTCTATTCATCTATCCAAATGTTGCAATTTAAAAATATATTAATCTCAACATATATTAAACTAAAACATAATTTGTTTACTTATTTTTATTTAAACATTTAAATTATTATTTTTGTAATGTCGATAATTTCCTTCACAAACATAACGACATAATGTACATCCATTTCGAGCTCCACGGAACGTAGCCCAACCTCTTTGGATTGGATCTGCACCTTCCAGGCTTGGAAATTTGTGGAACGTTAAAGAGTTTTTTCCCATAGTTATGTGGGGACTCATTGTAAAGATAAGATTTGATTGAATGCCTAGAAGGAGCTGTGCGAATTCTAATTATACATTCAATTTTTATTTTCTTTCCTTTTGTACGTGCTTGACGACAAAACCACTTATTATATTCCTTCCTTCCTTTGTTTTTAAATAATGGATTATAAGTCTTTGGAAAAATTGAAATAAAGAGATTGGTTGGCGAAAATGGACAAGTCATAGTTTAGAGTGCGTCGTTTAAGTCTAATCCAACTTTTAAAAAAAGATAGAGAACCAAAATGATGTCAATAGAATGAGTATAAATATGTTAGAATCATTTAAATTATTTAAAGGACAATTTTTCTTTTTAAGAAATGTTATAATAATAAATTAATTTATGGTAGGAAGACAAAATATTGCTTACATTTAATTAATGTTTCGTGAATGTAGAATATTATAAGAGTAAACTAAAATATCGTTAAAAGAATAATCCTTAGCACTTGACTTTATGTGGAAGGAAATTTTAAAGAAATTCTTGCTTCCATCTTAATTAATTATTGATATCATATGGGAAGACACAACCTTAAATCCCAAAAAGAATATATAAAAGTGAAAAATTGTTGCTTACATTTTAATTAATGTTTCATGAATGCAAAATATTATAAGAATAAACTATAATATAGTTACAAGAATATATTTTACCTCTATCTAAATATATGCTTGGCTTTATTTTGAAGGACACACCTTAAACAAATTCTTGCTTCCATCTTAATTAATGATTAATTTCATAAGGTAGGCACAACTCAAAACTCAAAAAGAATATATAAAATTAAAGTATATGCATGATAATTTATTTTTTCTTCCTTCTAAATTAATTATTGGATTCAAATTGAAGAAAACAATTATAAATTCAAGTAAATGAATGGATAATATACAAGAATAAATTAATGTATGATGAGAACATTGTTAATTTTCTCTCAATTAACAGTTTGCTTAATATGGGAGAAGTTAATTCCAAGGATAAATTAAATTAAATTAAAATATAATGAAAAATATGTTACTTCTATCCTAAATAATACCTAAGAGTGAATTAAATATGATGAATTTCAGTTTCATATAATTTTTTAATGAATCAAAATGTCAAATTATAGTTTCTTTATAAAATTTGAACTTTTAGTTCAACAATGCAATTTGTATAACCATGATAATTCTTACTTTTATGTTTGTAAATGTATATAAATATATATGTGTACATTTAGTTTTATTGGATGCACTTGAATAAATATTTCACCTTTAGAATTTTGTGTAACATTAATGAGCACTTTGTATGATTATGTATAATGTGGAATGGATATATATACTTTGTGGAACCATAAATGTCATCAAATTAATTATGCTCCTAAATGAAAATGTACTTGTTGCTCAACTAAGATTAAAGTATATAAAAATGGATCAACAAAAATTAAAAAGGTAACCTATGAATTCCTACTTATGAAATTATCAACTGATACTTTTTGGCTCAACATCATAATCAAATGTTGATCAAATTGCATTCACTATTGTAGGGAGTATAAATTTGGTAAGGCCAAGTTCATGGGTGTCTATCACTATGTGCACTACATGAAGGACGAGGAAGATCATGTGAAGAACCTATTTCTATGAGGCATTTTTAAAATAATCCACTACCTTGTCAATCCTACTACATTGACAAGCTAGTGAGCTACCTAGCTTGTCAAAGGTCACATGAATTTTTGGATGGAATGCCTTAAAGAAAATTGGTCTCGTGGCATGCCATGATTGCAAGACAGACACAAAATGGATGCATGGACAAGACATGTGAATTGTTTGACAAAAATATTTTGGTAGACATAAATGAAAAATTTGGTACCATAGACAAGCTAGTGAGCTCACTAGCTTGTCAATGTGGTAGGATTGACAAGGTAGTAGGCTAGTTGAAAAAATGACTCATAGAAAAGGGGCCTCATGGTGATGTATACATCACCATGAGACTGCATTTATATGAGGCATTTTTTCAAATAGCCCACTATCTTGTCAATCCTACCATACTGACAAGACAGTGAGCTCACTAGCTTATCAAAGGTCACATGAACTTTTGGATGAAATGCCCTAAAGAAATTTGGTCTTGTGGCATGCCATGATTGCAAGATAAGCACACAATGGAAGCATGGAAAAGGCATGTGAATTTTTTGACATAAATGTTTTGGTAGTGGAAGGTGGAAAATTGTATGGTTTTCTAGGGTTTAGGACCTAGAATGAAAATCTTCATTCTCTTTCATTCAAGAAAAAACCCTGAAGATCTCAATGCAAAGGAGAAAGAGATCTTACAATAGGGATGTCCTAGGGGCTGAATATAAACTAATGATGGGTTCACCACCATGTAATAACATGGAAAAACAAATGAAATGCAAAATACAACACTAAAACCTAATTCAATGTAATGACCTACAAAATGACCTAGAAATGTAAATGAAACAAAAAAACTACAAGATGGATAGTGTGCACTTGAAAATCAGAAGATGATTGGAAGGGAGTTTGAAATGCTAGAAATTATGACTTTAATGCTAACTGGGACTCATTCACCAAGCTGGGCGAATCAGTCCAAAATGTGGGTTCTTGTGCGAGAACAAGAATCTGGCAAATGGGTATCCGAATCTGCAAAATTCTAAATTTTGACCAAAATTGGGGCTCATTCGCAAGAAGTGGAAAATCAATCTAGTTAGGGTTTTATGAAACTTTAGGATTTGAATCTACTCTTATTAGTTTTCCCAATCTACCTCTTTAAGTTTTCAGATTTGAATATTTAAAAATCAACCTGTAGGTGCCCTCCAATGTTCTCCAATGCTTGATGACAACTTTGACAACTTTAGGCACTTTGAAAAATTTCTCCAAGATTTCTCCTCAATTTTTCTTCAATATAAACCTACAAATCACACACTAAAGAGAGGGGAAAATGTTTTTTTGTTAGTGGATAAGGGTTTGCCTTGGTCAAACCCCTTTTTGGTAATCAAACATTGAAATAATAGGAAGTAGGAATGGAGAATGATGAATGAAAAAAATATGATGTTGCAATCACCAAACCCTAGCAATAAGAGTTTGAAAAAATTTATGAGATGGCTCTAATGGATGCAGACCTTGAATCTTGCTTGAAGGTGATAAATCTTGAATGAAATGCCATCTTGAATCATAAAACCCTACACCACAATTGTTAGCTCAAAAACAAACATGATGCATGAAATATTTGACATGATGCTTGATGCTTGAATGATGCTCTAAAATGCTTGATAATCTACCCTTGAATGCTCTTGAATTCTCTTGTGAACTCAAACTTGCCATTAGAATGCTCATTCAACTTGCTAGGTGTAAAATGAGTTAAAAAACCTTGTATTTATACTTAATTATGAAAAAATTCCCAAAATTACAACACTACAAGCTGACATCAGATGTAGGAGGATAAAATCCCACCAAAAATTTGAATTAATTTTGATTTTGAGCCAAACAAGACTCATTCGCCCAAGGTGGCGAATGAGTCCCATCAGGCATAATATATTGGACCAAATTTAAAAATGATTGGAAATGTGTGAAACCAAGTTCAATACCCAAAAACCTAGGTGGGAATCATTCACCCAGGGTAGCAAATGAGTCCCAAATCACTAAATTTGGGGCCTTTCAACCTAAAACAACTGAATTATGATTGGGTATTGATTTGTGTCGAGATTATCCTAAAAATGATGCATTAAATGAGGCTTGTGGATGTAAAATAAGACCAATTAAAGAATAAGAAGACCCAATTATTGATGAAAACCTTAGAAAAGTGTGAAAGTGTGTTGCAACACTTTACAACACTCAAAATAAGACAAGATTAAAATTTATTTAAAGGTTTAGTTAATTAATAAAACCTTAGAAAAGTGTGAAAGTGTGTTACAACACCTCATAACACTTTAGCAAGGTACCACTTAAATTCATTAGTTTGTAAGGGCCCAAGACCTAATGTAAATGTGTTAAACACATCACAACACTAAGTCGAGGCATTATTATTCTCAATTTTACAAGGAAGGCCCAAAAAAGTGTGAAAATATCACCAACGACATTTTTTGACACTACATATAGGCCCCACTTTAGTGAGAGGATGAACTTGCTTCAAACTCACACTAAAGTAGAGAAACATGCATCAAGAGGGGTCCAAGTGCACCAATACTGATAATATAGGTTGATAATTATAAAAAGGAGTGATCAATCCCCCAAGATTAAGATCCCATGACAAACCAACATAGGCACAAGAAAAAACACATGTAAATGATATAAAGAGAAACAAAAAAGTACAAACATACACTGCCAAAGACAAAAATAAAAGGTAAAATAAAAGAGTTGGATCAAGCTTCAATCATTTGTCCATCACGATGTGGATAAGATCTAGGTTGTTTGTCCAAAAAATGCAAGCTCACTCTGAGGCAACAAAAATTCAGAATGTCCATTGGGTGAGGTTCCAAAAGAGGTGAAACACATACACCCACAATCAGTATGCACTCAAACTCACACATGAGTGGCTAAGGGAAAGTCACGCCTTGGTTGGGCTTCTCATCAAGCCATACCAAAGTTATACCCTCTGATAAATTTAGTAAGGCACCACACAAAAATGGTTTTCAAGCTTCATGAGGCAAGCAAAACTTCATATGCTTGGAGCTCATGAAGGAAAAAGATGGCTATACAGGCATGCAAGCTGTGTTATGCAAGGTGGCCATATAACTAAAAAATGCAAATACAAAATAGGAAACATTTGAAGGAGTCAAGTGATTAGTTCATGCAAGGTCTTTATCTTAAGGAACATCATGCCTAATGTCTCTAAGAGAGGACCAATCAAAGAATAGAAGATTTAGAACTTAGGGGATGCAGTGTGTCACATCAAGCCACTAAGAGAATATAATATGCTAAGAGAGATCAAACTTTTGAGGGAAGTCACACTCAATGTCACCACAAAGAAAAAAAACATCGTATGAAATAAGAATACTACACCATGAACCATGAAAAAATTAAAAAATGCAAAAGAATAATGCTAATGTATGCCCCCACTTTAAAGAAATTACTTTAAAGTAGAAAATGAAAAATGCAATCAAGAAAGAGGACATGAGAGCCAACTTGGAAAGCCCTATGCCAAGTCATATGTTTCCAAATGAATCTACACCATGTAAGAGAACAAGAAAAGAAAGGGGTTACCCACAAAATTAAAATACAAACACACAAGTGATCTATGGACTTGGGGTCAATATGTTCTTGTTGCAATATTTTTAAAGAGCTTGGAACTGTCATCATTCCCCAAATACACATAGAACTGGAATAATGACACAAACAAAGTGAAGAAAAAGAAAAACCTTTCAGGTCAACATGGAAGAGACATGAATTTCTTGATGCCTTGCATCATCCCCAAAAGGAAAACACAAGACAAATGCAAAATATAAAGGAAAATATTTTGGGTCAACTTGGAAGAGACATGAATGTCTCAATGCCTTTCATTGTCCTGAAAAGGAAAAAAAAAGACAAGGAAATGATAAAAAGTGAGAAGAAAAGATTTTGGATCAACATGGAAGAGACATGAATGTCTCAACACCTTGCGTCATCCCCAAAAGGAAAACACAAGATAGGGAAAATATAAAATAGTGAAAAGAAAAGATTTTGGGTCAACATGGAAGAGACATGAATGTCTCAACACCTTGCATCATCCCCTAAAGGAAAACACAAGACAATGAATAGATTAAAAGAAAAAATATATACAAAATAGAGAATAATTAAGGTAAAAATAGAGGAATGCCACAAAGAGAGAAAATAAAATAGAACATAATAGGGGATCACATCACACACATGCAATCACATAAGAAAAGAAAAAGAGCTAATTCAAAAGACTAGTAAGGAACATGCGAGTCAACCTAAAATAGGTCATCTACCTCCAAATCATAATCATTGTATACCAAAGGTGGGAAACTAGCCAAAGGAACAATAGAAAGTGCCAAACTAGGACCATCACTAGTATCAACACTTTTCTTAGGAGAATTGTCATTTAAGCTCATGGAAGAGGAAAAAAATGTATTCAATTCATTATGCAATTCTTTTTCAATTTTAGCAACTTCCTCATCATCATATAAATTAATCATAATAGGATGTCGAATGATAATGTCTAAAGAAGTGTTCAATTCGTGTTGTGGTTGTTGTATTAGATTGCTTTGTTTCAGTGAAGGGGGAGGTTCATCATGCATTTCTTCAATCATGTTTGGATTTTGATTTTCTTTGTTTATTTCTTCATGTAGCCTATGAGCAAGGGCATGATGTCTACGCCTACACTCCCTAGCACCTCTAATTCTTTTAGTCCTATTTTCAATTTACGTTTGTGTAAAAGCAAGTTGATCGACCATAGGATTCTTTTTTCCCCAAGGGGAGGAGTGAAAGGAACCACGAGAGGTTGTTTAACCTCTTTATCTTTGAATTTCTAGACTTGTTTTATTCTAGGAGGTGTGATGGGGTTGTTTTCATTGTCTCTTGTTCTTTTGTAGGAATTAGGTGAAGTTTTTGTCTTAGGTTGGGTTTGGTCATTTGGGATTTCTTTAGGTTTAATCATGGTTTCATCAAGGATGGTAGGTTCGGTGGTAGGTTGAGGCATGGTTTGAAGGGATAATTTTGCTATTTTATTTTCCTTGAACTTTTGATAGGATAGGAAAGAGAAGTCTTCTCATGGTTTTATAGGTTCTATAGGCTCAGGCCAAAAGAAATCTAGGGAAAAGTTTCCATGGGAGGACAAAGGGTTAAAGACACTATGATGTATGGTGAAGATTTCATTTTCAAAGTGGAACTTTAAGCAGCTATGTACGATTGAAGTGACTACATTCATGGAGTGAAGCCATGGATAGCCTAGCTTCACATGAAATTGGTCCGACTATGGGATGATGGAGAATGAGATATATAATGTTTTCAGTCCTATTTGCAATGGTAAGGTGATTGATCCCATTGTAGGGAAAGAAAAACCATGGTGCATCTGTTGGAGTGAAAAGACACTGAGAGGGGGGGTGAATCAGTGTTATTAAATTATTTACCAAATTTAACTGAAACTGAAATAAACCAGATATATGCTCTCATTTATCAATGATAGAATCATTCATGTATTGAATACAATGACATAAACTGAACTGAGAATAGTGAAACATAACATTTTAAAACAATAAAGCACTGAACCAAATGAATCACATAAACTCAAATAGACACAAGATATGCTGAGTGGAAAACCCTCTTGGGGTAGAAAAACCACTCCTGAACCTACAACCTTTTTCAGGCTTTCATTTCAATAATTATTTTGACAATGCCTTATTTGTTGATTTCTGAGCACCGACTCAAGGAGAACCAACCCCTCTGTTTAGAGACACCAATCTTAAGGAGCACCAAACCCTTTGTTTAGAGGCATCAATCTCAAGGAGCACCAAACCCTTTTCTATTTTCCAATCGAACATACAATAATACAAATGATCTCTCTGTTTCTCTGATTTCTATCAAGTGCCTCTTGACAGACAATGTGTAGAATTCTGAAATGTCATTAGTGACACTTCAAAGTTCCACCCATTATCAAGCCTTAATACACCTTGATGAAAATCTTGCTACAGTCTCACTACAACCTCTCATCAAACTATATTATCAGTGGTGTGTACAACTTTCTTTTGTCACACTCTATTTCATACATTTTTCATGATACTATTCCAAAACAGTTAACACACTATATTTTCCAAATCTTCAACATCTAAAAATAATTAGCCCATTTCCACACTAAAAAAATAACCACCCTTTCTACTTTTTAGGTTTATCAGAGATGATTAAGACCTAATCTCTATGTTTTCCTCTTTTTTCATTTTACGTCATTACATCCCATGAAGAGTTACAAAAGTTTCTCAATTTTCACTTTCAAAGAATTACTCAAAGATGATTATCATGTTACCATACTACAGTTGAGCAAAAGTGATAGATGTTACTGTGATCATGAAGGAAGGATCATTCTGAATAAGGTCTTCTGACTGGAGTAGTCAAGCATTGTGCAAATATAATAGGCAGACTGAAACCTGTTCTCTCAAGTAGCCTGCACAAGCAGTGCTAAAAACAAAAGAACATAAGATCTATAATAAACCAAATCTTCAAATTCCATGCAAAGACAAACACTTATACCTTATTAACCTTTCTAGTAAAGTTAACGGTTCTGAAAAGATAAATAGATGAATACCTATGAAGACCAATAAAGAATTTGCCATAAAATTTTTACCACAACTACAGAGTAGCTGAGCAACCTATGCCACATTGCTATTTCGAGTATTCACCCGATGCCAAGAACATGGAAAGAGAAACAACCATGGTGATGGTATTTCAAGCTTCTCCATTCCCTGTCCAAGAGTTGTAGAAAAAGACAATCGATTTCATAGTGAAATGATCAAGAGAGTGATTCCATGGTGGTGACAAGAATAGGGTTCCAAACCCTCGAACAAGTAAAGCACAAGTTTTTCCCTAAACTTCCAAAGAAATCAATCGAAAACCTTCACCAAGATTGATATCATTTGAATTCTGAGAGGACTATCATTAAAAAAAGAGAAGAGGCAATGTATCATTTGACATCCAGTTCTTTACTACACAGCCGTGGTCTCCCTTTGAACAACTCATGGTATAGCGGTGACTGTTACCGCTTCCTTACCACTCAATCGGGGTCTCCCTTCAGACTACCCGCGATATAGCGATAAATCGTTTCATATCGCTAACCGTTTCCACCGCATTACCGCGGTTATCTTTCTGACTACTCGTGGTATAGCGGTAGTTGTCTTGTATGTTGCTAACCATTTTCACCACATTACCACGGTTATCTTTCTGACTACCCACAGTATAGCGGTAGCTATCTTGTATGCTGCTAGCCATTTTCACCGCACTACCACGGTTTCTCTTCTGACAACCTGTAGTATAGTGGTATTTGTCTTGCATGCCGCTAACGGTTTTCACCACACTACCGCAGTCACTGGCTTAACTGCCAGTGGTAGCACGGTAAGACCTTTGAAGTCTATAGTCTTACTAAAGTAAAGTTTTATACCTGCTGTCAGCTTTTAGGCCCAAATAAATATCAAACAATAGACCCGATTCAAATGCAAATGAGAGATCAAACTTTATACCTTTAACCAAGGCCGATTTGCCATCACATTGAAATCCAATGCCATATAGTGTGTCAATTAGTATCCAAAACCTTGTGAAGAGATAAGGACTAAATTCATGCAAAGTTCACAAAGCCATACTCCCATGCCAATTACCATATACAAAATGAGAAGGAATGATCAAAGTGTATCTAAAATCCATAAACACAATAGTGATCAAGCCCCTAATTAACCAACCTATAGAAAAAATGAGCATGCCAAACACATGTAATCAAGTGAAACACTAAAGCACAAATTATCAAATCATAAACATGTCACCTAAACAATGGAACATAGAACCTATAACCAAAAAGCCTCAACTGAGATCTACACATGGAGTTAAGTTATCAGTATCACCATATATAGTAACAAAAGTGAAGTAAATATGTCAATCAGGAAAGAAAATCAACTGAGTGAGTAACCACCAAGATACAAGAGTACCATATATTGTCATCAAGTACAAATTTGCACAAGAGAGATTCAACAAACTCCCCCTTTGTCTTTGATGGAAAAAACTGAGCCACCAAGCCAAGATGAAGTACAAGAACCAAATGCTCATAATTCTTCCCCTTTTTGTCACAAGGATAAAGGGAAGTCAACACAGATAAACCAAAATGAACTGTGAAATTCCAACAAACTACAGATGTAACCTTTGAGCAGCAAAATATGAGCTGCAGGAAGAGCTAACCAACTCCCCTTATCACCAAGATAGACTATTTAAGATAACAAAGATTGAGAGACAACTCCCAATCTAGACCTAAGTCTTTCAAAAACATCTTTAGCCAATGGTTTTGTAAAAATTTCAGAAGCCTGTGCTTGTGTAGGAACATATTGCACATAAACCTCATTAGCCAACACATTTTCATGAAGAAAATGAAACTTTATAGCTATATGTTTAGTTCAAGAGTGCATAACATGATTTTTTGAGATATTGATTGGACTAGTATTATCACATAGAATAGTAAAAGGTTTTGGAATTTCAATACCCATATCTGATAATATTTGTGACATCCAAATTACTTGAGTACAACAAGAAGTGACATCAATATATTTTTCTTCAGCAGTAGAGAGTGAAACAAATTATTGTTTTTTGTTGTACCAAGCCACTAAATGATCACCAAGAAAGAAAGCAACACCATTGGTGCTTTTCCTATCATCTAGACAACTTGCCCATTTAGAATCAGTATATGCAACTAAGGAGAAATCATTTCTTCTAGGATACCAAAGCCCATAATCAATTGTGCCTTGTACATATTTAAGAATTCTTCTAACAACATTGATGTGGGATTCCTTAGGAGATTCTTGAAATCGAGCAACCATGCAAACAACTTGCATTATGTCAGGTCTTGAGGCTGTTAGATATAATAGGATTCCTATCATTGACCTATAGTTAGTTGGGTTGACATCAGGAGAGTCATCAACCTTGCTAAGTTTATAGCCTGTAGCCATTGGAGTGCTAACAAGACGAATTTCATCCATTTGCAACCTTTTAACATTTCTTTTGCATATCTTGCTTGAGATAAAAATATGCCAAATTCAAGTTGTGAAATTTGAAGACCAAAGAAGAATGACAATTCTCCCAACATAGACATCTCGAATTCAGATTCCATGATTTGTGAGAATTTTTGACTCAAGGCAATATTGTTGCAACCAAAAATGGTGTCATCAACATAAATTTTAACAAGAAGAATATCAGACCCTTCAATTTTAACATACAAAATGATGTCTACTCCTCCTCTAATGAAAAATTTAGATAGTAAGTGACTGTCCAATCTAGATTACCAAGCTCTAGGAGCTTGTTTTAGGCCATATAGAGCCTTTTTCAGCCTATAGACATGATTGGGTTTGTTTTTACAAGTAAACCCTTAAGTCTGTTCTATATAAACTTATTCATCCAAATACCCATTCAAAAAGGCAGTTTTAACATCCATTTGATATACAATAAAGTTCTTGAAAACAAAATATGCCAAGAAAATTCTAATTGATTCAAGTCTAGCTACTGGTGCAAAGGTTTCACTGAAGTCAATACCTTCATGCTGAGCATATCCTTTGCAGACATATCTAGCCTTGTTGCGAACAACATGGCCATTTTCATCATGTTTATTTTTGAAGATCCACTTACCTCCTATGAAATTTTTATCATGTAGTCTTGGGACTAGCTCCCAAGTCTGATTTTTCACAAATTGATCAATTTCATCCTGCATTGCATTAAGCCAACATTCATCAATTAGAGCTTCATCAATTTTTTTTGGCTCAAACTGAGTGATTAAACAAAAAATAGTAAGCTCAACTATGTGAGATTTTTCATCATAGTTAACTATTCGTTTCCTTGTTTGAACTCCTGCTGATTTATCTCCTATAATCAAATCTTTGGGATGGTTTTTAGCAAGATATTTTGAAAGAGTTTTAGTTTCACATTTTTCAGAGCTGATTTTAGCATCTTCAAATTTTTCTTTAGCTAGTTTAGGACTTGGTGATTTTGTTTTAGGCTTTGTAGTTTCAAAGCCTTCAAAAATTATATCAAGTTCAAATTTTTCCTCTTCATCATCCTGCATAGGTTCAACATCTAAAAGAGAATTTTCATCAAATTTGACATTTACTAATTCAACAATTTTATTCAGTCTATTGTTAAAGCATTTAAAGGCTTTGTTGTGAGTAGAGTATCCTAAGAAAATACCTTCATCTGTCTTAGATTGAAAACTGCCTAATTTTTCATCATCTCTCTTGATAAAACACTTGCAGCCAAATATTCTGAAATATTTAATTGAGGTAGATTTACCATACCACAATTCATATGGAGTGAAATTTGATTTCACTATGATCTAGACTCTATTCAAAATGTAGATAGTTGTATGAACAACTTCTTTCTAGTAAATGTTTGGGAGATTTGCTTCATTCAACATAATTCTTGCCATCTCTTTTAGAGTCTCGTTCTTTCTCTCAACTACCCCATTCTGTTGGGGTGTTCTGGCAACAATATATTGTCTTTTTATGCCATTTTTTTTCATAGTAGTCTATGAATTATTGTGAGGTGAATTCACCACCTTTATCAAATCTTAAGCATTTCAATTTTAAATCTAACTCTCTTTCTACCATTTTTCTAAAAACTTTAAAATGTTCAAAAGCTTCTGATTTATTCTTGAGAAAGGTAACCCATACCATACGAGAGTAGTCATCAAAAAATAGCATGAAATATTTCTCACCATTGATAGATCTAGTCCTTGTAGGACCACATAATTCAGTATGAACAATTTGCAGAGGTTTAGTAAAGGAATGCTCCATGGATTTAAAGCTTACCTTAGTTTTCTTACCTTTGAGACATTCTTTGCATATTGCATTATTAGGCTTTTTCTAAATTGGCAGACCTCTTACATTCTGATTTTTACTAATTTTAACCATATTGTCAAAATTAATATGACCTAGTCACTTGTGCCACAACCAGATTTCTTCAACATGACTCATTAAGCACATACCTTGATTGTTTTCATTTCCAGAAGTGTCAAGTAAATTAGACATTTCCCTTAGTCCTTCTTCCAACAATAATAGCTTTTTCGATTTTGTTTTTGATTTCACACCCCTGTGAAGTGAACACAAATTGATAGCCACTATCATAGATTTGACTAACACTCAGAAGGTTATGTTTTAATCCTTCTCATAATATAAGTTGTAAATAGGAGTGTCTTCATTCAGAAAAAGAGAACCTCTACCTTTGATTTGAATTCCAGAGTTGTCTCCAAACTTTACATATCCACCAACATAGTCTTCTAGATTAGTAAATTTTTCTTTTTCACCAATCATGTGGTTTGAACAGCCACTGTCTATGACCCATAAGTCCTTTTTCTTGGAGTGGAAAGCAGTTTGAACTAGCATAGGTTATTCTATGTTGTTGAAAACTTTGGGTTTCTAGACCTTGATAGTTTTCAGCTGTTTATTCTGCTAATCAACATTACATTGCTTAGAAGAATGACCCAAAGAATTGCATGTGAAACATCTAATCTATCTTGCAAAACCATGATTCTACCTAAAGCCAAATCTAGGAGTTCTAGAATTCATAAATCTGCAAGAGTTCACTTTGTGACACAAATTTATTGCAGAAGTAACAATACCCATAAAAGAGAGGGTACGTAGGAGTTATAAGCCATTTTGTTGCTCCTAAAAGGATGAACA
Source organism: Sequoiadendron giganteum (assembly GCA_007115665.2). Taxonomy (NCBI): domain Eukaryota; kingdom Viridiplantae; phylum Streptophyta; class Pinopsida; order Cupressales; family Cupressaceae; genus Sequoiadendron; species Sequoiadendron giganteum. The sequence continues at coordinate 298,956,597 of CM021100.1, read as the reverse complement.
TGATCCTTGTCAAAATCAGTATGTTTGAGTTTAGGACTTTTGTTTCCAGCAACAACATTGTCCTTTTTCTCTGTTATTTGAACATTCACCTTTCACAAATCCAATACCAATTTTATCATTGTTCAGTTTTCTATTTATTGAGCATGCCATTCAATTTAAGAGTGCTCTCATATTTCTCAATGGTTTTTCTAAGATCTAAAATCCCATGTTCAAGTTTTTAAATTTCTTGATCTTTAAATCTTAAGCCACTATGAAGACAATCTTCAACTCTTTAGATTCTTCAAGTTGAGTTTTTAATGAGACTATCTCAAGATTTATGAGTTTCTCCTGTGAAGTATCTTGAGCACGCATTTGTTTTTTAAGTTTCCTCGGCTCTTTTAGAGCACATTTTAGTTCTCCTTCATAATCCACTTTTCCATCTTCAGCATCATTGTTGTTAGTTTCATCTTGCTGAATGATTTCAGCCATGAAGAAACTTTCATCCTCTTCATCTAAAGAATCTTTAGATTCAGAGTCTTTCATTTTTGCTGAACAAAATTTTCTTATTTTTGAAATTGAATTTATGTTTGGGTTTATAAGCCTTTTTCTTGGTAAAATTTTCAGATTTTTCGTTATCACTATTTGTGTCACCATAGGGGCACTTTGCAGTAAAGTGGCCTATTTTTCCATAGTTAAAGCATTTGAAGAGAAGTTTTCCCTTATAATTTCCAGAACCCTTTTTGATTTTCCTCACAAAGAGGGATTCTTTATAATTAGAAAATTTTGATTCAGTGAGCTCATCCCTTTCTTTCCTTTCAACATTAAATTCTGTTTCTTTTGCAGTGGTGTTGTTTTTAATAATACTCATTTCATAGGAAGTCAGAGTGCCTTGTAGGCTGCCAAGGGTAAGTTGGGTAAAGTGTTTCTTTTCTTCTAGAGTAGCTATCTTAGCTTCAAATTTTGTTGGTAAGGTTCTGATGACCGTGGGTACAACTTCAAATTCCTTGACTTCTTCTCCCAGACCCTTCATGGCATTGACAATTTCATCAACTCTAAAAAAGTAGTTAGCTAATTTTTAATCGTCCCTCATTTTTAATTCTTCAAACTGATGTTTTAAAGTGAGGACTTTAGACTATTTTACCTTTTCATTTCCTCGATAGAGTTTCAAGTTTAGTCAAAGCACACAAAATAGCATGCTTTTCTCTTGCATTGGTTTCATATTTTTTCTTTTCATCAGAAGTAGTAGGAAAAGTAGCTAGTATAGCATACCTAGACATTACAATGCACTAGACATCAAGGTCAATAAAAGTTAAATAAGTCTCCATTGCGATTTTATAGAAAACATAATTAGTTCCATCAAATAATGGAGCTCTAGTCATGGAAGTACCTTCATGAGCTTGAGAAATTTTGAATAGACTCCAAGGTCAAAATCAATACTAGGTTGGAAAGACCTATCAAAGGACCCTAGGCTCTAATACCAATTATTGGAATGAAAAGACATTGAGAGGGGGGGGGGATGAATCAGTGTTATTAAATTATTTACCAAATTTAACTGAAATTGAAATAAACCAGATATATGCTCTCATTTATGAATGATAGAATCATTCATATATTGAATGCAATCACATAAACTGAACTGAGAATAGGGAAATATAGCATTTTAAAGCAATAAAGCACTGAACCGAATGATTCATAGAAACTCAAATAGACACAAGATATGTCAAGTGGAAAACCTTTCTGGGGTAGAAAAACCACTCCTAAACCTGCTGCCTTTTTCAGGATTTCATTTCAATAATTATTTTGACAATGACTCATTTGATGATTTTTGAGCACCGACTCAAGGAGCACCAACCCCTATGTTTAAAGACACCAATATCAAGGAGCACCAACCCCTCTATTTAGAGACAAAAATCTCAAGGAGCACCAACCCCTTTTTAATTTTTCAATAGAACATACAATAATACAGAGGATCTCTCTATTTCTCTGATTTCTATCAAGTGCCTCTTGACAAACAATGTGTAGAATTCTCAAATGTCATTAGTGACACTTCAGAGTTCCACCCATTATCAAACCTTAAAACAGCTTGAGGAAAATCTTGTTACATTCTCACTACAACTTCTCATCAAGCTGTATTATCAATGGTGTGTACAACTTTCTTTTGTCACACTCTATTTCATACATTTTTCATGATACTATTCCAAAACAGTTAACACACTGTGTTTTCTAAAGTTTCAACATCTAAAAATAATTACCCCATTTCCACACTAAAAAAAGAACTTCCCTTTCTAATTTTTAGGTTTATCAGAGATGATTAAGCTTTAATCTCTACGTTTTCCTCTTTTTTCATTTTACATCATTACATCCCATGAAGGGTTAAAAGTCACTTGATTTTCACTTTCAAAGAATTACTCAAAGATGATTATCATGTTACCATGCTACAGTTGAGCAACTGTGACAGATGTTACTGTGATCATGAAGGAAGGATCATTCTGAATAAGGTCTTCTAACTGGAGTACTCAAGAATTGTGCAAATATAATAGGTAGACTAAAACCTATTCTCTCAAGCAACCTGCACAAGAAGTGCTAAAAAAAAAATAGCATAAGATCTATAATAAACCAAATCTTCAACTTCCATGGAAAGGAAAATAATTATCCCTTATTAACCTTTCTAGTAAAGGTAACGGTTCTGCCAAGATAAATAGATGAATACCTTTGAAGACCAGAAAATAATTGCCATGATTAATTAACCAGAACTGCAGAGTAGTTGAGCAACCCATGCCACATTGCTATTTCGAGTATTCACCTGATGCCAAGAACCCAACAAGAGAAACAAACATGGTGATGGTCTTTCAAGCTTCCCCATTCACTGTCCAAGAGTTGCAGAAAAAGACATCCAATTTCACAATGAAACAGTTGAGAGAGTGATTTCATGGTGGCAGAAAGAATAGGGTTCCAAACCCTCGAACAAGTGAAGCACAAGTTTTTCCCTAAAATTCCAAAGCAATCAATCGAAAACCTTCACCATGATTGATATCATTTGAAGTCTGAGAGAACTATAATTAAAATAAGAAAAAAAAAGTCAATGTATCATTTGACACCCGCTTCCTTACCACACAACCGTGATCTCCCTTCGAACAACCCGCAATATAGTGGTGACTATTACCGCTTCCTTACTGCTCAACCATAGTCTCCCTTTGGACTACCTGCAGTATAGTAGTAGCTCCTTTCATACTGCTAACCATTTCCACCGCATTACCGCGGTTATCTTTTTGACTACCCACAATATAGCGGTAGCCGTCTTGTATGATGCTAGCTATTTTCACCACATTACCATAGTTATCTTTCTGAGTACCCGTGGTATAGCGATAGTCATCTTGTATGCCGATAGTTGTTTTCACCACACTACCATGGTTTTCCTTCTGATAGCCCGTGGTATAGCGATAGCTGTCTTGCATGCTACTATCGGTTTTCACTACACTACCATGGTCACTGGCTTAACTGCTAGCGGTAGCATGGTAAGACCTTTGAAGTCTGTGGTCTTACCAAAGTCAAGTTTTATACCTGCTGTTGGATTTTAGGCCCAAATAAATATCAAACAATAGACCCGATTCAAATGCAAATGAGAGATCAAACTTTATACCTTTAACCAAGGCCAATTTTCCATCACATTGAAATCCAATGACATATAGTGTGTTAATTAGTATCCAAAACCTTGTGAAGAGATAAAGGCTAAATTCATGCAAAGTTCACAAAGCCATACTCCCATGCCAATTACCATATATGAAATGAGAAGGAATGATCAAAGTGTATCTCAAATCCATTAACACAATAGTGATCAAGCCCCTAATTAACCAACCTGTAGAACAACTAAACATGCCAAACACATGTAATCAAGTGAAACACTGAAGCACAAATTATCAAATAAAAAACATGTCACCTGAACAATGGAACATAGAACTTGTAACCAGAAAGCCTCAACTGAGATCTGCACATGGAGTTAAGTTATCAGTATCACCATAAATAGTAACAATAGTGAATTAAATATGCCAATCAAGATAGTAGATCAATTGAGTGAGTAACCACCAAGATACTAGAGCACCATATAGGCCAAAAGTTTATCATGAAGGAAAAGTCACTACATTAGGCATTATAAGAATTAACATGGTTAGAAGGATCTCCCTTTCCTCCATGATATTTCTTGAATCTAGAAACCTCTACACCTTGTGGCATCGGAGTTCACAATATCTCCAAGTACAATGGACTAATTTTGACATATTATGTAGGTGGGCCATTTTGATTTTGGTTGATGGTGGAAATCTATTTTTGAAGGGATGAAACAATTTGGAAGAGTTGGTTTATGAGAGGTTCATTTCTTGTGTTATGAGATGGAAGTGAAAAAGGTGAGGGGGTGTATGTGTTTGAGGGACAAGTAAATGGAATTCTTATAGGTGGTAATTTTGTAGGAGATATGACTTGCAATGCCACAAAGGTATTATGGATGCTAGCAAAAATACCCAAGGAAGGAATCACATTACTAGTTGGTTGCATTATTGTTGTGACTTGAGGGTTCGTATAGGTAGGTATTGAGGAAATTGTTATGGGAGGAGGAATTCTAGTTCCTCCTTGTCTTGTGACATTTATTTTAGGTAAAGGACAACTACTGGTTGAGGTGAGGTGTTTTCCAAAGATTTGAACTATGTTTTGCATTAGGTCAAGTCCATCTTCACTTTAAAGCATGTGGTGAATGTTATCTATAGTAGGGATGGTAGTAGTCAAGATGTTGTCATTTTGCACTTGATGTTGTAGGCTGGCTAAGTCTTCATGAATTTGAATTATGTTTTCTTATGGGACATTATCAATCCTTGTTTTAACGTGCATCACACTACTTGAAGGTAAAGAGTTGTTAAGGGTATGGTCCATACCTAGTGTACTAGTGTCAATACTAGGAGCATGAAAGAGATAGACAACCTAAGATCTACAATGATTGTACTATAATTGAATGACATGAATCTCGAACTTTGTCTCACTACAATATTAGCAATAGGATACAAAATACTCATACAAGGGCTACCGAATGCAAATGCAATGTAAGCTAAGAACAATGAAGTGCTTATAATAGAAATTTTAGAAATTGAAAAAAAAAGGTAACTAAAGCAAACAAAAGCTTAGAAAAAATGTTTTAAATGTTAGAATATGAAGTGTAAAATCTGCACTAGGAGTAATTCACCCAAGGTGGCGAATGAGTCCCAATGAGATTTTTTTTTCAATTTTTTTGGAAAATTTCAATTGATTTTTATGCTTTTTTAATGTTTTATGATCTAAATTCTTAGTGAAAATGCATATTTTGTTTTATTTTTAATGAAATGAGATGCAAAAGTGCAAGCTATATGAGCTTTCACTAATGCAAAATTAGAAACCGGGTAAGTGCACCAAGATGGTTCCCAAAAAGGGGACTTAAGTGGACAATTTTTTTTTGAAATCAGGAAATACTGACCTTGAACGTGAAATTGAGGATAGTTACACTCAAGATTTTGAGATGGAACAAAAACAAGGATCAAAGTGCTCCGAGTCTACTTTCTAAAATACTAATTTATTTTTAAAATGGTTGATATTAAGGGGTTCAAAAGAGGGATGTACAAAAATTGGTGTTTTTTCTGTTAGAAAAACATAAGATATCAATTCTTGTACGACCCCTGTACGGTGAACTTTTTTTTAGCATTTTAAAAATGACAATGGTCAGAAGTTAGCTAATAGTATGTAGTTGATGCACAATTTTTGTGATAATTTTTTAATGAATATTTTATTTTTTACTAATTTTCGAAGTGGACATTTCCTGAAAAACAAAATTTTGGTCGTGCTACCCCTACAAATATTGGAAACTAATTGAATTTTTTTTAAAAAAATTGTAGAATGGATTCTAGTTTCTAAAAATATAATTTATTTGAAAATTCGATGAACGGTTAATTTATAACGAAAAAATACCAACCACTACTTTTTGGAAAAAAAAACATACAAATAAAATAAATTATGGATGAAAGGCTTAACATTTTCAGAAAGTCAAAAAAATTACATCATTGAATAGCTAAGAGAGAACCCAACATTACCCATGTGTTGGACTTAATGGTGTAAGGGTTGAGGGATTAGGGTTGATGGATTAGGGTTTAGGTTAGAGAGTATTGGGTAGAGGGTAGAGGGTAGAGGGTAGAGGGTTTAAGAGTTTAGGGTTTAAGGGTTGAGGGTTGAGGGTAAAGGGTTTAGGGTTGAGTGTTTAAGGGTTGAGGTTTTAAGGGTCAAGAGGGTTGAGGGATTAGGGTAGAGATTTTACTAAGTGGGTTTAAGGGTTGGGGGATTAGGGTTGAGGGTAGAGGGTAGAGGATTGACGGTAGAGGGTAGAGGGTTTATGGGTTAGGGTTTAAGGTTTAGGGTTGAGGGATTAAGAGGTTATAGAGTAGAGGGTATAGGGGTTGAGGGATTAGGGTTGAAGGGTTGAGGGTTGAGGGATAAGGGTTGAGGATTGAGGAATTAAGAGGGTATAGGGGTTGAGGGATTAAGAGGGTATAGGGGTTGAGGGATTAGAGTTTAAGGGTTTAGGGTTGAGGGATTAAGAGGGTATAGGGGTTGAGGGATTAGGGTGTAAGGGTTGAGGGTTGAGGGTTGAGGGATTAAGAGGGTATAGGGGTTGAGGGATCAGGGTTGAAGGGTTGAGGGTTGAGGAATTAAGAGGGTATAGGGGTTGAGGGATTAGGGTTTAAAGGTTGAGGGTTGAGGGATTAAGAGGGTATAGGGGTTGAGTGATTAGGGTTTAAGGGTTGAGGGTTTAGGGCTGAGGCATTAAGAGGATATAGGGGTTGAGGGATTAGGGTTTAAAGGTTGAGGGTTGAGGGATTAATAGGGTATAGGGGTATCCATCTCTCCCACTATCTCCATCTACCCTCTATCTCTTAACCATTTAAACCCTTAACCTTTAAAACCATAACTCTTAACCCTCTACCCTCTAGCTCTCTCTCAGTATGTCTCTCCCTCCCTCTATATCTCCATCTCTCCCACTATATCTTTCTCCCCCTCTCCCTATCCATCCGTCTCTCCCTCTCTCTCCCTCTTTCTCTCCCACTCTGTCTTTCTCCCACTCTCCCCCTCTCTCCCTCCAACTCTATATTTATCCCACTCTCCCCTTATCCCACTATCCCGCTCTCTCTTTCTCCCACTCTCTCACTCTCCCACTCTCCCACTCTTTCCCACTCTCTCCCACTCTCTTTCTCCCTAGCCTCCCTCCCTCCCTCCTCTATCTCCATCTCTCCCACTATCTCTTTCTCCCTCTCCCTCCCCCCTCCCTCTCTCCCTCTTTTCTCCCCCTCTCCCTCTCCCCCTCTCTCCCTCCCTCTCCCTCTTTTCTCTCCCACACCCTCCCTCCCTCTCCCTCTTTAACTCCCACTCTCTTTTCTCCCACTCTCCCCTCTATCCCATTCTCCCACTCTCCCACTCTCTCCCACTCTATCTTTCTCCCACTCTCCCCTTCTCCCAATCACCCACTTTGTCCCACTCTCTCTTTATCCCAATCTTCCCCTCTCTCCCTCCCTCTCCCTCTCTATCTCCATCTCTCCCACAATCTATTTCTCCCCCTCTCCCTCTCCCTCTCCCTCTCCCTCCCTCTCTTCCTCTTTCTCTCCCAATACCTCTCCTTCCCTCTCTCCCTCTTTATCTCCCACTCTCTCTTTCTCCAACTCTCCTCCCTATGTCCCTCCCTCTCCCTCTTTTCTCCTCTTCTACCCTCTCTCCACACCATACCTCCTCTTTCTCCCTCTCCCACTCTCTCTTCTCCCACACTCCCCCTCTCTCCCTCCCACTCTCCCCTTCTTCCACTCTCCCACTCTCTCCCACTCTCTCTTCTCCCACTCTCCCCCTATCTCCCTTCATCTCTCCCACTATCTCTTTCTCCCCCTCCCCCTCTCCCTCCCTCTCTCCCTCTTTCTCTCCCACTCTCTCTTTCTCCCCCTCCCCCTCTCCCTCCCTCTCTCCATCTTTCTCTCCCACTCCCTCTCCCTCCCTCTCTCCATCTTTCTCTCCCACTCCCTATCCCTCCCTCTCTCCCTCTTTCTCTCCCACTCT
>CM021100.1:298810958-298948492 GCA_007115665.2 Sequoiadendron giganteum | reverse complement strand
AATAACCTCTATCTCCTCTACTATAAGGGTGTAGGGGAGAGATATATAATTAGGATAGAGGGTATAGACAAAGAGGGAGAAAATAAATATATTAAGAAAACCATATTTCATATAACATGTGCGCATTTTGAAGAAGTAGAGATGTTACCATTTTAGGAGGAAATAATGTGAACATGTTATAACTTGAGCAAACTTTTTATTCCACTAAAAATGGTAAAAAAAATCAATATACTCGTGATGTCAAGGCCCACTGATTGCATATTGTCCTGGTTCTCCGTGTGCTCCAACAAAAAGTAGTTTTTGATGATGTTGTGAAGTGTGCAAGCATGTTTTTCACATTCCATCACCTTTTCCATGATCTTTCTACCACCTTTGCATGAAATAGAAGATTTTACACATTGAAAGACATATAGTATCAATTGAAGTTTCAATTCCATTGAAAACTGATATACAATTGAAGTTTGGAGGAGAACAAGTCAAATTGTTTTGGATTTTGAAGAAAGAAGAAGCTAAGGATACATAATTGGGTTAAAATGCTCCATTTGAAAGTCTGGTTTTTAGGGATGTGAAGTCTTTACACATTTTATTTCATTCTATTATGGCTTTGTTTCATTTTTGTTTGTCATTATAACCTTACGTTGTCAATGCACATTTTAGATTACACAATTATATACACTTTCCAATTACCATTTTAAACTTGATGTAGAGCATCTACTAGGATCCAAAAATCATCAAGGGTACTTCTGACCCTAACTTAAATTGAAGAAGATCAACGAACAAAACTCAAGAATCTTTTCATAAAATATCCTTCAATTTCACTTGATTTCATATTTCCATAAAACATTATAACTTGGTTTCAACTCTTTTTCAGACTCAAAAAATAGATTAAACATCATAAATGTTATTGTAAAATAGCATAAAGCTGATTAGAAACTCAAAACCATTCAATTCATTCATGATTCACTAATTCAAGAGCTCAATGCTGCAACTTACATGGCAAAATAACAACAAATCATGGAAGGTAACTACCAACCTTTATCTAGACATCCAAGACACTATAATAAGCATGCTATTGATTGAAATAAACCAAATAGACATTCTAAATATCTCACCAAAATTCATCCTTTGAGTATGCTTCCCCTTGTAGTATTCAAAACCCTTGGTGTAGGGGCACCTACAACTATTTTTCGAAATCTACTTTGGTGAAAATATGTCTTAAGGTCTTTGTGTGAGTTCAAGATTTTTTAGATGATTTTTCATAGATTTTATTGAAAATGAGGTCTAAATAGACAAATCTTTCATGTATTTAGGGATTTTGTGAGTTTGGTGATCAAATGTGCAAGTATGCACTCTTGCTTCAAAAAATTGTCAATTTTGCCATATAGTATTTGAAGGAAAATTATTGAAATTATAAATGGAAGTGCAAGAAAAGAGAATAAAAGTTGTATTAGGGATGAAATAAAGGTGGTTGAGTGGTCTTAGGTGTCTTGGACAACAAAGTTTCATAATGTTGCTGATTTAGCAAAAGTTGTCAATGTTAGCAATTTTTAAGACAAATGAAGGTCTTGGTAGTTAACAAGTGGTTATAGGTTGGTTACAGGGTTGTTAACAAGTGGTTATAGGTTGGGCCTTCAAAAAATATTGAAAATAACTGATTACAATCAACTAGGTTCCTAAAAACATCAACCAATGATTATGTCATTCACAAGTTGTCTTAAATCTTCCATAATGGCACCATTGTTTACAAACACAAACTATAATTCTTAAGGAAAAAAAAAACCACTATTTTCTTAAGAAATATTTTTTTGAGTTAGTACAACAAAAATGAAACCTTTTAGAAGTCTTCCCTTACACACAAGCTCAGTTCCTTTGTTGACTGTCCACATTACTAGTAACCAAGCATCTGCAAACTGTCACATGTATCTCCCAAATGATGCACACACTTCAGATTGTGATACTCATTTTGGACACCCATTTCCCTCATACAAAAACTATTACAAGATGGATATTAAGTCCTGTAATCCTAATAAAGTGCTACTCCTAATCTGAGATGCTAGATAAAAAAAGTAGTAATGCAATGAGAAGAAGTAACAAGATAAAAGGGCACCTCAATAAGATTAGCCTAAGAAAATGGTGAAACAAAGCAGTAAGATAAAAAATGATGATGATTGAAGTGTGTTATGTGTTATACCTTTCATTTTCTGCTCCTTCCTTGGTTGGCCCTTTGATTCCTCAAGAATTGTGTGCTCCTTGGATGGCAATGAAGTTGAATGGATGCAAGATGAATTGATGCAATATGGATTGATGATGTAAATGCTATGATGGATGAGAGCTTGAATGACAATTTGGCAAGAGTTTTTTTGCAAAAGACTTCATCCTCAAAATGAGGGAATTGAAGGGGTATTTATAGGTTAAATTGAATTCTCTAGAGAATTCAATGGTTGGGATTGATCCAACAAAGATCAAGATGAAGGGCTATGGTGAGTTGAGGACTCACAAGCCCTCACATCTTAACATGTGGAAGGTGAGATGTCTTAGGGTGGAGTGATGTGGAAATGAGGTGGAAGAGAAGGAAAAGAGGTGGAAGGGAAGTACATGATGTGGATGAAGGACAAGTACCTTTGAGGTACCTTGGGGGATGAGAAGATTTCCTCAAAAAGGAACTTCTTGTCCCCAAATGAGGATGAAAGAGACTTTTGAGGAATTTTAGAATTCCTCAAAAATATCCATGGGAAAAAGGGAAGTGTGTGGGAAAAAAAAATGTAAATTAAAAATTTACATTCAATGGAGGGTTCATTGGATAAAAGGAGGTCTCCAAAACACTGGAGATTTGTCACATGTGGGAGATGTGACAAGTCCAAGGTTCTAGATGCCTTGGGCACATGTAAAATGACATGTCACATTTGCATGGGAGATGAGGAAGACCTTGGGAAGATAAAAATGAATTAAAAATTCACATGGGGAAGAGGGGAACCTTGGTTACATAAATGTGAATTAAAAATTCGCATGGGGAAGGGAGTCCAGGCTAAAAATGGTAAGTGGGAAGGTTGACCAGAAAAGGTAAGCTAAATGTGGCTAATGATTCTGATTAAGGTTGTGCAAACAAAGGATTATGATAATTAATGAGAGATTAGGAACAAGTGAGAGATTATGGAGGATGTGACACTTAATCTTGATTAAGTGGTGCACATCCTAATCACAGATTAATTAATTTAATCTGGATTAAAAGAGGTTTATGGAGAATGTGACAAGGAGAGAGAAAAAGGAGAATTAAAAATTGATTTAAATCCAAATGAGTTAAATGACTAAATTAAACAAATTGTCTTATTTATTCAATGTAGAGAGGAAAAGGGATAAGGTAAAGCATTTAATTTATTTAATTATATACTTTAGGAACCTTAGGAAAAAAATGAAATAATGACTAAATAAATTATTTAATCATTATTAATGAAATAGATGAATAGAGTAGACGATTTTGATCATATGGAAGTGATCAAATTTGGATGTCTACATTTTACCCCTCTTCGAAGTACCGTTAGAAAAACCATGCTTCGAAGAAAAGAAAGTGTAGATGACTCTATAGAGGAAGTAACTAGAAGGCGATGCCCCAACGTAAAGAAGAGGATTTGAGTTGTCCAATTAGTGGGGAATGGATAAAGATGCGCCAATGTTGGAGGGGAATGACTATGACAAGGAAAATAGATTAATGTGAAGGGTATGCCCCCTCGAGAGGATGATGTGGGGAAAAGAGAGGGGTCCTAGGTGACCTCTTGATAAGAAGAAATGGATGGGATGGTTGGGAAGAGGGCAAAAAATTACACAAGTTTTCCTTTTGAATGAAGTCAATCGGATAAACGAGGTGCAAATGGCGGCCCTGGGAAGGAGAGTGATTAGTTGGAAAAAGAGTTGAAAAAAAAGATGGGTCCACCTCGCTACAGGGGTGGGTTTTCCCCCTGACAAGGGCGAGTCTGCCCTGCTGTAGGGGTGGGTCTACCCTGTGGTAGGGGCGAGTCCACCCTACTATAGGGGTGGGTCCACCCTGGCTAGGGGTGGGTCCGCCCCAGCCGGGGGCAAGTCTGCTTGGCAGCCAGCGACAACGACGCCGCCTCGACTGGTGCTACTGCCTCAGCGGCTAGGGCCAGCAATGCCACCTCGACTGGCAGTGCCACCTAGTAGCCAATGACAACAACGTCCCCCTGATTGGTGGTGCCGCCTGGTGGCTTGCGGGTGGGGCTGCCCTGGCTAGGGGTGGGTCCGCCCCGACCAAGGGCAGGTCTGCCCTAGTACAGGGATGGGTCCACCCCGCTGCAGGGGCAGGTTCGACCCACTATATGGGTGGGTCCACCCTGGAGTAGGGGGCAGATATGCCTCAGCCTGGGGGGGAGGAAGGGGGAAAGAGAGAGGAGAAGATGGAAAAAAGAGAAGAAAGAGAACGTCTAAGAACCAGGAAAGGTTTGACAAGATGAAAATTATGATGAGGGATGAGATGATGAAAGGGGATATGATGATGGATAAGAAATGATGATAAGCGATGGGAGGTAAAAATGAGCACAAATGGACTTAGGGACAAATATGATGGTGCCCCAGTCAAGCTACAAGCTAGGTTGGGTGGATGGTGGATGGAGCGTTGTTTGATAAGGACGTGATATATCCCAAAACAACACAAGGATGGGGAATGACACATCCTGATGAGGATGAGGATGAGTGTTGTTGACAAGGGAATGATACATCCCAAAACAACACAAGGATAGGGAAGGATACATCCAGATGAGGATGAGGATGAGTGTTGTTGATGAGGGGATGATACATCCCAAAACAACACAAGGATAGGGAAGGGTACATCTCGATGAGAGTGTTGTTGATGAGGGAAGGATACATCCCAAAACAAAACAAGGATAGGGAAGGATACATCCCATAAATAATAATGATGATGATGATGATGATTGAATCAAGGCTTGTAGCAAGGCTAAGACCAAGAGTGTGATTAGATTATTTGAATAGAAGAGGATGGGGGAGATATGCAAGATGGTTGAATGGAAAATGAAATGCAATCCTAATGAAATTTGCCATCCTTAGAGCACTGATTTTTGCTATAGCATAAGACACCGGGTGTCAGGGTATGTAAACCAAGATGAATTAGTGTCTAATGCATAAAACAAGCAAAACAAAGAAGAAGGCTATCCCAACACCCCAAAGTCATGATGACTTTGGTCGAGCCAAGTATTGGAATAACTACAAGCTCAAAAGGATGCCCCAGCATAACACAAGACCTCAGGGATCTTGGTGGGTACTACGTGGGACAACCAAGAAGACAAAAACAAAGAAATGAGCAAGATATGCCCCTATGTTGACTAGTAAAAGCACACTGTGATATGATGGATCAATGCGACCATGAAAAGTGATCATAGGGAGCTCAAATGATAAACAAAAGCCAAAAGCATCAAAATATCACAATCAATTTGAAATGTCCTTTGCCATAAGATCAAGATGATGGATGGGGTTGATGAGGTCTGTTAGGAAGGATACATCCTATTGAGACCAATGATGGATAGTAAACTGAAAGATCCATATGACGTAGGATACCAGAAACTGATTGGATCTTGTGATATAGATGACCGTTGTTTGTAAGCACCAGCTAGGATAGGGACATTCTTGATGACACGGCAAGACGATGAGACATAAGGTGACAAGATGATAAAATGATGAGACGACAAAATAGACACGCCCAAAAGACCTAGGGGCTCGAGGGTTGATCAAAGATCAACCTTTCCTACGTCAAAGCACAGAGCCCTCATAGTTTAGGAAAATACCACAATAAAAGAGCGGAAAGAGGAAAATGAAGACCAATGATGGATGGTGAAAGACATGAAAGATACCCTAGGGGAAGACCAAATGATTTAGCCTTGCCTACGTGAAAGCGCAAGGGCCATGTAGTTTGACACAAGGCCAAAGAAAAACAATGAAAGAGGACAAGACAAACAAAAGATAGAGCCCCGGGGGCGGATCAAATGATTGACCTTTCCTACATGAAAGTGTAGGGGAAATGTAGTTCGACACTAGGCCAAGGACAGACAATGGATGAGGGGTGATGAGATGACCAAGATAAATAGAAAAAAGGATGGAGCTGATATGATGAGACAAGATAGACTTGTAGGATTGGATAGAACGATGGTTGATATGTGTAAGATATGAAGCTCATGGATGGGATAGGTAATTTAGATCATTATAATATGAATTGGAAAGGTGAGACAATGGATAGGAGAGATTAATTAGGATGTGAATGGCATTGGGTTGCATGTGGGTAGCCTAGAGCTAGATACCAATGACAAGGGATAATAGAGGGAAATGGATGGATGGATAAGAAGATGCTAGGATAGGTGGATAGATGAGATGGAGATTGAGGTGATATGGTAAAGATGTGAGAAATAGATAGGAATGATGATAGTGAGATAGCATGGCATTGGATTTCATGGGGGTAGCCAATAGCTAGATACCAATGACAAGGGATGATGAGATAGAAGGAAATGGATGGATGGATAAAAATGGGGAGATAGAAAGATGCAAGGATAGGTGGATAGAGGGATACAAAATTGGAGGGATGGAATGGATTATTGGATGGATAAATGGATGGGATGAGAGTATATGGAGTAAAGGATTTGGTAGATGGTAGGGATTATTGTATGGATAAATGGATGGGGGGGTAAGGATGGGCAAGATGGGGAGATGGAGAGGATTACCTGGAGTAATGGATGGATGATGTCTCAAGGACCAAGACACAAAGAAGGAGATGCCCCCACTCTAGATGTGTCATGTGTGATGAGGCAAGAGGGAAGGAAGATAGAAGGATGGAAAAATAAAGGAGCGAATGGATATGGATTGTAGTAGGATGGGAGTATAGGAAGATAAGAATTTGGTAGATGAAAGGGATGACTAGATGGACGATGTCTCCAAGGACTCAATCATAAATAAGGAGATGCCCCCACTCTATACGTGTCATGTTTGATGAGGAAAGAGGGATATGAAGTTAGAAGGATGGGGAAATAAAGGAGCGAATGGATATGGATTGATAAGGATTTGGTAGATGGAAGGGATGACTAGATGGATAAATGGATGGCGAGGTAAGGATGCACGGATAAGGGAAGATAGAGAGAGGTGGATAATGAATATGATAGTGTATGGATGAGGGGAATATATGCCAAGAGGTGTCCAAAGCATGTATATAGGTATATAGGTTTTCCCCTACATGTATCAAGATCACAACGAAGATGGAGGGAGTGGGATAAATGAGATAGGATGGATAGGATGTGGAAGATAGGTAGATGTAGGAGATGGAGGAAATGAATGCGTAAGTGGATGTTGCCCCCAATCATGGAAGGAGACTAGATGGGGGATCTACACATGATGCCTGTTTGCCAGGTTTTCATCATGGTACTAATCCAAGGCACTTGTTTTCCAAGTTTTCACCATTGGATGAATGATTTTCTCCTCTTTTTTTTGTTGTATTTTTCATATTTTTTCTCTTTTTCCTCTTTTTTTTGCTGATTTTTTCTCTTTTTTTGTTGATTTTTTTGATTTTTTTTTGCTGATTTTTTGGACTAGGATGTGGACGAAGATGGATAAAGATAGGGATATGGATATGTGGATTTTAGAGGAAAATTGATAAGGATAGGGATGAAGGACTCACACATCAAGTTCCATATGAGGTAATAAGAGCCCATGTTTGAAGTGACTATTTGGATGTTGGTACAACCTTATTAGACTAGATGGTTTATGCAAGAGGATGGATTAAAGGAATTTGATGGGGGAGATAGAGGGGATAGTGGATGAGATGTTGGAAAGTTATTGATGGAACAATGGAGTGGATGTGTGATGGGGGAAGGTTTTCAGGACCAACATTGGCACATGTGATGGTGGATGCGAAAAGATAGGTGGATGAATGGGTGGAGAGTGTGGCAATAATGGAGGCATTGGGATAGTGAATTTTGGGATATAGGGATCCAAAACAGATTTAGGAGATGGAGGATGTAAATGATTTTGTGGGGGAATAACAACTTTGGATGTCATTATGGACATTTCATTTGAAGGTATGGTACCTTTTTCCTTTGGGATCCACATGGTTTTGACTGTTGCTTTGGTGGGCCTTTCTGGCCTTTTGGATTGATTGGGATTTTGGATTCAATTTTTCTATTCTTTAACATGTCTTTTGAAGGGGACATGAGGAATGTTAGATTCATGTGGATGTTTGGATTTATGTATTGTTTCTTTGGCATCCAAAGTGCTTTTAGTAGCAAGGGGATAGATGCGAGGAGATGGATGATGGGGAGCGATGGAGGTAGGGTTATAGGGATTACATGTAGATGGAGAATGTGTAGGTATGTGCCTTTGTTGATCCTGATTAGGAGTTATGAAGGTAGGATTTTTATGTTGTGTATGAGGGAGAGAGGGTGGATGAATGAAAGGATGAATAGGATAAGATGGAGGGGGTGATTTTGGGATATAAGGACCCAAAATAGACTTTGTATATGGAGGATGTGTGGGGTTTGATGGAGGGATATAAGAACCCATAGTAGATGGAGAATGAGAAATGATGGACAAAGGGACATAAGTACCCAAAATGGATTTAGAGGATGAGGGAGGAAGATGGATAGCTGTTTTGAGGTAATATGATGGAGGAGGAGGGATGGCAGCAAATGATTTAGTAGAGCGATGAGAAGTCCCTCTCGTTCCTTTGGAAGAGGATCATTTAGGATGTACGAAGGTTGTATCAACATCTTTAGAGTGTGGGTTTTGGGAGATATATCCAAGACCATGTGTACCTGGATTTTCTTTGACCTGAATGGGTTCTAAAATACCTTGCTCATGAAGGCCTAAACCTTTTCCTTGATAGTTCATGTTCTCGAGCATGTGATCTATTTTAGGATGCTTATTCTTTTGGAAGCATGATGCGAGCGTGTTAGCAGGTGGAGGAGGAAAGGTGGTGCATAGAATTTTTTTTGCTTTGGAAAGAAGACCACCATGGACACATGTAATATTACCAAGGTGATACAAAAGTGGTATTGGGATGGTAAGACTAGATGGAGATGAAGGATCATGAGATGGAGATGAGGGGATAAGAACATCTTGATCAGGAGGAATGAGGGATAAGGGATTAGTTATGATAGGATATGGATTTATGGAAATGGATGATGAGGGCTCATGAGATAGAGTGATTGGACTATGAATGCAAAAGGGAGCATGGGATGGAGCGGATGAGATAGTGTAATCTTGAGATGGGGTGGATGGGGGGATAGGATCATGACTTGGTTGAGGATATGGATCATGAGATGAAAAGGATGGAAGGCTATGTACATGACATGGAGTAGTTGGGATGGAAGGATCTTGATTTGGAGGAGGGAATATGCTTGTATGCTTTGGATCAAGCTCTTGGCATGAATCATCTTCTGTGGGAGGTATGACGATGGAAGAGTTTTGGAGGGAATCCTCAAATGGGGGAGATAGGAGGATGGAGGATTCATGAAGGTTATGGGATTGAAGTTTGTGAATTTTAGGACTTGGAGGAGGGGATTGGAGGTCTTCAATAGATTGGGTGGATCTAGTAGTAGAATATGGGGATTCAATGGATTCGATGGGTTTGACCAGCTCAACCATTTGGGAAATGTTAGGAATGGTGATGGGTGGGATAGGTCTAGGATGGAGGAGTGCCTCATTACTAGTGATAGTACATGATAGAGTGGGAGGGCATGGTGTAGGATGGAGGAGTGCCTCATCATTAGTGAAAATACATGATAGAGTGGGAGGGCATGGTGTCTCTTCTGTCATGAGTCCTTGGGCGACATTTGGAAGAGATGTAGGATTAGGTAGAGTGATGGGAATGGATGGAGAATTAGGATTAGGATTGGTGGATTAAGATTAGATTTGGGGATGTGATTGGATGGAGTACTAAGAGGAGATGGAGGATTATGATTAGATGAAGGGATGGGGTTGGATGGAGGATTAGGATTATGGATTGGTGGATTAGGATTAGATGTGGGGATGTGATTGGATGGAGTACTAGGAGGAGATGGAGGATTAGGATTAGATGAAGGGATGGGATTGGATGTAGGATTAGGATTAAGAATTGAAGGATTATATGAGGGGATGTGTAGATGAGGATTAGATGTAGAACTAGGAGGAGAGGGAGGATTAGGATTAGATGGGTAGCTAGGAGTGGTTGGAGGGGATGGAGGATTATGATTAGATGAAGGGATGGGAATGGATGGAGGACTAAGAAAAGATGGAGGATTAGGATTAGGAATTGGAGGATTAGAATTAGATGAAGGGATCTGACTAGATGGAGGATTATGATTAGATGAGTGGATGGGACTAGATGGGGGACTAGGAGTGGTTGGAGGAGATGGAGGATTAAGATATAATGTGGTAAAAGGGGGAGTGATGTAGGAAGATGTGGATGTTGGATTAGATTGGGAAGATTGGGATGGTGAATGATAGTAGGAATATGTAGATGAAGGATTAGAATGG
Organism: Sequoiadendron giganteum; assembly: GCA_007115665.2. NCBI lineage: Eukaryota > Viridiplantae > Streptophyta > Pinopsida > Cupressales > Cupressaceae > Sequoiadendron > Sequoiadendron giganteum. Next base: position 298,937,974 of record CM021100.1, on the reverse strand, counting down.
GGAGATGTGGAATTAATGCAAAGATATTGGGATGGGGGATTGTGATAGGAATGTGTGGATGTTGGATTAGAACAAGAAGATTGAGGTGGTGGACCACCATAGGAAGACATGTATGGTGGGTTGGCATAGGAGGATATGGATGGTAGATAAGGATGAGAGGATTGAGATGGTGGATTAGGATAGGAGGAGTATTGGGATGGGGAATTGTGATAGGAATGTGTGAGTGTTGGATTAGGATGAGAAGATTGGGATGTGGGATTAAGGTAGAGGTATTGGGATTATTGATGATGATAAGAGGAAATGGATGTTGGATAGGATAGAGGTTGAAAGGGAGGACATGATGAATATGTCGATGGTGAGGATGTTGGATATCCCTTTTCAAGGGTAGCATAAGAACCGTTATTATATGTGGATGAAGGCATGGTGGGATAGTTTGAAGAAGTAGTGGGATTTTGGAAGGCGGTTGGAGAGATTTTACTAGCAATGATAGTGTCAAGAGGATCTATATAACAATCTTCATGATCAACAAGATTTTTTTTATTGTCATCAATGGAGTTAGGATTCCCCTTGACTACTATTATTGGTCATGTGAGAGGGGGATAAAGATTCATGATGGATATAGATTAGAAGGAAAGAATAGATGATGGATAGAAAACAAGGATGTATTGGAAGCTCATATGGGGATTGGATGAAACCTCAGATTGGGATTGATGGATCAATTGATGACGTATCAATTAATTTGATGATTGGATAAGGATTGCTTGATGGATCAATTGATGATGTATCAATTTGATGATTTGGATAAAGATTGGATTGGATCAATTGATGATGTATCAATTGGATGATTTGGATTTGGATTGATTTGATTGGATCAATTGATGATATATCAATTTGATGATTTGGATTTGGATTGATTTGATTGGATCAATTTATGATGTATCAATTGGATGATTTGGATTTGGATTGATTTTATTGGATCAATTGATGATGTATCAACTTGATGATTTGGATGAGGATTGGATTTGATTGGATCAAATGATGATTTGAATTGATGATTGGATTTGATTGGAGGGGATCCTAAAACCTGATTTGGAAATCACCCTAAGTGACTTATGATGCTGGTTGATCGATTTGAGCTAGCTAAATTGATGATCATGGCACTGAATCTGCCTTGAGATGGTAGGGGATTGATTTGGGCCAATGACGTTGACTTACAACACAAATATGCCTCAAGATAGAAGCAAATTGATTAGGTTGAACACAAGGATTGATTAAGTAGGATAATGATCAACTTAACACCTTGGTCAACCTAGGAAAATAACTCCTAAAACAAGGTTTAAGGGATTTTATGTTGCGAAATGATGATTAAGGCAAATGGAAGATGTGTTGTTAAAGATGTTAAGATCTCATGATAAGATGGGTATCCCAAATGGTGGAATGATCAATGTAAATGTGGTAAATGGACGTTTTAGAATGGCTAAATGGAGGTTTGGATTGGTCAAATGAGTGTTTAGGATGATCAAATGATCAAATGGAGGCTTTGTGGGTTCGAACAGAGGTGAATGGTCAAATAGATGAAACTATCTATTCAGTGGGGCGTATCCATGCTTCTACAGTAAAGCTGTCAGAAACGTTGAATAGTAGGGGCGTATCTGCACTTCTGCGAAAAATGTTGAAATAGGGGGGCAAGTTCACCCCTCTGTAGTGGAAAATGCTGAAACAGGGGGGCAAGTTCACCCCTATACAGTGGAAAATGCTGAAATAGTGGGGCAAGTTTGCACCTCTGCAGTGGAAAATGGTGAAATAGTGGGGCAAGTTTGGCCCTCTGCAGTGGAAAATGCTGAAACAATGGGGCAAGTTCGCCCCTTTGTAGTGGAAAATGCAACTTGGTTTGGATGAGGGATTTTGGCAAGGACTTAAAATGATTCAATGATAGTTGGACTTATCAAAATTTACTGGTTTTTCACAGAAAGACACTTTGGACAAGCACAATCCTATGATTAGTGTTAAGGGGTATGGCCAACAAATGTCTTACTCTAGGATGAACAAAGTTTCTAAGGAGTCCTCGATATACGCTCAGTACATGAGGCACAAACCGTGAACACCACTCCATCACAAGCGTGAGTCGAGAACCCCAACTAGATACTGAAAGGCTCAGACCAACTCTTCACGTCTATCTAGTTATCACCCTAGCTTCAACGCTTCACCAATTACGATGCAACTGGATTGGGGTACAACTTTGGCTCTCCCCCCTTTATATACCCCATCGGTATGCATGGTTGGGATCATCCCTTGGGGTGATGAAATCCCCAAGAAGGTCCCTCTAAGAAGAAAACACTAACCGTTTCTAACTACCCCCTTCGGATACGCACAAAAGTGCAAAGGGAGAGGATGAAAATGAATTAATGTCCCTTTAGGGTAATACAAATAAAACAAACACAAGTAGCCAATATTACTTTCCCCTATTTATGCTAAGTAAATAGATAAAATAGTAAGGAAAGATTTTCAAAGAATAAAACATAGGCCTTGCAAGCAAATGTTAGTTGTTTATATTTTTCCCTTTGTGATTTACAATAAAATACGCAAGATATAAGCAAGAAATTTGACTCCACTCACCAACAAATAGGATTAGAGGATTAGAGCACAAAACAACAAAAGAAAGAGACAAAAATGAAGCTAATATGCCACTTTTTTACCTTCTCGAATGTGTTGTTAAGGGCAAATCCACCCCTCTGTAGTGAAAAACATGTAACCGTGAGGGCGTGTCCGCACTTCTATAGAAAAATAGTCAAAAATAGTGAACAACAAGGGCATGCCCGCACTTCTATAGAAAAATAGTCAAAAATAGTGAACAGCAAGGGCGTGTCCGCACTTCTACAGAAAAACATTCAAAAATAGTGAACAACAAGGGCGTGTTCGCACTTCTGTAGAAAAATAGTCAAAAATAGTGAACAACAAGGGCATGTCCGCACTTCTATAGAAAATCAGTCAAAAATGGTGAACAACAAGGGCATGTCTACACTTCTGTAGAAAACAGTCAAAAACAGTGAACAACAAGGGCATGTCCACACTTCTACAGAAAAATAGTCAAAAATAGTGAACAGCAAGGGCGTATCCACACTTCTGCAGAAAAATAGTCAAAAATAGTGAACAACAAGGGCGTGTTCACACTTCTGCAGAAAAATAGTCAAAAAAAGTGAACAACAAGGGCGTGTTCACACTTCTGTAGAAAAATAGTCAAAAATAGTGAATAGCAAGGGCATGTCCACACTTTTGCAGAAAAACAGTAAAAAATAGTGAACAACAAGGGCATGTTCACACTTCTACAGAAAAACAATCAAAAATAGTGAACATCAAAGGTGTGTCTGCACTTCTGAAGAAAAATAGTTAAAAACAGTGAACAACAAGGGCGTGTCTGCACTTCTAAAGAAAAACAGTTAAAAATAGTGAACAACAAGGGCATGTCTGCACTTTTGCAGAAAAATAGTTAAAAACAGTGAACAACAAGGGCGTGTGCGCACTTCTGTAGAAAAATAGTTAAAAATAGTGAACAACAAGGGCACATTCGCACTTCTATAGAAAAATAGTTAAAAATAGTGAACAGCAAGGGCGTGTCCGCCCCTCTGCAGCACCCGAGAGGGCAATTCCTCCCCTTTGCAGAATCTGAGAGGGCAAGTCCGCACCTTTGTGGTGCTCGGGAGGGCAAGTCCTCCCCTCTGCAGCATTTGGGAGGGCAAGTCCGGCCCTCTGCAGTGTTTGGGAGGGCAAGTCTGCCCCTCTGCGACCTGAATCTGCAAACAAGGTAAACAACAAAAAACGTAAAAGAAAGAGACCCCTTTGTGGGTCCCATCGGGCGTGCCAGAAATGTGATCCTAATAAAGTGCTACTCCTAATCTGAGATGCTAGATAAAAAAACTATTAATGCAATGAGAAGAAGTAACAAGATAAAATGGCACCTCAGTAAGATTAGCCTAAGAAAATGGTGAAATAAAGGAGTAAGATAAAAAAAAATGATGATTGAAGTGTGTTATACCTTTCCTTTGCTGCTCCTTCCTTGGTTGGCCCTTTGATTCTTTAAGATTTGTGTGCTCCTTGGATGGCAATGAAGTTTAATGGATGCAAGATGAATTGATGCAATATGGATTGATGATGTAAATGCTATGATGGATGAGAGCTTGAATGACAATTTTGCAAGAGTTTTGTTGCAAAAGATTTGATCCTCAAAATGAGGGAATTGAAGGGGTATTTATAGGCTAAATTGAATTCTCTAGAGAATTCAAAGGTTGGGATTGATCCAACAAAGATCAAGATGAAGGTCTATGGTGAGTTGAGGACTCACAAGCCCTCACATCTTGACATGTGGAAGGTGAGATGTCTTAGGGTGGTGTGATGTGGAAATGAGGTGGAAGAGAAGGACAAGAGGTGGAAGGGAAGTACATGAGGTGGATGAAGGACAAGTACCTTTGAGGTACCTTGGGGATGAGAAAATTTCCTCAAAAAAAAAACTTCTTGTCCCCAAATGAGAATGAAAGAGACTTTTGACAAATTTTAGAATTCCTCAAAAATATCCATGGGAAAAAGGGAAGTGTGTGGAAAAAAAAAAATGTAAATTAAAAATTTACATTCAATGGAGGGTTCATTGGATAAAAGGAGGTCTCCAAAACACTGGAGATTTGTCACATGTGGGAGATGTGACAAGTCCAAGGTTCTAGAAGCCTTAGGCACATGTAAAATGACATGTCACATTTGCATGGGGGATAAGGAAGACCTTGGGAAGATAAAAGTGAATTAAAAATTCACATGGGGAAGAGGGAAACCTTGGTTAAATAAATGTGAATTAAAAATTCACATGGAGAAGGGAGTCCAGGCTAAAAATGGTAAGTGGGAAGGTTGACCAGAAAAGGTAAGTTAAATGTGGCTAATGATTGTGATTAAGGTTGTGCAAACACAGGATTAGGATAATTAATGATAGATTAGGGACAAGTGGGAGATTATGGAGGATGTGACACTTAATCTTAATTAAGTGGTGCACATCCTAATCACAGATTAATTAATTTAATCTAGATTAAAAGAGGTTTATGGAGAATGTGACAAGGAGAGAGAAAAAGGAGAATTAAAAATTGATTTTAATCCAAATGAGTTAAATGACTAAATTAAACAAATTTTCTTATTTATTCAATGTAGAGAGGAAAAGGGATAAGGTAAAGCATTTAATTTATTTAATTATATACTTTAGGAACCTTAGGCATATAATGAAATAATGATTAAATAAATTATTGAATCACTATAAATGAATTAGATGAATAAAATAGATGATTTTGATCATATGGAAGTGATCAAATTTGGATTTCTACAAGTCCTTCAGAGAAAATGCTTGTAAACTAGTTGTTTTAGTCTGAGAATAAGCCTATCTAAGCCTTAGTGCAAACAGGGGTTATTGGTTTTGCTAGCCCCAACACTGAAAAATCATAACCAATACTTCAAATAAATTTTATTTGACCTTCCCAAGCTTATAAGTCAATTAGAAGTTCATTTCCAAACACATTTCCATAACCCTAAGCTCTAAGCTTCACAATTCCCTCTTTTACTAGTCTGAACACAATTTTATAGTCACGAAAAAATCTTTTCTTCACACCTTAGTCCTCACCATATGATTGGTAACCTTTGAAATATGAAATTACATGCCACAAGGAGTTTGTAAACCAAAATTGAGAACTTTCACTGAGTAGAATGGGAGAAACACAATTTCTCAAGTTCATTAATTACCCTAGCAGAGGGTTTGACAATTTTAGAGAAAAATTGCAGTATCTGACTCAAACGTTAAGAAAAATGCATGGATTTTTTTTTATTTGGGAGGTGATTGAGTGTGAAAACACTTAAAAGAATCAAACCAAGCATTCCTTCATGTGATTCCAAGTGATTCCAAGTGAAAATAAGCCCATATGACTTTTCACCTTCCCTATTTCACAGTTTTTGTAACTTTTCACAATTTTGTATTTGTGCAACTTTTGCAGATAGTGACAACTTTACAAAATATACATAGGACTTAAAAATTAAGCCTCCTAATGATTCAAATACCTGAAAAATATCTTTAATGACCCTCTTACAACATGGAGATACCCAAAATTTGATCAAATTTCAAAATGGAAGCATAAATTGTCAAGGTGCTCTCGCACCACAAAATTATCAAACACTCAAAATGCCATTACACTCATTATGATTGTAACTTACATGATATTTATCTTATTTCCCTTCAAACTTAACTCCCCCAATGTATCTAACTATTTTTGTAACTTCTTAACTAGCTTATCTTTTCACAGCTTTGCCAAAAAATACAACTTTTTGCAAATTTCCATGCTTTCATTTTGAGCCTATCTTGCAATCATGGCATGCCACGTTACCACATTTCTTTAAGGAATTCTTGATTGAAAAAAATCATGTCACATTTGTCTATGATAGGTTAAATTTTGGATAGGATGATTGTAAGTATTATTTAAATGAAGCCTTGAATGACATTTATTTTTCAATTAACTTGAATGGATACATTTTTTAGGAACTAATATTCGTCTCATTACCATGGTACAGATAAAATTATTCGCCATGCCGAAGAAAAAGACAAAGAGGAAACTAATAGATGAAGAGAATGAAACATTCAAAGAAAAGGAGAGAGTTCGGGTGGTGGAATATCGTGAAAAGAATACATTGGAAATGATTGATGAAAACAAGCCAATTGAAGAGGAACCTCAACCTTAAAAAAAAAGAACAAGAATCGGTAGCACAAAAGGCACAAATACAAAAGAATCGTCGTAAGATAGATTCAAATACCGTAGTTGGAGATACACCCTCTACGGCAAGTGAATATGAAGGGACACCATTAAGCACAAGTGAATATGGAGGGACACCATCTAGCAGAAGTGAATATGGATGAACACCATCTACTGCAAGTGAATATGGAGGGACACCATCTACCTCAAGTGAGTATTGTTGGACACCATCAAACACATCTCAAGTTGAGAGTACATTGAATCACTCAGATTTGATGAAGAAGGTATGCCATCATCCCCATGTGAACCTCAAGGTATGTCTTCTTCTCCACCTCGATCAAAGGTACACAATCTAGCCCACCTCAATTAAATATTGATGAAATTCCTAATGTTGAGATGTTTGTACCTAGGAGAACACCACCTAGAATTTTGTGTAGAAAGCCAAAGTATTTGATTAATATTGATGATGAGATTCTACAGCACATGGAAGGTAATATTTCAACACACACTTGTAGAAGATATGTTGATAAGATTTGGGAACAATTATTTGAAAGGATAAATGAGACTGCAAGATGTCAAATATTTGTTGAAATGATGCGAGGTGTAAAGTATAGGAACATCGAATGCATCAAGTGAAGACACTATTGTGAAGAATCTAATGGATTCTTATGAGAGTGTGGGTAAGAACTCATGCTCAAAGGATAGTAATTCCACCCGACATGTCATTACATCAAATTTAGTAAGCTATAAAAAAAAAAGAGCTCGTCTCATTAAAAAGACGAGTGAACAAATGAGAATTAGTAGAAAAACTTTATCAAGAGCCATTCAAAGGTGGAAAATAATTGAGGGAAATGATTCAAATGAATTATGGGCATTCTCGAGGAGTGTGTGATGAAAAGATAAAGAAGTTGTTGAAGCCTTGAGAACACTAGTTGAAGAGTATTGGAAGAATAACTCAAGGCCATCTTTGAATCAAAGGGATGTGGTAAGAAGGAGAATTGGTAGTCAGAATCGTGAGCCACATCCAAAGCATTTTTTGGATATGACTCAAACCCAATTTTTTCAAAAATTTCAAAATGATTATCCTCAAATTAGTATTTCTCAAAGATTTTTTGAAATGCTTAGACCTTTTTTATATCAAGATAAATCACACATGCACTACTTTTTGTTGTAGAATACATATTAAATTTTCTAACCATTATGATGTTTATCATTCTATATGTGTAGATTTTCATACTAATGATGTTTTGCAGGATTGTGGCATAGAAGCCCCACCAAAATATTCAAGAGATTTCTTATCAAAATTTTTATGTGAAATAGAGGATGGCCAGATATTCTACAGGACAACATGCTTGGATGGTTCATGCGAGCATTGCGGTGGCTTCCAGCATATGCCAGTATGTCAACATATGGAAAGCTCAGATGAGGTGGGACAAAAACTAGTAGAGTTCAGGAAGTATAAAACAATGGAATATGCTACAAAAGATGGGTCTCAAGAAAAAAGGTGTGATTTGGTTATTGAGAAGATTCTAGTGTACCAGTTTGTGTCCATGTTTCATGACAATATATTGTTTGACTATGCAATGCATACCCATAGATCCCAATGGTTGGACACACAATTCAAGAGATGCAAGGACACCTTTCTAGATGGAAGCATAGTATCAGTGGTTTAATTTGTGGAGAACTACACTCTACAACCACAACATGTGGTGCAGTCATAGTATTACAACTCCACATAGGTTTTGGTATTTGTGCACATAGCATTCATTCATGAATTTGATAGTACAAATGACCAAAGGAAGGTTTTGATGGAGTACCACTTTTACATTAGTGATGATCACACACATTCTCTAGAGTTTGTGCAAGGTTGCTTCCATATGTTCTATAGTGGTTTGGATCATAGGGGCATAGAATACGACCAACATATAATATGGTCTGATAACTGTGCAACATAGTTCAAGAACTCGCACATGTTCTACTAGTTGTGTAGGATGCATGTGTCATTAAAAGTGTTCAACGTATGTGGAATTTTTATGAGGCTGGACATGGAAAGGGGGAGCATGATGGTGTAGGAGCATGCATGAAAAGAGCATTGGCATGAGAAGAGTTAAATTATAAAGACAATGCAAAGTTGATAGAAGCAAAATAAATCGTCGAGTGGTGTAATGCTTCGATGGATCCAGGTAATGAAGGTACATCTTCAATTCATAGATGTTTTTGGTTGATGGATGATACTAACATTGCACCATATGAAGACTGTTGTACAGTAATAGGATCAAGTGAGATACACTCTTTCCTTAGCTCAAATGCAAGTTCATGGAGTATTGATACATGAAACATGGCATGCTTTTTTTCTCCATGTTTAATGCAAGACTAGAATGATTGTGAGTCAGGGGAGTGGGTTGACAAATGGTTGAGAAGTTATCTTATCCCACTTCAAATGTATCACCCTTCGACAAAATTGGACCTGACATAGACAGAATCATCAATCTACTTTGACCATGTATCAGATCTAGTTCAACCAGGTGATATATCTACTTTCTTAGTTGTTGAAATTCCATATCGTTATCTTACATTATACTGTATTTGTAATGTTGACAAATTTGAAGATATTTTTTGCACATATCATTGTAGGGCATGTTTATACAATTATTGCAGATGAAGACAATGAAGAGGGAACACAATATTACTTGTGTCATTGTGTTGAGGCCAAAAATAAATTGGAGGCGGATGATTCCACAAAGCTGGTTTACAATTTCTGAGAGGAACTGATTTTTGCTGGAATCACATATTTTTAGAAAATATAATGATTTAAGCCTTTAAAAGTTTCATTTTAAGGATTCTAATTGAAGATGGTTTGATCAAACCACCTTAGATGAAACCCCCTTGGATAGAGCCTAGCTAGTTTTAAACCATACCTATAAATGAGTCTCCTTTACACCTATCAAAATGTTGATAAAAAATCACTTTTGATTTACCTTTTGGGGGATGAAATGAATTCATTTAAAATTTATTTGAAATAATTATGGTAGTCCTTGAAATGAGCTATCTCACAAATATAATTTTAATATTTTTTGGTTTTATTATGTATGTGTTTTTTTAGTTTTATTAAAAATAGGTTTTTCACCAAAAATCAAGCTCTCTATTTTGCACATGTGGAAAAATAGAAAATTATCAAGATAATTTTAAAAAAAATATGTTTATGGTGGTATTTATGTCCTTGATCCATTAAAAAAAATAAAATTGAATTTTGATACATACAAAACAAATTATGTTGTATACAATTCGCCTATGTCTAAATTGCAATTGGTTTGACTTCGAAACTCTATTAAGGAAAAAATATTTCTTAAAAAACTATGAGACAAAATGAAAGTGCTAGATATCATAGTTACAAATCTAAATTCGAAAAAATTATAATTTTATCCTTCATACAAAAAAAATTATGTTGTATACGGTGAGCGTCACTTTTTAAAAATGTTGTTTTCTAAAAGAAACCATTTTTTGTGGGAGATGGAAAAAGAAGTGCAATCTTATTCCAAAAATTTTGAAAAAAATATTTTTAGAATCTACAGACAAAATTTGATGAGACTCTAGTTTTCATCATCTTCAGATTCCTCACAGTTTAGCCGCTATAGGTGCCCGAATGTGAAGATTTAGTCAAAAATAATAATTTCAGTGTCTAGTTTGGCCAAAAATTGTAAACCACTATTGTGGGATCACCTAGGCCCTAGTTATAGATGGAGAAAACATCGAATACCCTACAAGATCAGTTGTGGTTACTGAAACTTGGCTTAGAAGGTACCCACATTCGAGTGTTAAAAATTGGCTATTTTAGGACTTTGACACACATCATAAGATTCTTCATTAATCAAACCTTTTCATGGCATCCAATGTTTGTTTGACTAGATATGGGGGTAGACCTTTGAACAAGACCTTGTGGAAGGTCTCTGAGTCTGACCATGAGGCAATACTTGACACAATAAAGAGTAGAGCAGATCCAAATGGTTCGTTGGATTAATTTGTAAGTATATACTCATTGGTTCTTATTAATTTATACTTGTATGCACATTAATTTGTTTGATGCCAATTATATCATCTTCTTTTACTTTGCATATTTGTGAATAACATACTAAACAATGATTAGTGTCCCCTTGAAAAAAATGCAGATATATGAGCCATCCAAGAGAATGTTAGCCAAAAAAGCAATGCAACATCCTTATTTTGATGATATTGACAAATCTCAACCATGATTTTAAGCCATTAGAAAATTGTGTGGAAAGCTTGGTGAGGGAATTTCAAGTTATTCATTTGAATTTAACCTTATCAGGAGCAGCTATCATGTAGGCATTATAAGAGCATCTAGAACTTCAAATTACTCTATTCATGAGAGGTGTTGTGTGCAATAGGTATGTTGGAAATCCTAGTGAAGATGCATGACCAGGAGTGACTAAGTTGTGAGACCTGCATGCCTATCTATAACTGCCTTCCATCTATTTTTATTTCATTTCCATTTTGGATGCTCTTCTTTTTCTCTTTTACTTTGCGTATTTGTAAGTAAACTACTAAAAATTGATTGATCTCTCATTGCAGAAAATGCTGATTTATGAGCCATCAAAGAGAATATCATCCAAAAAAGCAACGTAACATCCTTATTTTGATGATCTTGAAAAATTATAAATTTTGATTTCAATCCATTATAAAAGAGCGTGTGAAGCTTAGCGAGGGAATCTCAAGTTACTCTATTGAAGTTAACCTCATAATGAGAACCTATGATGTAGACATTTAAAGAGAATATTGAATGTATGAGTGACATTGTAAAATATCTGTGAGAACAAAGTACCTAAGGCATTGTAATGAGATCTACTTACATAATGAGATTTACTCAAATATTGTAATTTTGGAGTTCATGTTTGGTGCAGTAGCACCTTATTCTGTAAATGCCTTCAATGGGAAAATTTGCAAAATTTGAATTTTGAAATGTAAACAATGTGACAAAGGTCATGTAAAGGTCATATGTAATGTATTCAAAGTCTCAAAGAGGTCATTAGGTGATTAGAGAAGTGATATAAATCATGAAAGGTTGAATTAGGATTTTTTAGGTGTGTGTGTGTTTATTTGTGTAGGGGAATTCAAGAAATAAAGGTGGAGTTGCTGCTAAAGGGTTTCATGATGAAGTTTCAAGTGAAAAGAGTGGCTCCAAGTGGTGTTTTGAGGAAATCTTCTCAAATGAATTCATAAACAAATGACTCATATAGATAGCTATTATTGAGTTACAAAACATACTTCAAAATCAACATTGACTATCTTGGAACATGTGCATCAAAAATGACCTTCTTCATTGTCCTCATTATGCTAGCTAGGCTTAATTTACAAAGGAACATACCTTTAAACTTACACGAACCCCCTTAAAGTTTTGGGGCAGCAATTATCATGTATCCAAACCCTCATAGCCACAATTTTTCTCAAGACAAACTCACTCCACCATGCCAAACCAAAACCCTTATTTTATTCTAATATAAGGAGGGTTTATTGAAAGGAATGGTTCCACACCTTACCAGAACATGCCTTCAAGTTTGACCTTCTTAAAATCACCTGCACAAACTCAAAATACAATCACCCAACCTCTACATGCAATATTTTATCAAACCCTAGGGTGAAACCTCACTTTTCATGCCCTTTTCTATCAAAATCTATAGGGGCAACAACACAAACACCATAAAACTTATTCCATTTCACTTATAAATTTATCATCTGATCCAATAGGATCGCGTTGGGCCCCTCTAGAAAATAGTCTCTTGGTATTGGCTATCTCAGAGTGGTTTTCCCATGGTGGCGGATTTTCACTTGATGGAAGAAGTGTCAAATTCAAGTTGTGCAAAGTTGCAAAGTGGTGCAACTTTTCCTCTGCAACTCGTGTGACCAAAATAACTGCTCCAACGCATACAAATAGGTATTTTTACACTAGGTGTGGTCTTATTTTGCACTGAAACACATGTAATCGCTCTGAGCTACATTCCACCAGATCAATCCCTTAAGGGTCCAAAGTGAAAAATGGGTGCAAACTTCAACATGCTATTGCTTGGCTATTGTTATTCTTAGAAAATTCTTGTCTGATCCTACAAGATTGCATTGGGCCCCTCTACAAAAACCTCTCTCGGTTTTGGCTATCTCAGAGTGGTTTTCTTGTGGCGATGAATTTTCACTTGATGGAAAAAACATCAAATGCAAGCAGTGCAAAGTTGCAAAGTGGTGCAACTTTTGTTCTGCAACTTATGTGACCAAGAAAAATGTTCCAAAATGCCCGAATAGGTATCATTATGCCAGACATGGTCCTCTTTCACACCGAAACACACAAAATCGCTCCGAGCTATGTTCCACCAGATTGATCCCTTAAAGGCCCAAAGTGCAAAATGGCTGCAAACTTCATCATGCTATTAATCAGATACTGTGATGCTTAGAAATTTCTCATATGATCATATAGGATTGTGTTGGGACCCTCTACAAAAACAATTCTTGGTTTCGGCTATCTTGGAGTGGTTTTCCAGTGGCGGCAGATTTTCACCTGATGGAAAAAGTGTCAAATTCAAGCTGTGCAAAGTGGTGCAACTTTTGCTCTGCAGTTCATGTGACCAAGCAGACTTTTCCAACATGTTAAAATAGGTGTGTTTATGCTAGGCATGGTCCTCTTTTGCACTGAAACATGCAAAATTGCTCTGAGCTATGATCCACCAAATTGATCCCTTAAGGGTCCAAAGTGTAAAATGGCTGCAAACTTCAGCATGCTATTACTTGGATACCATGATGCTTAGAAAATTTTCATCTAATCCTACAAGACTATGTTGGGACCTTTTACACAAAGCTCTCTTAGTTTTGGCTATCTCAGAGTGGTTTTTCCGTGGCGACGGATTTTCACTTGATGGAAAAAGCGTCAAATTCAAGCTGTGCAAAGTTGCAAATTGGTGCAAATTTCACTCTGCAACTCGTGTGACCAAACTGTCTGCTCCAACACGCCCGAATAGGTATGTTTATGCTAGTTATGGTCTTTTTTCACACCAAAACATGTGGAATCGCTCCGAGCTACTATCCACTAGATCGATCCCTTAAGGGTAAAAATTGCAAAATGGTTGCAAACTTCAGGATGCTATTAATCATATACTGTGATGCTTAGAAAATTATAGTTTGATCCTATAGGATCACATTGGGCCCCTCTACAAAATAATCTCTTGGTTTTTGATATCTTGGAGTGGTTTTCCCATGGCAGTGGATTTTCACTTGATGGAAAAAGTGTGAAATGCAAGTAGTGCAAAGTTGCAAAGTGGTGCAAATTTTGTTATGCAACTCATGTGACCAAGCAGACTATTCCAAAACATCCAAATAGGTATGTTTACACTAGGAATAGTCCTCTTTTGCACTGAAACATGCAAAATTGCTCTGAGCTATGTTCCACCGGATCGATCCCTTAACGATCCAAAGTGCAAAATGACTGCAAATTTCAACATGCTATTAATTGAATACCATGATTCTTAGAAAATTCTCATCTAATCCTACAAGATTTTGTTGGGCTTGTCTACAAAAACCTCTCTCGGTTTTGGCTATCTCGGAGTGCTTTTTGGTGGCGACAAATTTTCACTTGATGGAAAAAGTGTCAAATTCAAGTCGTGTTGAGTTGCAAAGTGGTGTAACTTTCGCTCTACAACTCATGTGACCAAGTGGATTGTTCCAAAATGTCTGAATAGGTATTTTTACACTAGGTATGGTCCTCTTTCGCACTGAAACACATGAAATCACTCCAAGCTATCTTCCACCAGATCGATCCCTTAAGGGTCCAAAGTGCAAAATGGCTGCAAACTTCAACATGCTATTACTCGAATACCGTGATTCTTAGAAACTTCTCATCTGATCCTACAAGATCGCGTTGGGCCCCTCTACAAAAAACTCTCTTATTTTTGGCTATCTCAGAGTGGTTTTCCTATGGAAATGGATTTTCACTTGATGGAAAGAGTGTCAAATTCAAGTTGTGCAAAGTTGCAAAGTGGTGCAACTTTCGTTTTGCAATTTGTGTGACCAAAATAACTACTCCAATGCGTCCCAATAGGTAGGTTTAAGCTAGGCATGGTCCTCTTTCATACCCAAACACGTGGAATTGATCTGACTTGCGTTCAACTAGCTTGATCCCTTATGATGGCATGCAAAAAATTGGAGAAGAGAAACATACAAACGATGGTTTAGAAGTTTGAGTATTCCACATAAAAAGCGTATGATTATTGGTGCAAAGCACCTTGTTCCTCCATTTGATGAAGAAGGTCTAGTTCAGTGGTTTTAGTGATTATGTGATGGTGAATAGGTTGTTGTGGGTATTTTGAGCATGCTTTGTCTTGAATAAGGTCAATTAAGACCATTAGGTATGTTTTAGGGTGACTTTTGGGTCTAGTGATAAAATATGTGAAAATTTCAATCTTGCACTAGAAGTTGTCTTTGTAGAATTTGAAGGAAAATTTGTGAATTTGTATATGATTATGAAAGAATGGAGTTTTTTCGATGTAATAAGGCTATTTATATTCCATTTGTGTGGGTTTAGAGGTCATTATATGTACTCTTTAGGTTGGAGGAGTCTAAAGTTGCAAATTTGTAAGTTGCTTAAAGCAACAAATTTGAAATGCAATTGTTACTTGTTTTGAAAGTTGGTTTTTAGTTAGTTGAGGGCATAAATCAGTTAGAGAAGGGTGTAAAACACTATGTAAAGCCTTGAGAGGCTTGAATGGAGGTTGTTGATGAACTTTTGGAGAAGATATAATAAGAATTATTCACACTGTTCTCTATTTTTTAGATTTTTGATACAAACTTGTTGATCCTGTACTTGGTACAACCTCCAACTTTCCTATACAGTCCCAAGGATGACGTGGATTGAAAGAGGGCCGAGTTGGATTTATTTTGGTGGTGGTTTAGTGCAAAACGATAAAGGAATAGGAGATTTCTTATCGTTGAGTCAAGTGAATGTTGGAGTTTTAGTGGGCATATTTGAGAGAAGTCGTGTCAAATCACAACTTGGTTGAGTCACTCTGCATCACCAATGGTGCTTTGCAATTAAAAGAGTGATTAAGAGCATGTTGCTTTGTTAAATAGACCTATTCGGGAGTCTAGGACAACATTGAGTCCACTTTTTATTTTTATTATAAATTATAACTTGATCTCTCCTAAGTCCATTTCGTATACAAGAAATAATATTGCAAAAAGTTGACATATAAATCTTTCGATAGTGATGCATCAAGAACATATTGGAATATTTTTATGAATCATTTCATGGAATGCCAATTGTAAATGTTTTTTTTAATTTTAGATAAAGGTTTTTAGCATCAATCAATTAATATTCAAGACATATCATGAAGGACAACAATGATCAATGCTAGGGCTAACCAATTAATAATTAGACACGTGAATAATTCAAGCATGTACATGTCAATAAGGGAAGCAGAAGTAATCAAAAACATGTAAGACTCAAAAAGTATACACATGAATACATAGTATACACAAATTAATACAAAGTATATGCACGAATACAAGCTATACACATTAAAACATGTAAGCCACGAAGTATACATTCGAATGCACGTAAGTCACAAAGTATACATGCAAGTTTTAAAGTATGCATTTGAATACACATAACTCATATCTATTGAACCATCAATTTAGAATGTACATATGGTCATGCATTGATAAAAGATATTTGTACTAACCAAACAGCCATGTAGGCATACATCAATATATGTTGGTATAAGTATGAAATATATGTACAACATAGCCATATAGGATTACAAGATTCCCATATAGGCATACAATGTCAAATATGTCGAATAAAAATATCTACAAAACTGTCATGTAGGCATACAAAAAAGGGCTCTATAATCAAAATTAATTTCTCTCCATGCCCTAGAAATAAATTATTTTCCTTTCCTTTTCGATTAGATGGAGATAGGTCTATCAATCATTTTTTCTACTCTCGAGGAGTGCTCCTACTGCTCCTCGTAGGGTTTAGTTCATGGTGAAGTTTTAACGGTTACAATAAGAAGTGAAGACATGAATATATAGAAATTACATTAGAAAAAATGATATATTTGGAAAAATAATCACTTACCGCCATCTCATGATCTCTCTCCATGGGGGAAATATTCTCACGCTAGTGCTCAGGTGTGCTCAAGCCTTATATAACCATAAAAATAGAAATTAAACTACGTGAATCAATAATGGTTTATTTTTTCACTAACTAACATCTATAACAACAAATGTAAATTGAAATTTACTAATTTGCCTCATACCTCTCCTGTCAGAGCCATTGAGGATTGTATAGCAGATGACACACCAATATCCATTGCCCTCATCATATTTTTAGGTGTTTTGACTTGCAACATCTAAAAATAAAACAACAAATTATTCAACTAATCAACGATGTGTATATAAAGTACACAAATCTATTAAGTACTTGATGCATTAGTTAAACTCTTTATTCTATTACCTCTGTGTAGGTTTGAGTAAATCCACCACCACTGGGAAGTGTTTCATCAAAACTTCCAATATTAGTCTATTCAACATCCAAAATAGCATATTAAATTACCATTCGTAAAATAATGCTACTAATATGCAATAAATTTATAATTTTTTACTAGTTACATAACCCAACGATAGGTGTACTATAGAAATAAGTTGGTAGGGGGCCGATGTATCCAATCTCAACATTGTGACCCTACAATTTTATTAAAATCATAAATTTTTTTAGTTAATCTTGCATTTTAAAATCAAAATTTCATAAATTAAATTCAATGAACATGCACTAACTTTTACTTGAATATCAATGCCATATGCCTCATGCAAAATGTTAGTTTCCCTCTCCATCTCCATAGCTGCAAATGGATCCTATGTACTAGTCTCCTGAGTGTCCATGGGGTTATATGAACAAGTAGCCCTGCAAGATTGACACACATGTGTTCGAATGCCACTACTCGAAGAATCCCCTGGATGGCACTGTAGATTAGGGCTAGTATGATGGATGACACTTTAGGTCAAAGTGTTGATTTCCCGCAATGTCTTTATGTCAACACTTTCCTTTGCAATGAAAGGCATAACAACGTGCTCATGAGGTGGTTTAGTGAGAGCTCATCTACCTTGCCATGTAGGATCTAGCTGTGCATCGGGTCTATCCTGAGCTGACCCCCCACCTCTCCCCTAGAAATCCTCATATCAAAATAATTTGGGATTTTTTTCAATATGTACTCACTGTGTAGTTTCCTAAGGAAATATTGCGGGACCTCACAATTGTTGCACGGTGGGTAATCAAAGACCATGTACCACCTATAATAAAATCGGTCCCTAATCTGTTTGTGGTGGTACCAATGGATAGGAAACCTCTTTGCATTGAGGGTAAGATTTTGATTTTTGCATGGGTCGGTGAATAATGAACACAAATCACCTTTTGTAATTTTTAAATCCTTTACATCTTTGTATGATAGTTTATTTGCATAATAATCCCTAACAGCTTGCCTCCTATCTTTCCATCTAGTTATTTATTTGATAATTGATTCTATATTTTTTAACATATCTTTCAATGAATTTTCTAGGGTCATTCTTTCTACTGTTTAACCATTTAGATCACTCAACCTACTAATCAAATCCTCAATTTGTTTTTTTTTGTTCTCAATTTCACTCATTAATTTTTTTTGAGTGCTAGGAGGGGGTTGAGTGATTGGTGGAGGTTTTTGTTGTGGTTGATTTTGATCTTGAGGATTTGGTTGGTATTCCTATTAAGGATCTTGAGTGTTTGCAGGTTGATTTGCATCTCCTAAAAATTTAGACAAATATATATCAAATTCAACCTAAAACTAACTAATTCACAAAAAAAACCACAAAATCCTTACCTCTCACACCTCGTCGTCATCATGGTGCCATCGTTGCGAAGAAATATAAATTATTGGTGAAATTTTTTGTTGAATTTCTCCTCCTAGAATGCGAGTGCGAAAATATGGGGGTTTTGGCTGTGGCTACAAGAAAAAAATAGTCTAAATAACAATGATGGGTTTTCTCTTTTTTTTTTTGCTTTTAACAAGAAAGAACATGAGCGTGTTATAACACGCTTGAGTTATGTATTTTCAAAAGTTTTTTTGAAAGATGTCCACAAAATTGCTACCCATTTCTATGCACTCACCCAACCATAGAATGCCAATTAACTAATGCAAACCCTAATGCAATGTTAATGAAATAAAGACCTAGGATGATAATGCACTCCAAATCAGAATTGTGATGTTCAAAATGTAGGTTCACGAAAATGAAAGATGGAAAATTTGTATGGTTTTATAGGGTTTAGGACCTAGAATGATAATATTCACTCACTTTCATTCAAGGAAAAACCCTCGAGATCTCAATGCAAAGGAGAAATAGATCTTGTAATAGGGTTATCCTAGGGGCTGAATATAAACTAATGATGGGTTCACCACCATGTAAGAACTTAAAAATACAAATGAAATGCAAGATGAAACACTAAACACTAATTCAATGTAATGACCTAGAAATGTAAATGAAACAAAATAGAAAAATGTAAGATGGACTATGTGCACCTGGAAATTTGAAGGTGATTGGAAGGGATTCTGAAATGTTGGAAATTTCAACTTTAATGCTAACTAGGACTCATTTGCCAAGCTGGACGAATCTATCCAAAATCTAGGTTTTTGTGCGAGAAAATGAATTTGGCAAATGGGTATCTAAATTTGCAAAAATCCAAATTTTAAACAAAATTGGGACTCATTCACCGAAAGTGGCGCGTCAGTCTAGTTAGGGTTTTCTGAAACTTCAAGATCTGAATCTTCTCTTCTCAATCTGGTTAATCTATCTCTTCACGTTTCTGGATCCGAATATCTGAAAATAAACCTGTAGGTGCTCTCCAATGTTCTCCAATGCTTGATGACAACTTTGACAACTTTAGGCACTTTGAAAAATTTCCCCAAGCTTTCTCCTCAATGTGTCTTCAATCTAAACCTAGAAATCACACACTAAAGAGAGGGGAAATTTTTTTTTCGTTAGTGGATAGGGGTTTTCCTTAGTCAAACCCCTTTTTGGTAATAAAACCTTGAAATAATAGGAAGTAGGAATGAAGAATTATGAATGAAAAAAATATGATGTTGCAACTCACCAAAACCTAGTAATAAGAGGTTGTAAACATGTATGAGATGGCTCTAATGGATGTAGATGTTGAATCTTTCTTGAAGGTGGTAGATCTTGAATGAAATGCTAGCTTGAATCATAAAACCCTACACCATAATTGTTAGCTCAAAAACAAACATGATGTATGAAATCTTTGACATGATGCTTGATGCTTGAATGATGCTCTAAAATTATTAATAATTTTCCCTTGAATGCTCTTGAATGCTCTTGCGAATTATTGAATGCTCTTGTGAACTCAAACTTACTATTAGAATTATCATTGAACTTTCTAGGTGTAAAATGATTGAAAGAAACTTGTATTTATTCTTAATTATGCAAGAATACTCGAAATTACTACACTACAAGCCAACATGAGATCTAGGAGGATAAAATCCCACTAAAAATTTGAATTAATTTTGATTTTGAGCCAAATGGGACTCATTCGCGTAAGGTGGAAAATGAGTCCCATCAGGCATAATATATGGGACCAAATTTAATTTTTTTTTGAAGTTTGTGAAACTAGGTTTGAGACCCAAGAAACTAGGCAGGACTAATTTTCCCAATGTTAGGAATGAGTCCTAGATCACTAAATTTGGGCCCATTCAACCTGAAACACCTGAATTATGATTGGGTATTGATTTGTGCTGGGATTATCCTTGAAAAGATAGATTAAATGAGGCTTGTGGATGCAAAATAAGACCAATTAAAGCATAAGAAAGCCCAATTATTAATGACAACCCTAGAAAAGTGTGAAAGTGTCTTGCAATACTTTACAACACTCCAAATAAGGCAAGATTAAGGTTTATTAGGTTCAATTAATTAATAAAACCTTAGAAAAGTGTTAAAGTGTGTTACAACACTTCACAACACTTTAGCAGGGTACCATTTAAATTAATTGGTTCACAAGGGCTCAAGACCTAATTTGACTGTGTTAAACACATTACAACACTAAGTCGAGGCACTATTAGACTTAATTTTACAAGGAGGGACAAAACAGGTTTGAAAATGTCACTGTCGACATTTTTCGACACAAGTAGATACGTATCTAAAATGTGGTACCATAGACAAGCTTGTGAGCTCACTAGCTTGTCAATGTGGTAGGATTGATAAGGTAGTGGGATTTTTGAAAAAAATGCCTCATAGAAATTCCCATGAGACCCCATTTCTATGAGGCATTTTTTTCAAACATCCCACTACCTTGTCAATTCTACCACATTGACAAGATAGTGAGCTTCCTAGCTTGTCAAAGGTCACATGAATTTTCGGATGGAATGCCTTAATGAAAAGTGGTCTCATGGTATTCCATGATTGCAAGAAAGACATAAAATGGAAGCATGGACAAGGCATGTGAAGTTTTAAAAAAACATGTTTTGGTAGACATGTATGAAAATGTGGAACTATAGATAAGCTAGTGAGATCACTAGCTTGTCAATGTGGTAAGATTGACAAGGTAGTGGGCTGTTTGAAAAAATGCCTTCAAGAACAAAAGAAAGTATACTTGAGAGAATGAAAAAGGATGAGAACACAAAGGAAGAACTTAAAAATCAAGTAGGGAAATCAACTTCATACTTACATCACCTAGTTGGCCCTATTGACTTAGTTGCACATTTCCCCATGTTGCTAACTTAGCCTTGAATAAAGAGACTTGAAAAATTTGAGAGAAGGGTTACAATACCTTGTAGGTAGAGTAATAAAGGAAACATTAAAAATATATCACAACATTAGTGGTGAGGTAAGTTTAGTGATGAGGTAAGTTTAGAAATAGAGATGAAAACAAAAGTAGATTCAAAGATCTATTAGTGTGGGAGTATATTCTAATTTTGTAGAGACATGGATGGATTATTTTGTAGCATAGACAAGGAAATCAACTATTTGAAAAAATACACATCACCATGAGACCATATTTCTTTGAGGCATTTCTTCAAATACTTGATTTCCTTGTCTATGTTGTTTGATAAAATGATTTAGTAGACATGTATGGAAAAATTGGTAGCATAGACAAGGAAATCAATTGCTTGGTAGAAATATTTGACAAAATTCCTGAATGAGATATGTCCTCATGGACTAGAATGATTGTAGGATATGCACAAAATGGATTTGTTGAAAAGGCTTTATAAAATTTCAAGCATATGCAATTTATAGGTGTAAAACCAAATTATACTACATTTTCCAACATCCCTCATGCCTATACCAAAATGAAAGCTTTGGAAAGGGGTGTGCACATCCATATAAAAGGATTGATAAATGATGTATTATATCACATAATTATAAATAATCTCATATATATGTACATATAAAAATGTGGAAGCATACACAAGGTAGGTCAATTATTTAGAAAAATGTCTCAAAGAGATGTGGTTTAAAAATATAATTGGCAAGTGTAAAGAGTTGTGTAGTTTAAAATGTGCCAAGAGGGGCTAAGGTTATAATGAAAAACAAACAATGATGAACATGGAATATGAAGAATAACAAAATCAAAGAAAGGCAAAATAGAATTAAGGAAAATATAAAGAAAATGTGTAAAGACTTCACATACCTAAAAAAAAAAAGATTCGAATGGAGGAGTTCTACCTAATTATGTATCCTTTTCTTCTTCTTGCATCAGAATCATCAAATTTTTTAGTTTTTCACAAGATTATTTCATTTTCAATGTTCAATTGTATATCACTCTTGAATGGAAATGAGACTTGTATTGATATATATCAAATTTGTTGTGAAAACTTTGTTATTTCATACAAAGGTGGTGGAAAGTTCATAAACGGACCTGGTAGGATGTGAAAAATTTGCATGCACACTTCATACAAGCATAAAAAATCTTCTTTTTATTGGAACATGCACATAACCAGGAGAATATACAGAATGTGGGCCTAGAGATCACATGTATATTTACCTTTTTACCATTTTTAGAGCAAGACAAAACACACTCATGTTATAACATGTTCACATTATAATAAGAGCATGTTTTGTCTTGCTATACAAGTGATTACATATCAACTTCTTCAAAATGCACTCATATTATGAAAATGTTGATTTTGTATAGGTTTATTTTCTCTCTCTCTCTCTCTCTCTCTTTATCCTTAGCCATCCCACCCCCCTTAGCCATCTAGGTATCTCACTTATCCCTAAATCTTCAATGCTAGAAACTATGTCTTAAACCCTAATCCATCAACCCTATACTACAAAAACCATTGATACATCTACCTTGAACCCTAATCTATATCTCTCTCTATCTTTGATGTCTCTCTCTCTATCTCTCTCTCTCTCACCTCATCTATCTTTCTCACTCCTATTATCTCTCTCCTAATATCTCTCTCCCTCTCTCTTAGTTCTCTTCCTCCTACCCCTCTCCTTATCCCTCTCTCTCTCAAGTCTCTCCCTCCTACTGCCTCTCCCTCTCTCTCTCAAGTCTATCCCTCCTACCCGCTCTCCCTCTCTTAGGTCTCTCTCTCTACCCTAATCCCTTCTCTCTCTCTCACTTCTCCCTCCATCTTCCCCCCTCTCTATCTCCCCTTATCTCTCTCTCCTACTCCCTTTCTCTCTCTCTCTCTCAATCCCTCTATATCTCTCTCCCTCCCTCTCTCTCACCCCCTCTATCTCTCCCCACCTCTCTCTCCCTCTCTCTCAGGTCTCTCCCTCCCACCCCCTCTCCCTCTATCTCTCTCTCTCTCAAGTCTCTCCCTCCTACTCCCTCTCCCTCTTTCATTTCTCTCTCTCTCTCAAGTCACTCCCTCCTACCCCATCTCCCTCTCTTAGGTATCTCTCTCTCTCTCACTCCCTCTATATCTATCCCACTCACAATCTCTCTCACTCCCTCTATCTCTCTCCCACTCTCTCTTTCTCTCCATCTTTATCAAGTATCTCACTCCCACCCCCTCTCCTTCTCTCTCTCTCAAGTCTCTCCCTCCTACCCCCTCTCCCTCTCTTAGGCCTGTCTCTATCAATCACTCCCTTTATCTATCTCTCACTCCCTCTATATTTTTCTCTCTCATTCTCTCTATCTCTCTCCCTCCCTCTCTCCCTCCCTCTCAGGTCTCTCCCTCATCTCCCCTCCCACCCCTCCCCTCTCTCTCCAAGTCTCCTCCCTCCACCCCCCTCCTCCTTAGGTTTCTCTCTCCTCTCTCTCTCTCTCTCTCCTCTCTCTCTCTCTCTCTCACTCACTCCCTCTATCTCTCTCCCACTCTTTCTCCCCCCTCTCTCTCACATCTCTCCCTCCCACCTCCTCTCTAGGGATAAATTTAAGAAACCCCCCCCTCGGAAAAGGTGTAAAATCTTGGTGAATCTTTCCTTTATTTGAAAAAAATATTAATTTTCTTGGTTAATCTTATGCACAGTATTAATTTTTTTGTAAAATCTTGGTGAATCTTCATGAATAATTGGTAAAAATAATAATCATAGTGGTGAATCCTAGTGAATAATCACTAAAAATATTAATTACAATGGCGAATCTCTCCTTTAAAAATTTGCATAGTTGGTTGACGTAGTTGCCTCATATATTTTTTTGTTTTTTTTAATATTGAAGTACGGGCCCGAGGGCAGCAACCACTGGCAGGGTCAAGGGGTAGTGCCTCTTGTTGGGGTCAAGGGGGCAAAGCCCCTTGTGGGGGTCGAGGGGTAAATTCCCCCTCATAGGGTCTAGGAACAGCGGCCCTGACGCGCTCCTGTCGCGATACATACACGGTCAAGGAGCAGAGCCCCTCGCCACCAAGCATAAATTCACAATTAAAAGTGCATTGGAACACACACAGATGAAGTGTTTTTAAAAAATCTCACTTGAAAGGTAAGACTAAATAAAACTTGAAAATTTTACCATCGATTAGCTTTTAAATTGAATGAGTGCAAGTTCATTCCGTGAGCGAATATCAACCTGAGTGAAAATCATCGGTGGGACACTTAGGGATGTCCCACTGATCTACAACATCATCTGATGACGTATGTCATAAACTATTGGCAACAATGAATGATGGAGATCAAACAGAGCTTTGATCAGATGTCTTTCCGGGAGCTTTGCGCGAATATTGTAGATTCCCTTCATGATTCTCTGGAATTACACAAGTGGTGTACCTGTGCCTTGGTGGACCCAATCTGGAGTATGGAAGCCTTATCGACGTGAGTGAACATCATTAGTGGGACACTTAGGGATGTCCCACTGATACAATGATGATGATGTATGTCATGAACTATTGGAAACAGTGAATGGTGGAGATGAAATAAAGCTTTGATTAGACGTCTTTCCGGGAGCTTGGCACGAATATAGTAGATTCCTTTCTTGATTCTCCAAAATTACACAATATTACTAGTGAATATTATTAATATTTTTCAATTTTATTGTATAAAATACTGGTGAATTAGTGCCAATGACACATCGCTTACATGGCGAATTAATTGAGATAAAATTATTTTTTTGTAAAAACCTGGTGACTCAGTCTCCATTTTAGCTTGTACTATTCACCATTTTTGGAGCTCCCAATTTATATTATTTTCCAATTGGCAAAGATTTTCCACTATATTTTTCCCTGTCCCTGTCCCTCTCTCTCTTAAGTTTCTCCCTCCTACACACTCTCCCTCTATCTTCCACTCCCACTCCCTCCCACCCCCTCTCCCTCTCTCATGTCTCTCTCGAGCACTCCCTTTATCTCTCCTATCCCTCTATCTCCCACTCCCTCTCTCTCCCACTCCCTCTACCTACATAACTAGCTAACTCTTTGTCTCTATCTCTATTTCTCTACCCTAATCCCTTCTCTCTATCTCTCTATCTCACTTTTCCCTCCATCTTCCCCTCCCTCTCTACCATAATCCCTCAACCCTTAAACCCTAAATTCTGAACCTCTATACCCTCTACCCTATATATTGGACCCTCAAACCTAATTCCTCAACCCTCTACCCTCAACCTTAAACCCTCAACCCTCAACCCTCAACCCTCAACCCTTAAACCCTAAACCCTTAAACCTTCTACCCTTAACCCAATAACCTCTACCTTCAAACCGA
Organism: Sequoiadendron giganteum; assembly: GCA_007115665.2. Taxonomy (NCBI): domain Eukaryota; kingdom Viridiplantae; phylum Streptophyta; class Pinopsida; order Cupressales; family Cupressaceae; genus Sequoiadendron; species Sequoiadendron giganteum. The sequence goes on along the minus strand of CM021100.1, from coordinate 298,912,040 downwards.
AACCCTCAACCCTGTACCCTTTAACCTTAAACCCTTAAACCCTTAAACTCTCTACCCTCAACCCTAAACCTTCAACCCTTAACCATCAACCCTTAAAACCTAAACCATTAATCCCTCTACCATATACCTTCAAACCAATACCTTCTACCCTCAACCCTATATCCTCAACCCTCAACCCTTAAACCGTCAACCCTAAAAGCCATCGATCCTATACACTCAATTCTCTGCCCTCTACCCTATACAATGGATCCTCAACCCTCATCTCTCTATCTAATTGCCTCCTCTTCTCTCCTCCTATCTATCTCAATTCTCCCTCCATCTCTTTGTCCCTCCCTCTCTACCCTAATCCATAAACCCTATACCCTCAATCCCTAAACTCTCAACTGCCAACCCTTAATCCCTCAACCCTCAACCCTTAAACCAAAATCCCTCAACCCTCAACCCTTAAATCATAATCCCTCAACTCTTAAGCCCTTAAACCCTCAAACCTGTACCCTCTACATTATACATTAAACCCTAAACCCTCAATTCTCAACCATCTACCCTCTACATTATATATTAAACTTTGAACCCTCAATTCTCAACCATCTACCCTATTCATTCAATCCTCAACCATATACCCTTAACTCGCAACCCTAAACCATTAACTTGAAACCTCATCCCTCAAATTTTAAACCCTTAAACCCTCAACCCTCAACCCCTTAAACCTAAAAGATTAAACCCTCTACACTATACATTAGAACCTCAACCCTAATCCTCAACCCTATAGGTACTCAACCCCTATCCCTCTCTCTCTATCTATCTATTTCACCTCTCTCTCCCTCCCTCAACCCTATACCCTCAACTCTTAAACCCTTATATTCTCAACCCTTAACCCTCAACCCTAATCCCTCAAACATAAGCCCTCAACCCTTAAACCCTCAATCCTAAATGCTAAACCTTAAATTCTAATCCATCAAATATAAGCCCTCAACCCTTAAAACCTTAAACCATCTACCCTAAACCCTTACTCCCTCAACCCTAATCTATTGGTGCAGGAGCACCTTTACAATTTTTGGATGTGTTTTTTAGGATTTTGTAACCTTGAGGACTAGTTGGAATCTATTTTTTTGAGTCTTGTATCGCCCTACATTACATCAAGTGGTATTAGAGCTTAGGCTCTATATCTATTGGAGAAAGTGTTGTGAAATTAAAGAACGGAAATTTAGAGAAGAGCATTCAATATGCCTCCTAAAGGTGGATCAATGGTTGCTAGGGAGATTAGATCTCTGAGAGAGAAAGAAGAATCCATGTTGGCAAGTATGGAAGCACTAGATATGAGAGAGAGTAGAGGTAAGGGGATGGCATAAGATAGTGACCTCGAGGAAGAAGAGGAGGGACAAGGAGAGAACCCTCTTGCAGGACGTCAAGGAGAGTTGGATCTTGAAGAGAGAAAGTTTCTTCAAGTGCTCAAGGCTGCTAGGGGTGAGGATCATGAGGTGAAAATGGAGCTTCCAATGTATGGTGGAAAGATTTATGAAGAAGAGGTTATTGAGTGGATTGATGCTCTTGATAATTTCTTTGAGTACAAAGAGATGCCAGAAGATGAGAAGGTTAAATTTACAAAAAAAAAATTGAAGGGAACAACATTAACTTGGTGGAATTACATCCAAGAGGAGGGGTCAAGGAAAGTAATTTCCAAGATAAATTCTTGGTACAAGATGGTGGAAAAGGTAAAGGGTCAATTCCTTCTTGATGATTATGAAATACATGTGTTTAGAAGATTGAAAAATTTTAAACAAAAAGAGTTGGATGTGGCTGCCTATACTAAAGAATTTCACAAGCTTAGTATTAGATCAGGTCATATAGAGAATGAAAAAGAGAAGGTGGCTAGGTACTTAAATGGATTGAGGTCACCAATCCAAGATGAAATCAGCTTAACCACTCCTAGGTCCTTGGAGGAGTGATCTCAAATAGCCATTAAGGCTGAGGAGAAGATCAAGAGAAGGTTGGAAAAGTAATCTAGGGGTAGAGGAAAGAGTTTCAGGGTTAGAGGTAACCCTGGTGGAATATTTTCTCAAATAGGACCAAATAAACAAAGAAATACTCAAGAATATAGTGGAGAAACAAGATGAATTTTGAAAGGAAGAAGACCAGGAGGGAGAGGCAGATTTAGTGGAACAGGAAGGGGTTCAAATGCCTTCTCAGGAAGGTTTTATAACTATAATTATTATGGACATCTTGCTTGGAAGTTCCCACAAAAACATGGTACAATTTCTCAATGTGGGGAAAGGAGAACACAAATTGTTCATGAAGAAGATGAAGGAGAAAGTGTGGGTTCATCATTCCTCTATGCCAAACCAAAAATAGGAGAGGCTTCGATGATTAGAAGAACACTAATAAAGGTACCAACTAAAAAGGAACCCCCTCAAAGGAAAGCTATTCAAGGTCATCATTGACTCTAGTTCAACAAATAATATTGTGTCTTGGAAATGGTGGAGAAACTTAAGATGAAAAAGGTACCTCATCCTAATCCATATATGATTTCATGGCTTAATAAGGGGCAACAGGTTCTTGTGAATGAGAAGACTGGGGTCAAGTTCACAATAGGTCCTTACAAAGACAAAATACTTTGTGACATAATGCCCTTGGATGTGTGCCACCTACTCCTTGGTAGGCCTTGTAAATATGACCGAAAGGCACAACATGATGGATTTAAGAATGAATATAGAATTGAGAAGGATGGTCTAACAATTAGTTTGGAACCTCTGAAAGAGGATGAAAATATATTCCATGAAGGGCCTAGTGTGATGGTTGTGAAGGAAAGAGTGTTCTTGAAAGACTTGGAAAAGGAAGAGGTTGGGTTTACAATTGTGGGAAAGCCCAAATTTATATATCAGCAGATAAAATAGAGGTTCCTAGTGAAGTGTAGACTTTTCTTGAAAAGTATGAGCATATAGGAACAAGGGAGATGCCTAATGCATTACCACCAATTAGAGAGCTCAGTCACCATATTGATTTGATACTGAGTGCAAGCCTGCCTAATAAGGAAACATACAAGATGGCCCCTCAATAGAATGAGGAGATCAAAAAGAAAATTCAAGAGCTGCAAGTCAAGGGTTTGATCAAAGAAAGTCTAAGCTCTTGTGCTGTACCAACAATATTGGCTCCAAAGATGGATGAAGATTGGAGATTATGCACTAATTCATGAGCCATAAACAAAATTACCATAAGGTATAGATTTCCTATCCCTAGAATGTAGGACTTAATGGATAGATTAGCTAGTGCTAGATATTTTTCAAAGATAGACTTGAAGATTGGTTACCATCAGATCAAAATTAGGGAAGGTGATGAGTGGAAGATGATTTTTAAAACTAATGAAGGCTTTTATGAATGGCTTGTGATGCCATTTGGACAATCAAATGCTCCTAGTACCTTCATGAGACTAATGAATAAGGTGTTGAAGAGCTTCATAGGTAGATTTGTACTAGTTTATTTAGATGAAATCCTTGTGTACAAAAAAAGAAGAAGACCATGTTTGGATCACCTTGAAAAGGTATTGAACAAGCTCAATGAAGACAAGTTAATGATCAACTTCAAAAAGTGTGAGTTTATGAAGAGATAACTAATTTATCTTGGTTTGGTGATATCAGAGAGGACTTTGAGGATGGATCTTGTAAAATTTGAGGCCATACTTAATTGGCCTACACCTAATACAGTGGGAGAAGTTATAATTTTCCATGGAATGTCTAGTTTCTATAGGAAGTTCAATAATAAATTCAGTCATATAGTGACACCAATGATTGATACAATCAAGGCGGTGAAAAGGAATAGGTTTGTTTCGATTGCAAATTCAGATCTAGAAGTTTTGAATATCTGAAATCAAGAGTGGTTCAAATGCCAATCCTTAATCTCCCTAATTTTGAAAAAGTATTTACAATGGAATGCGATGCAAGTGGAACAACTATTGGGGCAGTTTTGAGTCAGGATGGAAAAGCAATGGCCTTTTTTCAGTGAAAAGCTAAATGATTCCAAGAGAAGGTACTCTTCTTATGCCCTTGAACTCTATGCTATGGTTCAATCTCTAAAAAAATGGAGACATTACTTATTGACAAAGGATTTTGTGGTATTCACTAACAACCATGCATTGAGTTACTTGAATAGCCAAGACAAGTTAATTCATAGGCATATGAAATGGATGGAATACTTGTAGGATTATACCTTCTCCATTAAGCACAAGAAAGGTTAGACAAATTTTTTTGCTGATGCTCTCAATAGGAGAACCATGTTGGTGTAGGAGGTGCAACTTCAAATCACTGGTATTGATTCACTTAAAGGTATGTATGCAAATGATGATGACTTCAAGGAAGTTTTTAATGTTTGCAATTAGTTTTAGGGAAGTTTTCATAGTGATTATGTAGATTATGTTTTGAAAAATGGGTTGTTTAAAGGAGCCAAGTTGTGTGTACCTAAGTGCTCCATGAGGGCCAATTTGGTGAAGGAGACACATAGAGGGAGTGGGTATGTGCAGCTTCATCATGGAAAAAGTAGGCCCTTAAGTGGCAATAAAATTCAGAAAAATCAGAGTTAGGCAACTTGCTGTAAAAATTTGAATAAGTAATCTATATTATTTTAAAAATATGTAAGAATAAAATCTGTAGAAAATTGAATGTAGTTTCTAAAATACTAAGTTTATTTAAAATAATAAAAAATATTTTGGTGAAAATTTGAAATGTCAATGTAGTAGTACTTAAATTTTAGGGAAAAAATAAGAAGTAGGTATCTGTCTGAACACCCTAACCATAATAAAATGATAATATTTTTTTTATAATATTTTAGATACAAGTAGAGGACTCATGTCCCAATGTGATGAATATTTTTATATAATTTTTTTCCAAGTAAATAATTAATTATGATTTTTATATTACAAATTTGAAAAAATATAAAAACTTGTATGTTTGACCACCTTAACTTGGTCAAAACTTCATGAAATTCAATTTTTATATTTTTAATCCTATAGTATGCAAAGAATAGAATGTGATGCATGTTTTGGACTCAAAAAATGTGATACCATTTGAAATATATAGATTTTTTCAATCAACCTATCATTCAAGACTTTAGTCTAAATTCAAATAGAAAATGAATAATAATTATTTAATAAATTCAAAGTAAAGCATAATTTATGCTAGTGGAAAGTTGAGAATCTCCTCTAAAAACCCTTTTCATTTCATCAATTTTGGGTACAAAAATTCATTAGCCACATGGGCCATCATATGACTTACATATTGCCACTTTTTGGCCCATCATGATCTTGCACATACCTGAGTTTGAGTGGTCACTTTGGAATTTAGAAGACATTGGAGCAGGTCAAAAGGTTCTATTACTAGCTTAAGATGGATGCTTATGTCAAAAGGTTTGTTGAAGCTTGCAAAATCTATCAAAGGAAAAAGGGAACTAGTTCAAATGCTAGTTTGTATCAACCTTTACCAATCCCTAACCATCCATGGGAGTCTATTAGTATGGACTTTGTTTTAGGACTGCCTAAAAATCAAAGGGGGAATTTTAGTGTTTTTGTAGTTGTAGATAGATTCAGAAAAATGGCACATTTTATTGCATGTAGAAGCAATAATGATGCAACACATATTGCTAGGTTGTTTTTCAAAGAAGTTGTTAGGATTCATGGTCTAACTTAACCATTGCTTTTGACAGAGACTCAAATTTTATAGGTCATTTTTGGAGGACCTTGTGGAAGAAGTTAGGCACAAAGTTTCAATTTAGCTCAGCATACCATCCATAAATGGATGGCCAAGTAGAAGTTGTCAACAAGTCACTTGGTAATCTATTCAGATGTTTGACTAAAGAGCATGGAGAATCATGGGATGTTGTTCTTCCTCAACTCGAGTATGCTTATAATGACTTAGTAAACAAAATTATAAGGAAGAGCCCTTTTGAAGTGGTCTATGGGATGGATCCTAGAGGTATCTATGAGCTTAGATACCTGAGGGACATGGAAAAGAAGAGTGCAATAGGTGAAGAATTTGTAATTGTAATGAAAGACATTCATGATAAGGTGAAAGAAAACTTGAAGAAGAGTGTGGAAAAATACAAGGAAAAAGAAGATTTGAGGAGAAAGGATGTTCAATTTATGAAGTTGGGGATCTATTACTTGCTCATCTTAGGAAAGAGAGACTTCCAAAGGGAGAATACACTAAATTGATGATAAAAAATATAGGTCCCTATAGAGTAGAGCAAAAATTTGGCCAAAATGCCTAAGAGATTGATTTTCCTTAAGGAGTTGCCATATCTCCTATTTTTAATGTTGCTAAATTGTATCAATTCAAAGGTTTTGTGCATACAAGTAATGATATTGTAGGTATTTCTAGTGCTAAAGGTGAAGAATGGGTGAAGGATCTACCTTCTAGCCAACCAATGAAGCTTGAAAGTATTGTTGATACAAGGGAGGTTAAAAGAACAAGAAAGAAGGTCTACAATGAGTATTTGGTCAAATGGAAAGTTTTTTCCATTGAAGGTTCCCATTGGATGAGTGAATAATACATAAAGAAGCATGGTACATCTATTAAAGATCTCATTTCATCCAGAGGATGAAATTTTTCTACCTTGGTTGAATGGTGCAAGAGCACCTTTACAATTTTTAGATTTTTGCATATGTGAGTAGGGGTCTAGGTGTGAGTAAATTCATTTCATGATGTAATAAGGTTGTGTGGACCAATTTAGGATGTAAATAATGGTTTCTGGAGGTCCTAGGTGTGTGCAGTCAAAAGTTACTAATAATGTTACATTTTTGTAAATGTTGCTTAATGCAATTTTGTAAATTTTTGGGATAGTTGGAATTTGAACAATCACCTCATTGAATTTATATTTTAGACCATTGAGATGACATGAAAATATGTGTAAAAATTCTCTAACATCATAGAGGTAGGGGGATGGAAGTTTTGAAGTAATAAAACTCTGTTGTTATGTTTTGAGAAGATTTATTGTGATTTTCTATGTTTACAACCTCTGTATGACTCTGTGCAACATCCTTCATACTTGAACCCAATGTGGAATGTTAGATAATTTATTTATCTCTATTTTGATTCATATTTTTCTGAATTTCATCAAGTAATAAGGGAGATCCGAGTATTTTTCTGTAAGTGCTCCTGAAAAGTAGGGTTTGTAGGATTTTGAGAAAGAATTATGGAAAACTAGGCCATTCCACCATAGGATAAATTTTTAAATGGATGGAATGGGAATTTCAGATGTATTTTTTATGATTTCAATGTTTTTAGGGTACGGTGATGGCATTTGGAGGTTACTTGCACATTCCCTAGTCTATAGAATTTGAATTCTTGACATGAAATTTTTGGTTTTAGTGTAGGATAACAATAATTTGAAGTGTTCTATGGGAACCAATGTTGGAATTGGTAGTTTGGTGACTAGTTGGTCATGTTCATGAAGGTTTTCAAGTTTGTGTGGTGAAAAAATGTGGTGAAAAATCATACACATCCTTTGGAAAAGTGGCTTAAATAGGCCTAGGAGCAACATTGCAAGTCAATTTTTGGTGTGTTGGTCCAAGAAAAACTTAGGTGAGGGTTTGATATGTTGAAATAATACATAATGGGTTCCTGAATGTGTGTGCATCAAGTGTTTAAAATATCATCATAGGGAGATATAGTTGAATAAGTGTGTCTAAAAGACCTACTAGCAAATAGATGGGTTAACAAAGGAAGATAACCTAGAAAGTGTTTGTAACCTTGAGGACCAATTGGAATCTGGTTGTTTGAATCTTGTATCACCTTGCCTTGAATCATCCATAAACCCTAAAATTTTAAACCCTCAACCCTTAATCTATTAACCATAATCTCTCAACCCTCAACCCTTAAACCTTAAACTATTAACCCCTATACCCTCTATCCTATAGATTGGACCCTCAACCCTATACCCTATACTCTCAACCCTCTACCGTCAACCTTAAACCCTCAACCCTCAACCCTTAAAACCTAAACCCTTAAACCCTCTACCCTCTACCCTCAACCTAATACCCTCTACCCTCAACCCTAATCCCTAAACCCTATACCCTCAACCCTTAAACCCTTAAAACCTTAAACTCTCTACCCTAATCCCTCAACCCTCAACCCTGAATCCCTCAACCCTAATCTCTCAACCATAAAATCCTGAACCCTCTACCCTCTACCCTATACATTAAACCCTCAAACCTCAATTCTCAACCCTGAACCCTTAATCCCGGAACCTTGAACCCTTAAACCCCATACATTGGAACCTCACCCCTAATCCATCAACCATTTATCATCAAACCTATACCCTATACCCTCTATGCTCAAACCTAAATCCTAAACCCTAAACCCTTAAAAACTCTACCCTTTACCCTCAACCCTCAACTCTCTACTGTCAACCCTAATCCATCAACCCTATACCCTCAACCTGTACCCTAAATGCTCAACCCTATATCCTCGATTCTCAACCCTCTACCCTATACACTGGATCCTCAACCCTCATCTCTATCTATTCTTCCCTCCTCTTCTCTTCTCTCTATGTCACTTCTCCCTCCATCTATCCCTCCATCCATCCCTCCTTCTCTACCCTAATTCATCAATCCTATATCCTCAAACCTTAAAACCTTAAACACTCAACCCTAAAGCCTAAAGCCTAAAGCCTAAACCCTTAAACCTTAAACCCTTAACCCTTAAACCCTCTACCCTCAACCCAATACCATAAACCCTCAACCCTAATCCCTCAACCCTATATCGTCAACCCTTAAACTCTCTACCCTAAACCCTAAAAAATTAATCCCTAGACCCTTAAACCCTAAACCCTAAACCATCAACCATTGATCCTCAACCCTCAACCACTAAAATATAAAATATCAACCCTTAATCCCTCAACCCTAATCCCTCAAACCTCAAACCTCAACCCTTAAACCCTAATCCATCAACCCTCAACCCTTAAACCATAATCCGTCAACCCTTAAACCCTTAAACCATCAACCCTCTACCCTCTACAATATACATTAAACCTTGAACCCTCAATTCTCAACCATCTACCCTATACATTGGATCCTCAATTATAATACCTCAACCATATACCTTAAAACCTATATACTCAAACCTTAACTCGAATCCCTCAACCCTAAACCCTAAACCTCATCCCTCAACTCTTAAACCCTTAAAACCTCAACCCTTAACCCGTCAACCCTTAAATGCTTAAAATCTCAACCCTCTAACCTATACATTAAACCCTCTACCCTATACATTACAACCTCTACCCTAATCCCTCAACCCTATACCCTCAAACCCTATCCCTCTCTCTATCTATCCATATCACCTCTCTCTCCCTCCCTCTCTCCTACCCTCTCTATTTGTCTCTATCTACCCTCTCCCTCTTTCTATGTACCTCTTGATTAATCAATCCCTAGCACTCTCCCTCCCTCCCTCCCTCTCTCTCCCTCTCCCTCTCTCTCTCCCTCCTACTCCCTCTCCATCACTCCTCTTCTCTCACACTCCCTCTCTCTCCCTATCTCTCAGGTCTCTCCCTCCCACCCCCTCTCTCTCTCAAGTATCTCCCTCAAGCACCCTACCTAGATAACTCTCTCTCTCTCCCTCTCCCTCCCATCCTACCTAGATAAGTCCCTCTCACTCCGCTCCCTCTCTCATATTCCCTCTCTCTCTCCCTATATCTTAGGTCACTGTCTCCCACACCCTCTCCCTCTCTCAAGTCTCTCTCTCACACTCCCTCTCTCACTACCTCTCTCTCCCACTCCCTCTCTCTCCCTATCTCTCAATTATCTCCCTCTCACCCCCCTCACACTCTCAAGTCTCTCCCTCTAGCACCCTACCTACATAACTCTCTATTTCTCTCCCTCTCCTCCCACTCTCTCTCCCTCTCTCTCAGGTCTCTCTCTCCCTCTATCCCTCCCACCCTACCTAGCTAAGTCTCTCTCAATCCAACCCATTCTCTCCCTCACACCCTCTCTCTTAGGTCTCTCCCTCTATTAGGTCTCTCTCACTACCTCACTACCTCTTTCTCTCTCCCTCTCACCCCACCTAGAAAACTCTCTCTTCCTTTAAGGACATACATACATACATATATACATATAAGAATACATGCACAAATACAACCATACATATATAATTATATACACACAAGCATGTACATGCATATTTACATACAATATTACATACATAGAAGCATACATACATATGTACATGCAATCCTACATACATACATACATACATATAAGAAAACATAACTATATACTTACATACATACATACATACATACATACATACATACATACATACCATACAAGAATGCATACAAAAAAAAATACAAATATACATACACACATTAAATAAACTAGAATTTAACATAAATCAAGACATAATGTGAGTGTGTTATATCACACTCACATTATGTCTTGCTAGAAATTTCTTGGGAACAAATGCAAAAAAAATCTCAAAACAAATAAATAATGTGAGTGTGTTATAATGCACTCACGTTATTTATTGCTTTGGGAATCCCCAAGCCTTGGTCTTGGTATCTTATTTGGAATACCAAACCAAAGGCTTGGAGTGCCTTTCAAATGCCCAAATGTGTCTTTGCAAATTCTACAATATTTCACATAACCGTGTTCGTGCTAAGCATCAAGTTTACACGTATTTCAAGATCAAACAAATTGAACATATGGGTAATGTTAGGCCCTCTCTTAGCTATCTAACGATGTAATTTATTTCACATTTTAACAATGTTAATCTTTTGATCTATAATTTATTTTGTTTGTGTGTCTCTTTTTTGGCAAAACTAGTGTTTGGTGTGTTTTTCATTATAAATTAACCGTTCATCAAAATTTTAAATAAATTACATTTTTAGAAACTATACTCCATTTTACACATATTAAAAAAATTATTTTCAATTATTTTTCAAAATTTATAAGGGTAGCATGACCAAATTTTTATTTTTCTGGAGGTGTCCACTTTGAAAATTAGTAAAAAAATATTCATTAAAAAATTATTAGAAAAATTAGGCATGTTACATACTATTAGCTAATTTCTCACTAAAGTGATTTTAAAATTACTAAAAAAATTTAACCTTTTGAGGTCGCCACAAAAGTTGCTATGTTATGTTTTTTCTGACAAAAACAACACTAATTTCTATGGCCCTCTCTTTTGAACCCCTTAATCTCTACCATTTTCAAAATAAATTAGTAGAGAAAGTAGACTCGGAGTACTATAATGGTTTTTTTTTGCATCTAATGTTTTTGAGTGTAACTATCCTCAATTTCAGATCCAAGGTTAGTATTTCCTAATTTAAGAAAAAAAGTGGCCACTTAAGACCCCTTTTTTGGCTCCCCATCTTTTTGCACTTACCCTCTTACTTCTCACAAAATCTAGCACTTTGTATCTCTGTGTATCACTGGATCTATCTCTCTATTTATCTTTAGCTCTCTCTCTACTTCTACCATCCCTTTCTCCCACCCTATATTGCTATCTTTCCCCTCTCTCTCCTAGTCTCTCTTCCTCTCTCACTTCTATCTCTTTCTTTATCTTCTCGAGAGAAGTTAATGTGGTTGGAAAAGTTAATTGGTCAAAAGATAATCCTGTTGCATAATAGATTTGGGAATATATGAGAAATATCAAAGAAATAAATGCTCAAGGTGATGCCCTTGCAGCCTTCTTTGTGATATTTCAAAGAAGAATGAATGTAACACAAACAGTTCTAGAAAATGTGGTGAAAAATATATAAATGACATTACCTTTTTGGCCTCTACTAGTTTTTGCATAATGAAAGTAGTTGAACCTAGAACCATTTGGGTTCTAGAACTTGGTTATGAAGTATCAAAGGAAAAATCTATCAGCTATGAAAAAGTACTGCTAAGCAGTCCTATAGATCCTAGCATGCCAAGTTATGGGAATTTTGAAGAGAAACTAATGGAAGTTCAGCTATAATTCAAGAAACCATAGATGAAAAAAATATTGATGTTGAGGTGGACAAGTATGCCAAATATTTTGGAATTTCAAAAGAAAAATTCATGTTTTCCATAAAAAGAGCTAGAGCTAATATGAGTATATAAGAAGCCTTTAGTAGCTCTAGGAGAATAGATAGATCATTTACTATATCTCTACTTGTAGCTGGTGTAAAGTGGAAGTCCATAGATAGTACTCTGGTAAGGGATAAATCCCCTACGATAGTCCATGCCATTAGAGAAGAAGCAAATAAAACTACAAGGAGAAAGCTATAAGGAAAAAGAAAAGTGGCATCAAAGTTGCTTTTACAGAAGACTTAAATGTTGATCCCAGTGCCCCAAAACCAAATATGGAAGGAGATGTGCATATAGATGATGCTGAACATGAGCATGAGATTAGTGAATTAATGGACGAAGCTGAAAATACATTATAGGAGGTAACATCTAGAAAAAACATTGGTTCCACCCTGTCTACAATGGAAAACTTAATGATATTGATTGAATCCTTCAAGGAACATGACTCCAAACTGAAATAAATTGAGGTAAGGCTTGTAGAGAAGTTGTTGGACATTACAAATACGTGTGTATCTTCACACAACAAAGTTGAAGATATTTTGAAGGATGTACAAGCTTGTGAAGAAGAAGTAAATACTTTACTTTTGTATTATATGAAGTGGCCAAATGCCACACATAGCATAAAGGATATCATGAATGTAATTGAGACACAAATGAGTAGTGCATCAAACACTTATGATCTAGTACAAGATAGAGATGATCAAACCTGGAATGCTATAGTGAAATTACATGACAAATACTTTACTCTATAGAACCAAAAATAAGAAATTATCAAATAGTTTGAGAAGCTAAAGGACTTGGTAAAGATAAAGTATATACCTACCTCAAGTGCCCTCACTAGTACATAAAAGATAAAATCTTACTCCCAATACTAGAAAAGAAGGAGAGGAAACCCTGGTAAAATTTGAGTCACAATATAGAACACTTGTAGTAGTAAAGGATCATTGGGAAGAAGTTATAGTTGCTTGGTAAGATATCTTGCAAAAGCTTCAAGGGTCAACATCTGCAGGTTAACCATTTCTACTCTTTATGAAAGTTTTCAAAATTTCCAATTATTTTGCATATATGTGGATGATATAGGAGTTATTGGTTAACTTCCTTAGAGGGAGTTAGCACATTTTTTTAGCTATAAATATTTGAGGGGGAGTATAATTTTTTTTGGGTACTGACACACCCTTTGCAATTGATGTCAAAGGGGGAGAGATATTCAAAACCATTTTTGGAAATATTTTTGGGGAGAGATACTTGGAAAGTATTGAATTTTTTTTGGAAAGAAAAGATGTGTAAGGGGAGAGAATGTTTTTGGAGAGCATGTTTCCATCAATGACAAAGGGGGAAATTGTTGGAATTGGTGATGTTTTAAAGAGGGAGATTATTGGAAGTTTGTCATTGATAATGTTGTTCAGAAAAATGAGCATGGTATGTATACTTTGCATGATCCAGTGTTGTGATTGATGTAAAAAGTTGTTGTGGATCACTCCAACATGATTTAGAAGTATTTTTGAAGAAATTTTTATAGAACAAGTTGCTTTGAAAATTATAGCTACAAAGGAAAATGCCTATGTATCAAGTCTATCAATACAATGGTCCAGTGTTTTAGTTTTTGGATCTATACTCCATCATAACTAGAGATATCAATCTACAATTATAAAAATATTTTGGTGATCATAAAATGCATCTAAATCTAATATTTTTTGTTGTTTGGTGAAATACCTTGGAAGATATGAATGATATAGTTCAAACCTTTATATTGTAGTTATTTTTAAGTATACTATGGTTGTGTGGGAGATTTTGTATTCCTTTATGGATAATTATTTCGAGTTGCAATTTTGAAGACAAGATATTAGATGTTAGTTGAGTTGGAATAACAAATGAGATGAAGTTTTAAGTTACATGTATGGAAAATTGGGTAAATAGATGAAAGATTTTGTGTTTAGGTTTTATTTGGGGTTGATCTAACATGTTTGAAGGATTAATATGTGTTGCAATCTTGTGTAGGATCTATATTGGGTCCATCTCAACCTATCTTAAGGTAAATTGAATTTTGAATTAAGGAACGAGATGTGAATGAAATTTTTTGGTGATGAAAAGTTCAAATTATGTGTATTACATCCAATTAGGCTAACCTAATTAAAGTTACACTTGATGTGGATATATATATGAGTTTTTTTTTGATATTTCAAGGTAGTAGAGAGAGGGAGAAGTGAAAGCAAGGTGTGAGAAATGTATGATAGATGACATGTATGGTGTCCCACTTACATGTGAATGATGTGAATGTGATCAAAGTTGTGTGAATTATGTGAATTTAGAGAAAAGCAATGCATTGATCCATTTTAGTGCATAGATTGATTTTATACTGCATTGGAATTGGAATCCAACATATTATAGATGCATTTCTAATAGTTGAATATGTTGTGAGCCACCCCTTATTTCTTCTATCTTATTCATTGTGGGCAATGAGTCCACTAAACAACGAGTCCATCTGCAGTGAGCATTTCTATAATATACTATATCCAAATATAATATGTACACATCTAAAAATGGTCACGGTTGATCGAACCTGTTAATTAATTAAATATGAATTATTTAATTAATGTTCTTAAGTCATCTACATATAAATAAATTTAATTATTTATTTATATTTCATTTTCCAATTCTTCTAATTTGATTAAATAAATAAAGTTTATTTAATTAATGCTACCTTCCTCTTAATTAATTAAATAGATTTTACAATTTATTTACATTAAGTATCACAAGTTTAAATTCTAAATTTAAATGATATTCTTCATTCCACATTTAATTAAATACTTTAAATATTTAATTAAATCATTTTCTAAATTTCCCACTCTTCTCACAAAATTAAATATTCTTAATATTTAATTAAAAGGCTTTTTCTCTTCTCACATAATTAAATATTTGCAATATTTAATTAAAGCCTTTTCATTTCTCTCTCACAAAATTAAATATTTTTTTATTTAATTATGAGAGATACCTTTCAATTTGTCTCTTCATTCTCCATCTATCTCTCAGAATTCCACCTCCTTTTCGAATTCTTGATCTCTCACTGTTCATTCTAACAGGTTTGAACTTGACCGTCGATCTTGGCCAATTGAATTCCTACCTTCAAAAATCTATAAATACATCCCTCTTATGAGTGGAAAAGAACCTCGAATCTCATATTTTCATGCGTAGTTACTATAGTCACATCTTATCATTAATTAGCATTTCAATTCAATAGCTTAATATTTTAGCAATGCATATGCATTTTTAATAATTTCATTCTCTCAAGCTGCCATTCTACAAGTTGCTGTTTTAAACAACCGAGAGCAAGCATCTTGAAATGAATCCTTGGAGATAGAGGACAATGAGACAAATTTGAAAAAACTGTGGTTTAGAGTTTGCATTTACTTTCTTTAATTTAATTTCTTCAATCTAATGTTTCATTGGTGTACTAGTTTAGATTCAATTTGATTTACACATTCTAACGTACACATTTCTGGCGCCCACCATGGGGCCAAACCCCGCATTTTAATTTTTCTTTTTGCAGATTTTTCTAGCAGGTGACAGACAAAAATCGTGTTTTGGTGCATACGAGTCTTGGTTCAGCGCATACAAAGACTGTTTCGGCACATATGAAGACTTTTTCGGTGCATTCGTGAGATCTTTTAGCACATACATCACCTATTTCGGCACATAGACACTCTATTTCGGCACATACATGAGATTTTTTGGCGCATACATAACCTGTTTTGGCGCATACATAACCTGTTTCAGCGCATACAATTGTAAAAATTTAAAATTCTGATTCCGACGCAATCCGTTGACATAATTTTTCTAATGTTATTTTTAACAGAATGAACCAATCCTAGGGTAGACATTTAAATCTAAATTAACCAATCCTAAGATAGTCACCAAACATAAATTATCTTTTGATTAAAATGAACTCCATGTTTTTAGTGAAGCAACATCTTCACTTAGAATAGAGAATTTGTCAATTTGAGGACTTAAAATTGAACCATTATTGTTTGTTGTGACTGTGGGTAATAGGTCTATGCTCTCCCCTTAACTAGGTGATCAGAATACCAGACTTACCTTTTATTTTTTGCAATGTAATGCTTTATTACATCCTTTAGAGGGCCTGCTCTTGTGGGAAAAAGTACTCACCCAAGAGGAATGACCTAAGTGGGAACACCTAAAGCCAAGGTTTCCAACCCACTTTAATCAAAAGCAAGTTGCTAATGAAAATCCAACTTGACAATAGTGCGTAGGATAACCATCCCCAAAACCTTTGTTCTTAAGGTTGGGAGGTCTCTCGAGGGAGTATATCTATTTGCCACACTGAACAGATACCCTTACTATGAATCATAGTGTAGAAAGCCAGCTGTGTCAATATCCAAACATCATTTTAATCACGATGCAAGGGGAGGGAAGAATCTACCCCCAAGACACTCACCATATAATCACCATGGATTGTTTGCTCAAGGGATTTGGTATCCACTTCCGCCACTTTGAGTACGCACCTAGAAAAGACAAAAACACAGGCGCCCTCTAGGGGGTGACAAGGCTGTGTGAGTTGACGCAATTTTAAGCTGTGGGCTTTGATTACTATGATGACCTATTTGACAAATTAAGAGTGAGTCTGATCGAAGTGCTTATCTTGTTTAAAACCTGTGGAAATCTTAAGAACATACACTCTTTGTTTAGATTTTAGGATTAACAAAACAATCGTCTACTTTTATGCTATGTTTTTCATATTTAAATCAGATTAAGATCATCTAAAACAATTTTTTTTATCAAACTATCAAAATATGTCAGTCTTAGAGATAATTTAGTGCATCTTGGGTCTATTTAAACGCATTTGTGCTCTATTTCAGTGCATCTGTGCTTTGTTTCACTGCATTTGTGCTCTGTTTCGGTGCATCTCTGCTCTGTTTCGTTGCATATGTGCTCTATTTTAGCGCATTTGTGCTCTGTTTCGATGCATCTGTGCTCTATTTTAGCGCATCTGTGCTCTTTTTTCGTGCATTTGTGTTCTCTTTCGGCACATCTGTGCTCTGTTTTGGCACATTCAGTCTCTATTTTGGCGCATCTATTTTTCTGAGTCTAGGTGATTTTTTTGACTTTTAGAAATAAAGTTTTATAGGTCTATTCTTTCCCATGCTCAGAGTTTGGAAGTCTACAACATTTTCCAAGAGGTCCTTAGAAAGAAAGATAAAAAATCCCAAGAAGTTTCTCAGCTATAAGAAAATGTTGAAGAAGAGGAAATTTCTATATCAAAGTCGAAAGGTCCTGCTTGAACACAAAACCTTTATTCATCGATATCACAACTATATTAGAGGTTTCACTGATGATTATGTTGTAGAACCCTTATATTCAAGAGCTTTGTTTCAAATAAGAGCCCTTTCTCAAAGGCATAACCACAGTTAGCGTATTCATCCTTCTTATATTCCCCAACCTGCTATCATGTATGCTACTCGTCCAAATCAAATTCTGCAATAGAGAACTCAAACACATTAGGCATCTATTAAATTCATCTATCTACAAAGCTAAGATCAAACTTCACAAAGTGCAAAATCATCTTTATTTTCGATCTTTGGTTTAATTCCCGCAAACAGGATTTTCATCCTTTCACTCAGGGAATCACGAACTAAAGATTAAAAATCTTTTAAGTCATAGAATCTTTATTCTATCCTAAATTTCATCACCATTGCACTATTTCATTCCTTCAATCAAAGTTAGTAGGATTTGAGTAAAGCTTATGCCTGTTACCACGAGGTCTCGAAAGCACATAGAAAAAGAGGAAAGTACAGTGAGCAAAATGGGTGATAATAGTGAGAGGGAGGAAAACCCTTTTAATACTTCAAATATTGAGGAATTAACGGAAGAAAAGATTCAAGAAGCAGAACAGGATCCTCAATTCCATACTCTTATGGGAAAGATTTTAGAAAGAAACAAGGAAAGATAGTTTCTTTAGTTATTCAAGGAGCAAAGTTACCTGCTGATTTTGACATAGAAGAGATTAAAGAAAATCCTAAAACTCCTATTGATTATTTTAGTGCCCTTACTCAACAAATCAAAGAATTACAAGGGAAAATAAAAGAAATGCAAGGGGGAGCACCAAAGAAGTATGTTTTGGAAGAAATATTTCCTTATCCATTTGATAGAAATCTTTGAATGATTCCTTTTCCAAAACATTGTGAAATCCCTAAGTTTGATAGATATAATGGGAAAACTAACCCCATTGAGCATGTAAGGTATTTCTAAAATATGAGCTTAAAATTTGCGCATGAAGATACCTATCTAATGCAATTGTTTCCATGATTTCTAGGTGGAAAATCCATGGAGTGGATTTCAAAGATCACTCCCCCCATCAAAAACTTTGAAGAGTTGATAAATAAGTTCATATCACAATACTCTTACAACATTCAACACCAGGTAACCATGCTTTTTCTTTGTAAGATAAAACAAAAAGTAGGGGAATCTTTCACTACATTTTTGCAAAGATAGAGAAGAATGTTCGCTAGATACTCTCGTCCTATTCCTGAAAAGGAAAAAATGGAGATTTTCATCTACAGTCTTAATCAAGAAATGAGTTACAGACTAAACCTTCATTGTCCTCCATTTAAAAAATTGATTGAAAACACAATTACTATTGAAAGTGCATTGATCAAGCGTGGAGTTCTAAAAATTGATAAAGAGGGTTCAAATTCGTACAACAACAACAATGACAAGTCACGATTTTGGAATCGAAATAAAAATGTTGTGAATGATGGGGTAGTAGGTACTAACAATGTGAATATGAAGCCCACCATCCTTAATGTGTCAGGTGTTCAATGTAACAATAATACCGAAAATTCTAACACCCAAGACAATGTTTCTAATTAGGGAAACACAACTAACACTTGTGGAAATAATTTTGGCAATAATCAAAATTCAAATGCACCTAGACCATCATATTTTTCAAGTCGATGGAGTTTCACTCCCTTGGGCCAATCTTTGGAATCCATTCTCAAAGAATTATTGAATCAAAATGCTATTACATTGCCATCACAAAGAGACTATGAACCTCGAGTTAAACCACCATCGTGGAATGATTCACACTTCTGTGATTATCATAGGTGTAAATGTCATAAGACAAACAGTTGCCAAGGGTTGAAGAATATTGTTCAAGATTTGATTGATAATTTTACCATCACAATTGAAGGACATAATATCAATAATGATCATCAAGCATTCAAAAATCCGCTCCCTAATTATCACAAAGGGGAATTCTCTAGTGACAAGGGTAAGAATGTTAATAACATCCATGAAATTATTATCAATCATATCTATACTGATTATCCTCAAATCAATTCTATCTAAATCAAAGGTAAGCCAAAATATTGAGAGGTCAATGTTACAACAAGGGGGCAAGCCAAGATCATTGTCAAAGGTGGCTCATCTAAAGCAGAAATTCCCCCTCCAAGTCAATATAATTTGGTTGAGAAATTACGAAAAACATCAGCCCAAATTTCTATCTTGGAACTTTTAAAGCTATCACCTGCACATAAGGACATTCTAGAAAAGGCTCTCATCGATACAACTGTATCTCCTGATCTGGATACTGATAAATTTTAAGCCATGGTGAGACATTTTTCCTCCAACACATGTTTATCTTTTTCTGAAAGAGATGATTCATCCATAACCCATCCACATAATTCATCACTCTATTTAGAAGTCATGGTTCACAAAGCCCGCATTAGACGTGTTCTTATAGATGGGGGAGCCGGATTAAATATTTGTACTTTAAAATTGGTCTTAGATTTGGGATATTCAACATAATCTATAGATCCATGGAGGAAAATTACAATCAAAGCCTATGATGATGAGGAAAGGACTTCTAAAGGTCTCATCATGTTACCAATCAGAGTGGGACCTGTTGTGAAGAATACTTTTTGTCAAGTTCTCAATCAGGATCTAACCTACAACATACTATTAGGTCATCCATGGATCCATGACATGCAAGTTGTCCCATCTACTTATCATCAATGTTTGAAGTTTCCATATGATGGACAGGAAGTAACAATACTTGTTGATCACAATAGCAGTCAAACTTGTTCTAACCTAAGAGCAACTCAGGACACATTCGTCCCACATAATAGAGAGGCTTTGGCCATCTCTACTTCCAAAAACAAAGAACAAGTGCAATAAATGATAAGCAATTTTGGCAGCAAGATAAAATTGAAAGATAATGGGGTGGGAGAATATTCTTTATCTCTCTCTAATCTACCCCTATCCCCAAGATCCCATGGTCAGCTATCAACATCTACGCAACAGGTTGTAGCAGTTTTAGCCTCGACTTCAACCCCCATCACCAAGTTTACTGGGACATTTATCAAAGAAACTAAAGGACAAGATAGAGCTATTCTTGATTAGATCTATAAAGATGAAGAAGAATCCATACAACATATCAAGATACCCACACAACAATATGGAAAGGGTTATGCTATCATGCAACATATGGGTTATGAAGGAAATATCCCTCTAGGTAAAAGAAAAGAAGGTATTGTTGAACCTGTCCAGTTAAAAAAAATGCATCCAAAGGATAAGATTGGATTAGGATATGGTGAGGATACTAAACAAAGTCCATCTAATGAGTAAATAGCTGAATCAATTTTGAGAATTCAAGCAGATGATTCTGAAATAGACTCAAATGAATATGAATGGGATGACTTCTCGGATGATAATTTCATCTCAGAGAAAAGGGTGGATGTCATACAAAAATTATCACCTACATTCTTACAAGGAGAAAGCTCAAGACCTCCATTTGAATATGTCATACAAAGCGATCATGACTATAGTGAGACCAATTCGATTCAAAGTGAGATAGATCATTTTGCAGAGGATACCATCTTAGACTTCTCCCATGATAACGTTGACAATAACATAATGACCCTAACAGCCAATGACCTTACTTATCCTAATGATCCATTACCTTTGGTTCATCCTGAACTCATTGATTGGGAACAAATTGCACCCATTGATGTTCCAAATTTTCCAAATGACGAAACCATAATAAAGTTTCTTTGTTCATCCCATCCTAAAACAAGTTCCACCTAAGAATCACAAGATCAGAGTTTTCGATAGGAAAGTGCCAAGTTTCTCAGCTACGAAATAAATAATATAAAAGAAAGAACTAATGGTGGAAACCTAACAAAGGCAGTATTAGGTCAAGAAAAAACAAAAATAAAAGAAAGATCTAATGGTGAAAACCTAACAAAGGCAGTGTTAGATCAAGAAAAGAGGAAAATAAAAAGCATATCCAATGGTGAAAACCTTTCAAAGGTGCTAGAGGATGGGAAACTTGACACTCTTCTAGAGTATTATTAGGAAAGATCTTCCATTCTAATTGAACCAATAGAGGCACTCAATATAGGTACTACAGAAAAGCCTAAAGTTTTGCAATTGGCTGCATCTCTGACAGATGAAGAAGTACCTAAATTCATAGAATTTCTCAAAGATAATCAAATCAGTTTTGCATGGTCCTATGCAGATATGCCTAGATTGGATCTAGATCTCATTATGCATCATCTATCTATTATACCAAGGGCAAAGCCTATAAAATAGAAACTCAAAAAAATGCATCCGCATGTTGCATTGTTGGTTAAAGAGAAATTAAAGAAACTTTTAGATGTTGGATTCATCCAGTCCATAGATTATGCAGAATGGATCTCCAACATCATGCCTGTTTCAGAGCCAGATGAAAGGATCAGAATTTGCACAGATTTCAGGGATTTGAACAAAGCATGTCCTAAAGATGATTTTCCCTTACCAAAAATTGATATGATTGTGGATTTAACTGTTGGACGTGTAATGTACTCATTGATGGATGGATTCTTAGGATACAACTAGATAAATATTGCACCAAAAGATCAGGATAAAACATCATTTACATTTCCTTGGGGTATCTATTGCTAGAACGTAATGCCATTTGGATTGAAAAATGTAGGAGCTACATACCAATGACCAATGACAACAATTTTTCATGATATGATGAATACATTCATGAAAGATTATGTTGATGATTTTCTTGCCAAGTCTAACACTAGATAAGGACACATCTATATCTTATCTAAAATTTTCAAAAGAATGGAACAATTCAAAGTAAGACTTAATCCCAAGAAATGTATCTTTGGAGTAAAATCTAGAAAGCTACTAGGATACATTGTGTCAGAAAAGGGAATTGAAGTGGATCCAGCTAAGGTATAAGCAATTCTTGGTATGCCACCACCAAGGAACATCAGTCAGCTATGCTCTTTATAGGGACGATTAAAATCCATTTGAAGATTCATTGCTCAACTGGTAGACACAAGTTTACCATTTACACATCTCTTACATAAGAATGTTCCTTTCAAGTGGGAGCACAAATGTGAAGCAACATTTGATCAAATAAAGAATTATCTCATGAATCCACTAGTGTTGACTCCACCAATACAAGGTGTGCCTCTCATATTATATATTGCTGCCACAAAAGTATCTTTAGGGGCATTATTGGCATAGGAAGATTACTTAGGAAAAGAATGAGCCATTTATTACATCAGCCAAACCTTAACAAGTCACGAGCTAAATTATACCTTCATTGAAAAATCTTGTTTAGCAGTGGTGTTCACTTCTCAAAATTTACGACACTACATGCTAACTCATACAGTAAAGCTTGTGGCTAAGATTGACCCACTCAAATATTTTCTAAGTAAGGCAACCTTAACTGGCACGTTGGCTAAATGGGTTATGATCTTAAGCGAGTTTGATATTCAGTATGTGGATCGAAAAGCTATAAAAGGACAAGTAATTGCAGATCAATTAGAAAAAGCACCAATGCTAGCAAAACACCCAATACATGTTGATTTTACTGATGTTGACATTTTCACAGCGGATATCCAACAATCCTGGTCACTCTACTTTGATGGTTCTTACACTCAACATGGTTTAGAAGCGGGATTTATTTTTATTACACCTCAAAGACATACAATCCCAAAATCTTATTGGCTAATGTTTCCTTGCACAAACAACATAGCTGAGTATGAGGCATTAATAATCGGCATGAGAATTGCAATAGATTGGAAAATCGTAGAACTTCAAGTTTTTGGTGATTCACAACTTGTCATAAATCAAATCAATGATGAATATCACACTAAATATGACAAGTTAATACCTTACAAAAGAATGGTGGAAGATCTTAATAAATACTTTGTTAATATCAAGTTCATACAAATTCCGCATATTGATCACAAAGCAGCAGACGCTATGGCTACAATCGCCTCTCTACTCCAATTGTCAGAGAATAAAAAATAGTCTGATTTCCTAGTGGAACAATTGTTTCTCCTATCCTAAAATGCAAATCATTTGCCATTTGACGAGTTCTGACTCTTCCTTTTATGGCCAAATCTACACTTACCTAAAAGATACTACTTTACCCTTAGGTTTGTCTAGGAATCAAAAATGAAATTTCATTCGTCAATCATCTCATTACACCTTAATTTCTGACATCCTATACCGACGTGGTCTGAATGGTATCCTCCTTAGATTTCTTGAACACGATGAATCAGAAAAAGCCTTACAAGAGGTCCATGGTGGAATTTGTGGGACACATTCAAGTGGACTAACCTTAGCAAATAAACTTTTAAGATTAGGATACTACTGGCCAACCATGGAGAAAGAATCATTCTCCTTTGTAAAGAAATGTGCAAAATGTCAGATTCATGGAAATCTCATTCATGCTCCTGCTCAAGAATTACAACCCTTCACCACAACATGGCCTTTTTCTCAGTGGGGATTGGACTTGGTTGGCAAGATACATCCATCATCGTCAAATGGACATAAATTTATCATTACATCCACTGAGTATTTCACTAAGTGGATTGAAGTTGTTCTTCTAACAACTATTACAGGAAAACAAATCTCTTCATTCATCTTGAATTATATCATTTGTAGATATGGCATTCCTAACCCCATTATCACAGATAATGGTAGACCTTTTAAAAATCAAGATGTTGATGAACTATGTGAAAGATTTCGCATCCAACACAGTTCTCTACACCTTATTATCTATAGGGGAATGGTCAAGCTAAAGCTTCAAACAAAACAATTCTGAAGATATTGAAGAAAACAGTGAATGAAGCAGGTCATGATTGGAATGTCCAATTGAATCCAACATTATGGGCCTATCGAACAAGCATTCACACATCGACAAGAGCTACTCCTTATGCGTTGGTCTATGGAGCAAAGGCTATTCTACCATTGGAAGTTGAGATTCCTTCACTCCGGGTATCACTCAAAGGGCTAATTAATGACAAAGACTACAGAGTATCATGGTTACAAGAGCTAGAACTGCTTGATGAACGACGTCAAACTACGGTAAATCATTTGAAGGGGTATCAACAAATTATGTCCCGTAGCTACAATCATAGAGTCAAACCACAAAATTTTCAAGTGGGTGATTTGGTTCTTAGAGAAAACCCTCGAAATCGATAGGATCGGGAAAAGAAAGGTAAGTTTGAACCAAATTGGCCAGGCCCGTTCATTATCGTTACAACATATGGATCAGGGGCATATCAGTTGTCAATAGTAGAAGGGGATCTATTCGAAGATCTAATCAACAACATTCATCTGAAAAGGTTCTACACCTGACAAAAAATTAAAAAAATATAAAAAGTCCTAAAAAAAAAAAAAAAACATTGCCTTAATGAAAACCTGGCAAACAGGCGTCTTGGTAATACCAAAAAGATCATATAATCAGGAAAAAGTTCAATAAAAACAAATGGTGAAAACCTAGCAAACAGGCATTGTTTGTGATTTCATTTGGCTTTCTCATCTATTAGGATTCATTCTGCATATGCATCCTTTTCATCAGCATCGCACACACCTCACCATCGCATTCGTATTGCATCATTCTCCTTGGAACGACAAGGATCTCATCATGGCTTGATGATTTGAGGATTATCCATCGCAACAGTTGTGTCTAGCAAAAGTCAGAGTACAAGGTCACTAGGGGGCAATTCGCTTCTTAAAGTCTTTCTAGCAGGTAGTCAACAACGTGTGTCTAGCATCAGGGTATCAAAAACAATAGTCTTGTCTAGTTAAACTGAGCTTACATGATTATCTTGATAGATGATTTAAAAACAAATTGGATGATCTTAATCTGAATAAAATGAATGACAAACTTAAAGCAATAAGCTGTAAATTGTTGTTTTGATATTTGATGACATCATATCTTTGGAGTGGTTCAATGATGTACTGAACTAGAATCACAAGGAAGAAGTATGATTTTTCTTTGATTGTTGTCTGTAAGTTAATCATTAGTATTGTGCAAATTGGTCATGGGACATGCTCTACAATGTATCATTGATGACATTTCAAAATTTGCATAAGAAAATGGTTAACTTTCATCTGTTTATGCAAGTAATACTCAGGTCATCTTGGTTCAATTATACCTTGATGCTTGTATTAACTTGCTACATCAAAACATTATGAAAGTAGTACTCAGGTCATCATTGGTGCTAACTTACCCTCTGATGCTTGTACTAACTTTCAACATATCAAAAGGCTCAATGATGACAACTAAACACAACAGGAAATGGCAACAAGGAGAATGGTTCATTATTTCATTTAGGATTACATAATTCATTTAGGAACTGCATAATTCATTTGCATTTCGAGGTTGTTTTTTTTTAGATTTTTGAGGGTGGATCACATTCTTGAATATCTTTTTCAAACAATGGTTGAGTATGGCTGGACATTCGTTACATCTCATTTTCATTATCATCGCACTTGCATACTTACATCATCATTTCATTTCATTATCATATTAAGTATCATATCATTTATTCATCATTATCCATCATTACAAATTATATGCATGGTCGTTATATTAAATCATTCATTAACATATATATTCATTCATAAATGAAATTGCATCCTTTTCACATCATTACTTAGGTTATTATGATCATTTTCATAACATCATATATCATAAGTTCATTACACAAGTGCATTTTCATTACATATTACATCATATTCTCTCATTTTATCATAAAGCATTTACATACTACGGAATACTCAACAGAGCTCTCAAGCCACACTGGTCTATCACTCCCAAATCTTCATGGGACAGTCGAGGAATCATCTCCCATGTCTGTGGAAATCTCTCTCTGATCTAGAGGAGGTTAAATTCCTCCTTTACAATATCATCAAACAAGCATGCAAATCAATTAGTACATCAAACAAGTTCACATCAATTTGTTTTTCATATCACATGGAAACAAATATAATAGTCATCATGACTCAACATCTATCTATTTGACTTTCAATCAGGAAAGCAAATCTATCATTTCTATTTGTTTTCATATCGCATGGAGGCAAATTTATCAGACCTATTTGTTCTTCAAGCACGAAGACAAATTTATCAAATCTAAATCATTGATGATATTCAAAAGCATAAAATCTATTGTCTAATCTAACAACAATTGTCAAGCATACATCAATTGTTCTTCAAAAATTGAAATTCAACAAAAATCCATGGATGCGCTAAAATAGTCTATGGATGCGCGATTTCATAAATGCACTATTTTATCAAACGAATGCACCAAAACAATCAATCAATGTGCTAAACCATGGATGCATGACTTTATTCCATGGATGCGTGATTTCATGAATGCACTATTTTATCAAGCGAATGCGCTAAAACTATTCATCTATGTGCTAATCTAGCCTATGTGCTAATCTATCATCCTCCATAGGCAAACGCCATGGATGTGCCATTTGATCTATCATATGTGCTAAATGACCTATGTGCGACTATTTGGCATCTATGCACGATTGTTTTGCACCTATGCGCCACTTTGGATGCGCTGATTTATCTACTGTATGCGCTAAAATACTTATCGTATGCACTAAAACAGAATTTTCAAAATTCAAAAAATTTGAAAAAACATCCAAAAATCATTAAAAATTTGACGGAGATGTTTGGATCGACTTATCGGAGGTCCATACGTAGGTGGTCTCTGATGATGATGACCTCACTCAAATCTGTGGCACTCATATGGAATTGGCATTGCGAATATCTCTCTCAGACCTCCAAAAACCTCAAAGGTTACTGTTCAAATGAAAGTGACTTCTCACCCTTTTCACCTTTTAATGGGGTAAAAATAACATTAATTACTATGCATAAGTGCTATTTCGAGAGTTAAATAGCTGAATTTTCTCTGAAATCATCTGAAAATCTTCCAAATTAGTCTTATAATCTTTCTCATCATGCGATTTATCTCTTGAGGGGGCATATAGCATCATCAATAAAAATTTCAAAGTTAGGGGAAAATTCTTTGAAGCAATGCATAAAACACATCACTTCAAAGAGGGGAAAAATGTACACATCTAAAAATGGTCACGGTTGATTGAACCTGTTAATTAATTAAATATGAATTATTTAATTAATGTTCTTAAGTCACCTACATATAAATAAATTTAATTATTTATTTATATTGTTCATTTTCCAATTCTTCTAATTTGATTAAATAAATAAAGTTTATTTAATTAATGCTACCTTCCTCTTAATTAATTAAATAGATTTTACAATTTATTTACATTAATTATCACAAGTTTAAATTCTAAATTTAAATGATATTCTTCATTCCACATTTAATTAACTACTTTAAATATTTAATTCTAAATTTCCCACTCTTCTCACAAAATTAAATATTCTTAATATTTAATTAAAAGGCTTTTTCTCTTCTCACATAATTATATATTTGCAATATTTAATTAAAGCCTTTTCATTTCTCTCTCACAAAATTAAATATTTATTTATTTAATTATGAGAGACACCTTACAATTTGTCTCTTCATTCTCCATCTATCTCTCAGAATTCCACCTCTTTTTCAAATTCTTGATCTCTCACTGTTCATTCTGACAGGTTTGAACTCGACCATCGATCTTGGCCAATTGAATTCCTACCTTCAAAAATCTATAAATACAACCCTCTTATGAGTGGAAAAGAACCTCGAATCTCAGATTTTCATGCGTAGTTACTATAGTCACATCTTATCATTAATTAGCATTTCAATTCAATAGCTTAATCTTTTAGCAATGCATATGCATTTTTAATAATCTCATTCTATCAAGCTGCCATTCTACAAGCTTCCATTTTAAACAACTGAGAGCAAGCATCTTGAAACGAATCCTTGGAGATAGAGGACAATGGGACGAATTTGAAGAAACTGTGGTTTAGAGTTTGCATTTACTTTCTTTAATTTAATTTCTTCAATCTAATATTTCATTGGTGTACTAGTTTAGATTCAATTTTATTTACATATTCTAACATACACATAATATATTGTAAGCTAACCCTCACCATGGTTTTTCCCATTTTGGGTTTTCCATGTAAAAATCTTGGTGTTCATGTGTTATGTGATTTTGTGTATGTTTCATGCTTTCATTCATTATTGTAGTTAAATGTGTTTTGGTAATTGGATGGCTAATGTCTAAATGGTTTAATGGAATATTGATTCAATGCCCACTCTCAGTATTTTGGGTGTTCAACACATATATAGTATCAAGAGTGCTTGGGTAAAGATATTTTCAAAAGGGTGTATCCAAAATAGTAGGCCTCACAATAACCCCAAAATTAAAAATTCTCTTCTCACACAACTCCTCAAGAAAGATCATATTTATAGAGCTCAAAGATAGACACCTAGAGTTTCTACATGTAAAAATCATTTTCACTACATGCATGCAAATATAAAGGATAACATGCAAGGTGCCTATCTTCACCTACCAATGCAACTGTCTTAAATTCTTAAAATGCAAGCAATCTATCTCTATGATTTTTTTTAATCTTCTCAACATGCAATATACCAACCACATGCAAGACTGAACCTACCACAATTTCATAAGTGATGACTCTTACACTATCATACAAGTAGTCATAGTTTTTCCATAATCCATCATAGCGACTATTATAATTCAACTCTTACAACTTATGTAAAATTTCACTAAAATAGATTACAATAGGTTTGACAAAGTGGGAATCCTCTTTCCATTGAATTAGGATGTATCCCATCCTAGTCATCTTCCATGTAAGTTTCCACCTCATTGAGATGGGTCCCACAAAGCGATATCATAAGAATGACAAAAAAATAAATACATAGGCTAATATAAAAAAATAATTCTAGGACTTGCAAAGGTTGAGACACCTTAATCCCAAAAAAATATCACTTGTCGAAGACCTTTCAAGAGCAAAATAAACACAAGATTTTAAATTCTATGAGCCAATCAATGAAACAACATAATCACAACCATCCATGAAACCACATGAATCTCTATCATGCTGTTATACACTAAAAATATACCTAAAACAATATCCAAGATTTCCATTATATCAAGTACTCTTATTATCCTCCAACATTCCACCTATGGAAGATAAGGAACAAGCCAAGGTGAAGATGCACCAATCCAAAGAACACAAGAATCAAATCCAAGTGATAAAAAGGGCTACATTCTATTTTCATAACTCTACTATGCTCAGAAGCTTTACAAAAGAACCAACTTATCCAAATTTAAACCTCTTATTAGGAAACAACTTTGAACTGCAAACTTCCTCCAAGAATAAGATTGAACACAAATGTTCCAAAAATAGCTACAAAAATAGCCACAAGTGATTTTATACATTCAAAGAAAAAACCAACATGATTGGAAAAAGAAGCCACAACAAATGACAATCCATTCAATCATCCATACCTCAAAGGTATCTAAAACATTAGTAGAACTTATACCAACAACATATCCAACCCGTAAACTACAATCAAAAGCTCCATGTGTCAAAAATGTCAATGAAGAACATACACATCTAGGAACTCCCAATGCATGGGAAACATTAAATATGAAAAAAAACATGGAATATCAAGTCTACCAATCAACACTTATACTAAGGCGTGACAAATAATTATACCATTTAATAATATAGAACAATCATAATGATCAAATCATAAAACACAAATTGCTGCATAATCTTTGATAACATGTCATCGTAACTCTCACAAGTCCACCACATTGATCCAAGTGAAAATTAACCTCCAAGAAGAATCCATAGAACAAAGATAAAACCTATAAATCATATCCCATGATCATGTCCTTCCACCAAGACCTCAAAGTGCCAAGTTGTGTCAAGTAAGATCTCCTTCACAAACCTAAAGGAAAAGCCTCAACAACACCCAAACTTTGAATCTCATTAGATTAAACAAAATATATGTATCCCATGTCACCAAAAGGAATGAAAGCCTCTCTAAACAAGGAAGATCAAACCCAAAACATTCCCATATCAATAAAACAACCCAATAACATCTCCAAAACTTATTTTGAATAAAATAAAATATCAAAGGAAATAAGAATTCCGGAAACTCCTCAAATAAACCAACTAAAACTAGAAAACATAGCTCAAAATTCATCTCCATCAGAAGAAAAGGCATTAACCATAATACATCTAAAAGAAAAATGGGCTATACCTTTTAGATGATTATTTTCAAAGTAGACCAAGAGTAGGGAATGGATTTTCCCCTCCAAGATATACCAAGTCTCATAGAATTTATCCAAGAACAACCTCTTCTCAAGTCTATCATGAACTAATATCCATATCTAGGTGATAAGGCTCCTTAGAATTTCTAATGAGATATAATAATTTCCTCACCCAAGTCTCCAAGTATCCATGAGCATCTGCAATTGATCAATCTATGCTGAAATCCAAATGCAACATTGCACTCTCATGAAGCTCTCAAGCACATGCACAAGATACTCAATACCAAGAAAACTAACCAAACCACTATCAAAGATCCAAACATGGAATCAAAAACCAAAAACATGTCATCATAATCTAATAGTATCATTCCAAAAAACATGTATAAAAAAGAGTCCAACATAGCACAACACCAATAAATCCTCTCATAAAGGGATAAACTCAAAAACTTGACCAAAGACTCCAAGATGCCATGCATAACAAAGATTTCAACATATCCATTCACATGCAGATAACCATATCCTAACAATGAAAATAAAATTTCAAAGGAATTCTACTTCAACAACAGGATCCAAGAACTCCTCCATGACATCGAAAGAACTATTGAATAAAATCCCACCAAGTGGTGAATCCAAATAATTTAGAAAGCTCCCAGTGAATCATGATACTAATATGTTCATGGAATCATGATAACCATCTCATAAGTGAAGATACTCCATGGCTAACACAAATAAAATACAATATTAGCAACACCAAATGATAATTAGAACTAATATCCCCAAGCCAAGAGGATTAACATGATACAAGTCCAATAACTAACTATCTAGGCACTCAATGTCATCCATCCTATCATCTCAAAGAAAAATAGAAATGCACTAATGACCAAAAATAAGTCCAAATAGAAAATTTTGTATTGATAATCAAATGATCTTGTGGATATAGACTGTCCACATTTGAGTCATCCCACTATAGCCAATGGGTAGTTAATCCCCAAACTCCATATCTCATAGATCCATAACCAATGAAACATGTAAACTTATTATAATATTAGTAACATGTGAAACTAAGATATCAAAGAAGATAACATGTATATTTTAAGACTCAAACATCGAATCACCACCAAACCAAATTTTTCAAACAAATCCATAACAAGGTGCTAATCAAGCATTCTTACAAATCTATAATCGTTTTCATCTAGAAAAATCTTAGAATTCAGATACAATATTTTCCATAGATTTTTATTAACATGTATAACCTACAAAATCATCTTTGTGTAAATATAAATCCACTGTAACATCCAAAATAATAGATCACACACATTTCATCTGAATAAGTGAATACTCTAGATCTACATAAACCTCTAAATTTAAGAACATAAGTAAACTATTAAACCTTCAGAGGAAATATATTGTCCAGAAGCTTATAAAATATGAAATATATCAACTTCACAACCACCATCAAATCACCAATCATAAAAAAATATATCAATATTTCCTCATTGAGAAAGCTAAAAACCTCCTCAAATTATGCATGAAGCATACATGTAAACTTTAATTATTTTACATCTAGAAATAACCCAAGGGAAACATAATCTAAAAATTAGTTCATCTATAGATCTGCAAAACTAGAATTTTTGATTAATTGTGTAAAAACTACAAAATAACCATGTTTAGTAATACACATGCAAATACATATCTAATTATCATTTGGAAGACCCACAAGTCTATAAATTTCCACAATAGTTAAACTAGAACAAAAAAATAACATGAATATGCATAACCTTATATTTTGAATGAAAAATATATAAAACCCTTAGATTCAACCAATCATGAAACTGAGATGTGTGAGTACAACCAACCAAAGGAAGAATATTTCTAGGAAATCCAAGCCCATTTGTAGTATAGCTCCATAAAAACAATCATGTACAAGAATACATAGGAGATAGGCTACTCTAGAAGCTTTCAAATCATCTAATGATCAAATTTATAGCATACATACATTCGAGGTTTATGAAATAGTTACTTTCAATGCTAGGGACTAAAATAAAGAACCCAACATAAGAAAATAAAACCATAACAATAACAATTTTTTTTATCCATATGACCAAGGAGGAAAACACATACACCCAATATGAATACTCTGCAACACACAACAATAGAATCAAAGAACACTACCATGCCTGAGGATTATAAAATACTATCAAAGAGGAACTCCAAATCAATATTATTTTAAATAAAAAAACATGATAAACTCTAGAATACTCCATATTATCTATTCTTTCCTATTTTCTCCTAAAAAAAGGATCAACTACAAAAAATCCACTCAAAAATGGATTAGCCAATTTCTTCAAAACGAATTCCCTCAAGCATTCCAGGCTAGGAAATCACAACATAAGAAATAACTAGAACCTTGAACACCATGAAACTGACACATCCAATAAAATGAAAGCACATGCAGGTACATTCAACTCACATGAAAGTACATGCAAATCACATACATGTACATGCAAATCATGGAACTGAGCTTTGATACCAAATGAAAAGAAATGATGAAATCAAAAAGCCTTTTGAGAACCAATATGCACCTTTAGTATCTTATGTTTCATTAAACAAACTAGATTTTAACAATTTGATACACATACATACTACTATTCCTTAAAGTGAATACATACATAGTTTAATTTCCATCATATTAACCCTTAGAGGAAATATAATTTATTTTTTAGATCTAGGAAAATTTTGATATCATAATGGCATGCAATTGAATAATTCAAGAACATGAAATAAGAATAGAAGAAAGATAGATATAAGAGAAGAAAAAACTATATATGGGGAAAACCCTTTTAGGTAAAGAACCCCACAATACAAAGCATCAAACCAATGAATTAATATACAAAAAACAAGATACATTACACTTGTAGGCTCACAACCTTAACATGGAGATTATATCTTTCTCTTTTGGAGGAAATTTGATAACATAAGGGTGTAATGAAAAATTCTACTCACACAACTCATGCAAGCTCATATTTATAGAGCTCAAATATAGACACCTATAATTACCACATGTCAACATCCTTTTCATTGCATGAATACAAACAAAAGGGATAACATGCAAGGTGCCTATCTTCACCTACCAATGCAACTGTCATAAATACTTAACATGGAGGCCATTTGTCATAGATTTGTACAAAAAAATTCAATCTTCTAATCATGAAACACACCTAACACATGTAATATTGACACCTACTACAATTTCACTAGTGAGGACTCTTACAAATTATGACAAAATCCACTAAAATAGCTTACAATGGGGTTCAAAAAGTGGGATGCCTATTTCCACTAAATTAGGATGCACTCCATTCTAGTCACTTTCCATGTAAGTTTCCATCTCACCGAGATGGGTCCCAAAAAGTGATATCACAAGAATGACATAAAATAAAAACATAAGCTAAAATAAATATTTAATTAACAACATTAATCCTAGGAATCATAAAGGTTGAGACACCTTAATCCCAACACAAAAACATTTTTCATTTATAGTGCCACATTAACTTCCCTTGCTCCATTCCAGTGTACTAGTTGTTATATTTTTCTAGATTTTATTTGTACCACCACTATTGACATAAAATCCCATACCCACCTCCCAAAATAAAATTTGAGCATTTCCCAACTCCACCTCATTGCAAGAACAATTTAAACCCATCTTATCTAGCACCTCCAAAACATTATGTGTCTATTTTCCTCATAGAAGAAGTCTCAACTTATTTTGTCCTTATCACTAATCTTGTTAATTATTCTATTAGTGATTCAGTAGCCTCCCCTCCTAGGGAGTTCTTGTTTAAATCCTTTGTAAAAACTTTGCACTATCTTCTATCCTCACAAGATTATTAACACTTGCCTCAAATTTAGTTCAAGAATATTTTGTATTTGCAACTAACTCCCTAGCCATCTTTTTAGGTGAGACCCCGAGTATTTATCTAGTGGTAATTCATTTATAGTATTGACCTCCATCCTCTTATGATCGATATTGGGGGAACAAAAATATATTTGTGAATACTCCTCAGAATGTATTTAGATTGTATGTTTTTGCATGATTGTCTTGAGATCCCCCATGATTTATTTTTAGTGTTTTTTAATCTCTCCTAGAGGACCTAAGAGAATGTTGTAGGTACATGGATATAGGGGAGATGAAACATTATCATTTCTTCTATTTTTCATCGCTATTCTATTTCTTTTAGATTGAGTTTTACTTTGGGGGATGATGTAAAGTGTTGATGTATTTAGGCCTCTTCCATGTTCAATTTTTTTAA
The DNA here is from genome assembly GCA_007115665.2 of Sequoiadendron giganteum. Taxonomy (NCBI): domain Eukaryota; kingdom Viridiplantae; phylum Streptophyta; class Pinopsida; order Cupressales; family Cupressaceae; genus Sequoiadendron; species Sequoiadendron giganteum. Next base: position 298,877,156 of record CM021100.1, on the reverse strand, counting down.
TTTTCATGTGTCTTTCCTATTTTATGCTCATTGTTCCACTAGAATTTGGGAATGATAATTTAAAATCTTCTACCTCTAGTGATATACATGATTATCATATATTTATACTAACCCTAGGTCTATGCATCCCTTGGTGCATTTTAATACAAGTGATGTATTTTTTAATACGTCATCCCTATAGCATTTGATATTATTCATAAAGAAAATGTTGCATGTTTCATGATGAAATATCCTTGTTATGGTTTACATGTTAATAATTTATTTCTTCTTCTCTCTCCTCAAAATAACTTGTTCTTTTGGAATTATGAAATTATTTTAAGTGGGGCTCTCACAAATCACACATTCCACTTTCTTAATTTGAGAGCATTGATGATCATTACACTCTTTGCATCTTGGTAGCATATGGGCTACCTATCATAATAAAATTTTCTATCTTGTGGACAATCATATGTCCTTTTATTTTTCATGGTTATTACAATGTATCTTGTATTAACCATGACACATCAAAAGTGTGTCACCAAAAAGTGTATCCTTTGAAACTTTTCACTTATTTGAACCCTTGCCTATAGATTTTGGACATTTTTGGATGTATTTTTACCCCTTTTCCAAGCCTTGTGCCAAAGTGTTGTAAGGTGTTGTAATACATTTTCACACTTCCCTAGGCTTGTCATCACCAAATCAACCCTCTCTTATGCTATAATGACCCCTTAATGCACATACATGCCTTACTTTAGTGTGTTTTGTGAGACAATCCGCCAAGCCACAATAATCATACTTTAATCCTTGACAACCAATCAAAAATTCCAAGGTGGACCAGGTCACCACCTTGGGCGACCTAGTCCGATGTGGCATAAAATTTAAATTTATCTTAATATTCTTCTGGGATTTTGTCTCTAAAACCCTAAGGTCAGCTTGTATGGTGTTAATTTAAGGAAATTAGGGCATAGCTTCTATAAATAAGGGTTTTTACCCTCATTTTGGCCTCTCTCTCTTTTAATTCTTCCATCTCATTTTTCTCCTCACTCAATCTTCTCAAGCACTCATCCAGTATTCTTCTCAAGCAAGCTAGGGTTATTGCATACTAAGTCATCAAGACATCTCTCCAAGAAATTCAAGGGTTGATTAATGCAACAAAACAAGATAATTCATCATGTAAAGGTATTGAATTCATCATTCTATGTTTCATGCTTTATTATCTTGTCTCTTAATTCGATTTAATTATCTACAAAGGGGTTTGACCAAGGCAAACCCCTATACTCTAACAATCAACATTTTGTCTCTCTCTTTTTGTTTGTTTGTAGATTTAGGTACCTTGGAAGCTTGGAGATCATTAAAGAGTGGATTGAAGACACCTCCTTGTGGGCTAAGGAAAAAAATCTATTAAAAGTCTCTTATAGGATGAGAATCAAAGTTTTAGATCTGGGTACCTCAAGAAGTAGAAAGTGCAAACCGAGACCTCTGGATTCCACTTTCAGACTTCTCAAAAGGCTTGAAAGGGACTAGGTCACCATTAGTGGTGACCTAGTCCAACCATACATGAATTTATAAATTTTCTATAGATCTGAGTACCCTTTTGGCAGAAACGGGTTTCAATAGATTTTCATAGAAAAAGGACTAGGTCGCCTAGAATGGTGTATGTGTCCTCATATTTTGCATTAGTTTTCCGAAGATTCTAGATCTTCATGCCATACCTCTTCAGCCTACAAGTACACATCTTCCTTTCCCTTCATTTCTATTACAGTTTGTTTACATTTCTTAGGTCATTTGCATATCATAGTGTGTTTTCCAACATCTTTTACGTTCCAATAGTTTGCATTCAATAGTTAGTTTATTTCATTAGTTTCCAGAATTCAGGGCATCTTAAACCACATCAATTTAAGCCCCTAACCCTTGAATGAACACCAAGAATACCTAGTGCGAAAGAGAGTCATTCCTCAACCAAGCTTCTAGATGAAAACCCTAGGAGCCTATTGGGGAATCCTCTTTCCAAAGTTCATTTTGGTGAACCCAACATTCCTACACCCTATTTTTTGATTTGGACCTCTTTATAATCCTAGGTTTGCATTGAATTGCATTTTGCATTGTTACATTGCATTCTAGGGTTTGAAATTTTGCATTAGTGAAAGTGCATATATGTTGTATTTTTGCATCCTATAACATCAATCATTTATGAAATTTTGTATTTTCATGTTAGTTCTGCATCACCCAATACATAAACCACTTGAATCAGTCCAAAACTTCTAAAAAATCTATAAAAAAATCACTAGAAGGAATAAGTTGCCACCTTGGGCGACCTAGTCCCTTTAGGCTTCTGAAACTATCCTTTACAGTGCTAAAAACCCTATTTTTATGGTTCTTTTTGGTTCCATTATCTATTTGTATCACTATGTTTTGTTTGTGTATCATTCATTTCATTAAAAATAACATAAATTAGCTCATTTCATGCATTGTACATTTTCAGATTAGTGTATAATGTAATCAATCATTTTCCTTCTTTGAAATATGAAACATTATTTTCATCTTATGCATTTACATTTCAAATAACATTCATGGTATTTGTGGATAACATCAAGTTATTTTCATTTGTTGCATTAATTCCTAGATCATTTCAATCAAATTCTTTAGAAAATGAAAACAACACTTTAACAACATCACATGAACCCAATCAAAAACTTAGAGATAGAAATCCCTTTATTAGTGATGAATTAGACATGTTAGATGAAGCCCTTGATGACTTCATCTCTTCTATCTCATCCACTAAATATTTTACCTACGAGGATACAAACAATGATAATTATGATAGTCATAATTGTTCTTCTCTTGATATCTCTCCCATTGGTGACAAAGGTATCTTAGTGCAAGAATACACAACAATTGAGGATCATGATGGTCTTTCTTGTCTTCCTCATCCTCCTTCCCATTTTCCAAACATTAAACAAAACAATGAAAACATCATCCCCTCACCTAGTCTCTATAGCCATGACCCTCAAACTTGTTCTTCTAATCTCCCTCCTCGATGCAAAGAGGATAGGTTGGTGGTAGAAGATACACCTATTTTACTTCATGAGACTCTTGACCCCCCCTTCCCTCACACTCCTACAATTTGGGATGATCTATTTGAAAACCATAATGGCCATTTTCTTGATGCCTCCCCTATTTGTGATGAAGCATGTAGTGAACCACACCCCAACTCTCCTACTAGGGTAGATAGTGTGGAACAAGAGAATGAGAACTTTGATCATCAAATATCACCCTCTCCTAATCATTCCATCTTTGATCATTCCTCTAATAATATTATGCCCTTCCAAGAAGATGCAGAGCCTATGCTAGACTTTCCTTCCAGAGGGATGTTAATATTATTTAACCTCAACTCATCCTTTACCCCCTTCAAACACACCTAAACCTGAATTTACCCTCTACCCACCTACGACTAATGTGTTGTAGAAAATGAGTCATAATACCATTTCTCATACAAATTACACAAGAAATAATCCATGACAACAACAAAAACCAAAGTCAACATCCTTACCTTCATCTCCTCCTATCTTACCTATTGCCCCTTGTTTAAATTCCATCCTTAGGTAGTATGACCTTGTTGAAAAACTAAGGAATACTCCTGCTAAAATATCTTTATGGGACCTTATTCAAGACTCCCCTCACTATCACAACATGATGCAACAATCCTTACAACAAATTCCCATCCCTTCTAATGCGCAAACAAATTATATAGCAAATATAATTCAAGGCTTGAATGCTAACATTGTTTTCCACCAAAGTGAGCTCTCTCCTTTGGAAGCGTAAGAACAAGCTAAATATTTCATGTCAATATCTCAATACAAACTCATAGGGAATAAGAAAACCCTTTTTGATAATGTCTTTGCTATTAATGTGTGTAATGTCAATCTTTTAGATAGGTTCCATATTGATAAATCAACCATTCAACCTACCTCCTTATCTCTCAATGGATTTGACGGTAAAGGAAAAAATCTGCTTGGTGTGATCACTTCGCCTCTTACAGTTGGAATGTTCACATTAGACACACTAATCCATGTTATTCCAAATGATGTTTCATATAATCTCATTCTGGGTAGGCCATGGATTCATGCAATGAATGGAGTGCCTTCCACTCTTAATCAAAATATGAAGTACATTCACAATAAAAAAGTGTACACACTTGATGCTAATCCTAAACCTTACAATGTATTACAACTTGAGAAAAAAAAATCCAAAACCTTCACCACTTTAACACCAACTAAACAAGTGGAACCCATACAACCAACATCCTTAGATGATGATTGGGGTTCCTTAGACTTCGCACCTCATTTAATAAGAGAATCCAATCTCACAAACAAAGAATCTAAAAAGGGACTGATAGTCTTTTCAACATAAGACTCAATAAATCCTTCACATGAATCCAACTCAACTACTTTAGAAAAAATGGCCAACAAAGAACCCTCACCCGATCCAAAAGTGCTAAAAAAGATCTAAGAAAAATGTTATGAGCTCATGAAACAACTTGGCTATAGTGTTAAAGGATGTGGTGCTAATGAACAAGGTATTCACAACCCTATCAAGCATAACATGTAAACATCAAATCATGGTCTTGGATTTTGTCCTTTCATTGAAATCATCAAGCCTTCCTCGAACATCAGTACCATCCCACCTCACCCTTCTAACCCACCCTTTGAAAGTGATCCTTTGAAAACAAGAAAGGACTCTTTGCTTAAGGTGAATGTCATCTTGCAACACACTAATGATTCAGATTTTACACATTCCTCCAAAGGAGTATACAAAATCTCAAAATCTATAGAGCCTTGCATAGGTATAGCATCCTATACTAAGAAAGACCCTTCTTTGTTGAAAACCAAAGGAGCACATTCTCCCCTTGATCAAGAGGGCATCTTGTTGAGACTCCTCCACAATCAATTAATCTCCCTTCCTCCCCGAACTCAAAAGAAATGTTCCCACAAACATTGATTTTGTGGCTACCACCGAGTTCATGGTCATCACATTAATGAGTGTAAGGCCTTGAGTAGAAAAATTCAACATTTTAAAGATTTTTGTGTTCTTGCTTCGTTGGGAGCACCTCATTCCTCTAATTGATACTAATTTCAACTCTCCCTTACATCTCCTCAATCCTTTCATCTCACTCTTGTCCTACACTAAGTGGGGGAAAGGGGTTAATTAGCCTCCTCCCTCGTATGTCACTTGTCGTTGTCTCTTTTGACTATTCATTAAACTTTCATGAACACATAAGAGAAAGCTTGGGATGTGGATGGCATGCCTTAAGTTGAATCACATGTGATATACTCCACTTTTCATGATGAAGCTCATCATAAACATATGACTTGGCATAGGGCTTTATGAACAAGCTCTCATATCTTCCTCCTCTTCTTCTAGTTTAAATAATTTTCTCATAGTAATGGTGTTAGCAACCACTTTAAAGTGGGGGCATACATCAACACTCACATTTCATTGTGTGGTTTTCTTTTTTTGTTGTGATTCCCTCTCTTGGAAACATTAGTTATAATGTTGCTCAGGATGAGACATTTATATTTTTCCTCTTGTGCATACAAGATGAGTCCATTTTCACTTTTCCTCTCTTAGACACATTACACATGATGGTTCTTAAGATGAGACCTCACATGAACAAAATAAAAAATCCCTTTGAACATTTCTTACATCATTCCAAACATTATTTTCTTTTGTGGTTCCTTATCAAAGTTATCAAGAGGTATAACTTCGTTATGGTTTGAGAAGGAATCCCAACCAATGGAACAAATTTCCCCATATCAACCTTTGTGAGTACATAATAGCCATGTTGTTTCTCACCTTCTTTGGGACAACTCACCCCTCTGACAACCTGATGTTTTGTGGCCCTAGAGTGAGTGCATCTTTTCCACCTCATTCTTCTTTCCTTTTAGTTCTTGTCATCGTATAATCATGCATCTCATTTGCTTGCATATCATTCACCCTTGAATGTGTCTTTTGCATTGATGTCGATTTGACTTAGAATCTCAAATCTTGGGGGTTTGACTGCCTTCTTCTTTTCCATTATTCACCATCTCCATTGGGCTAATTTAGTGTGATTTTGAATCAACTTCATCCTCTCACTAAAGTGGGGGCTAAATGTGTCACCAAAAGGTGTAGCCTTTGACACTTTTCACTCATTTGGAACCTTGCCTATGGATTTTGGACCCTTTTGGACCTCTTTTTACCCCTTTTCCAAGCCTTGTGCCAAAGTGTTGTAAGGTGTTGCAATACATTTTCACACTTTCCTAGGATTTTCATCACCAAATCAACCCTTTCTTATGCTATAATGACCCCTTAATGCACATACATGCCTTACTTTAGTGTGTTTTGTGAGATAATCCTGACAAGCCACAACAATCATACTTTAATCCTCAACGACCAATCAAAAATTCCTAGGTGGACTAGGTCACCACCTTGGGAAACCTAGTCCCATGTGGCATAAAATTTATATTTAAATTAATATTATTTTGCGATTTTGTCTCTAAAACCCTAAGGTTGGATTGCATGGTGTTATTTTTGAAAAATTAGGGCACAAATTTTATAAATAAGGGTTTTTCCCCTCATTTTAGCCTCTCTCACTTTTACTTCTTCCATCTCATTTTTCTCCTCACTCAATGTTCTCAAGCAAGCTAGGGTTTATGCATACTATGTCATCAAGACATCTCTCCAAGGCATTCAAGGGTTGATTGTCACAACAACACAAGATCATTCATCATGGAAAAGTATTGAATCCATCATTCCATGTTTCATGCTTTATTATCTTGTCTCTTCATTTGATTTAATTATCTACAAAGGGGTTTAACCAAGGCAAACCCCTTTACTCTAACAATCAACATTTCTTCTTTATCTTTGTGTGTGTTTGTAGATTTAGGTATGTTGGAATCTTGGAGATAATTCAAGAGTGGATTGAAGACTTGTTGAAGATACCTCCTTGTTGGCTAGGGAAAAACATCCATTAAAAGTCTCTTATAGGTCAAGAATCAAAGTTTCAAATCTAGGTACCTCAAGAAGAAAAAAGTGTAGACCGAAACCTCCGGATTCCACTTTCAGACTTCTCGAAAGGCTAAAAGGGATTAGTTCACCATTAGTGGTGACCTAGTCCCACCATACATGACTTTATAGGTTTTCTATAGATCTGAGTACCCTTTTGGAAGAAACGGGTTCTGATAGATTTTCACAAAAAAAGGACTAGGTCACCCAAAATGGTGTAAGTGTCCCTCTTGGCTTTTGCATCAGTTTTTCCAGGATTCCATAACTTCATGCCATCCCTCTTCAGCCTCTAGGTGCACATCTTTCTTTCCCTTCTTTTATGTTACACTTTGTTTACATTTCTTCGGTCATTTGCATATTGTGAACCTTATTTCACAAACCGCTAGCTTTCGTGGTTATCTTTCCCTCTCGGCTTCGCCTTGTCTTTTATCGCTCACAATTTATCGACATTTGCCATGTGGCCTCCCAATAGAGATTATTTCTGCTCCATATCGCTTTGCCTCTATTGAGTTTCATGTGTGTGACGCGTGACTTTCTCTAGTCCTCTCCTGAGCTAGGCCCACTATGCAGTTATCTTCGCTGAACATCACCCACGTGGCTTCCTCTCAGAGATTCTCACTGGGGTGTCCCCCATTATTTTTCCAGGATTTGTTTGCTCCATGCATGGTGTATTCTTGTGCACCGATTTTTTGGGAGTTGTTGTCTATGTTATTTATTCTCTTTTGCTACCGTATTTTTATTCTTCGATGTCGCATGTCCTTTGCTGCTTCTACATGGCCTTATTTTCTCAAAGGATGGATTTTTTGGTGTGCTTTTGGGTGATCTTCCTATTTGGTGCCGGCTCGAGGAGATTTTAAATGTCGATATTTTTCTAGAGAATCTTTCTTAATGTGGCTTTGAGGCGGTGGGTTCGCTTATTTAACCAACTCTTCTTCTCTTTTGTTAGGTTTTTGTTGGATAGATAAAAACTTCCCAAGCACTGGGAATAACCTTTGTAATATTTTTATAGAACTTGAAGTTTGTAGACTGTGCCAATCAATTCGGCCTTTCTTTTTTTCATGCATTTGATAAGATTTTTAGACCGTGCTTTTATTTTCGTATAGCGTATGAATTCCTTTTCTTCAACTTTTGTAATCTTCTACAGCTTAATAAATACATACCATGTTTGAAATCTTCTATGTTGGCCAAAGTTGTATTAGGTTATGCTATGCAATTTAAAGGTATTTCTATGTTTGATGTGTTTCTGGATAATCTATTTGATAAACAACAATTTATGGTTTGAGCCTTTACTTTCGACACTGTGCCCATGTGGTTTCATTCATGATTTGATGCATCGCCTTTAGTCTAGATTTTAATATTTCTTGTTGTCTTTCTAAACCTTTTACCTCCCCCACTAAAAATGAAGAGCTGAATTTGATAAAATCCAGAGGTCATGTAGCTAAGCACACTATGTGCCCCACTAGCTAAGTTTCCCATAAGACTGTTGCCCCCCTACAAAATTTTGTGTCAACAGTTATTTTTTTGGCATGCCCGGTGGGACGTGAACCAGCACATTCGCTTGATATATAAGTGTGTATGAGCCATCGAACCATAACTAGGTCACAAACTGCAAGATTACCTAGCCTACTCATACCACCACTAGTTTCTGTTCACCTGAGAGGTTGGAAAGGTAGTCCTTTACCTCCCCCTTCTCCTCCATCCCCTACACCTATGGCCACTAGAAATTATGTAGCCTAGGATGCAGGAAGTCCTTTAGTAGCACCTGTGCCTCTTGCAATATGGGCTCCAATCCCCACTTTTTCTTTAAAAGCTATCCCTAAGTATTCTAGAGATTAATCGAATACATTGGCAGAGCACTTGCAAGATGTGACAGATGTATGTCTGGTGCATGGTGTTTCTAATGAAAATGTAGCTCTAAGATTGCTTGGTACCTCATTCTGAGGAAAGGCATTGAATTGGTATAGAAATCTTCCAGATAATATGATTGCTACTTGGGATGATCTTGGAACCCCATTTTATGAGCATTTTTCAAATGATGGCGATAAGTATTCACTATATCATCAACTGGCTAGCATAAAGAAAACTCCTAATGAAGCTCTGCCTAACTTCAGCACATGATTTCATTCGACTTGGCAAAGAGTTCTTGTTGGTAGTCGGCCACCTCTAGATTTGGCGTTCATGTTCTATTTGAAGTCTATTAATACTAATATTTCCATGATGCTACAAGCTCTTGGCAGACATACTCTACCTGATGCTCATGGTCTTATTGTTATTATGGTGAATATCCTTATTGTTGCTATAAAGTTGAAACCAAGACCCATCATGTCATGTTCCCAGAGTTCAATGCCACGGAAGCCGAAGCAACTTTGACCAGTGCTCCTACAACTCCTCCCCACTCTATGTACGTGTACCCGAGAATGACATCGAGTGTAGCTCTAGTGCCTAACCCACTGATGGTCGAGATGAACGATATGAGAGAATAGATGTGGACTATGAAAAATGAATTAACTACCATGAAGCGACAACAGTATAGCTATTAGAAGGTGGCTTACCAAAATTATCAAGGTGGAAAAGCTCCATTCTAGTCAAATCAATGGCAAGATAGATCGCACATCAATACTCAAGCTCAACCAAATAACCAAGTTTTTCTAGTGACCTTTCTGATGTAGACCATCCATCCTAGTTCAAGTAAGGAGCTAGCGGTAGGAAAGACTAACCTAGCCGAGGACACTACTTTATGGTGTTTTCCTTGTAATGATACACACATGCCCTGAAATTGTCTGTGGGGAAATTTTCAATAGAAGATTGCAGAGCAACGTAGCCAAGGCAGTGCACCTGATCCTGGAAACCAGTCATATGCCTCTCAATAGATGGATAATGTTGTCCTCACTCCTCAAATGCAAGGGATGTCCATAGAGCAGGAGTTAGACATAGTTCTAGACCAAGTGCTCTTTTCATGGATGGAAGGAGAAGAATCAACATTTTCGAATGACATTCCTTTAACTCAAGTACCCTGAGTGTAATCAAACTACAAAACAAGTTCAAAGCAAAGAATCATTGAAGAATTCACATCTCCGCTGACCAATGCTCCATCACAATCAATGCCCAATCCATCGGCAAACCCATCCTTAGCCCCACAACAGTCTAAAGCAGCTACTCCTAGCTCTCTGAATCCACCTCCTCCAAAGATAAATGCTCCCATGATCACCCCGACTATTGCCAAATAACTAGATATACCAGCTACAAGGATTACACCAGCTAAGAGACCTAAGGAGCAAGCAACTGTGACTCATCAGTCGCAAGGATAGTTCAATTTGGTGGAACAACTAAAGAAGTCCTCTACCAATGCTTCTTTGTGGGATATCCTAGATATTCTGGAGAAAAAGGCGATATTATAGAAATAATTGAAGGGAGAGGAAGATGTGAAGATTGTGTAGTCTACCCAGTGAAGAAAAAATATCCAAGATGGACTTGGATAAAGTGATAACAAATCAACTGAAAGAAAAGATCGAAACCAAAAAAGAGAGTAAGACTAAACCTAAGCCTTTCTTTCTAACGCTTATCATTGGCGATAAGTTATTACATAATTGTATGATTGACTATAATGCTAGCACCATTGTTATGCCTAAACAAGTAGCTGATGCTTTGGGGTTAAAATATGAGCCTCTTACAAGGGATTCATGCAGCTAGATGAAAATAAGGTTGATGCCATTGAGGTAATCAAGGGATTTCCTATGACATTGTTTTCCTGCCCTAGTATCACTATAAATCAGGATACCGTACTCATTGATGTCCCTCCTCTGTTTGGGATATGTTTGTCCCAAGAGTTCACAAAAAATGTTGGAGAATATCTAGCACTAGAATGGTCACACTTGATCTTGAGAACCAAACATGGAGCTAAGATGAAACTATTGTTGGAAACTTTGCATTTCAAACATGTTGCTGATGAGGCCCTGCTCAAATTTGAAGTGACACATGCTTCAATTAACCAGGAAGAAAGGTTCTTGATGTTGAATTTCTAGAAGAACAAGAGGCAACTAGCTCCTCGATGGAGAATGAAGAAGCTCTATTGAATGATTTTATAGAGATAGACCCTTTTGGAAATTATCATGCAACTGGGCTTAAAACCTATGTCATACACGAGGAAGGACAAATTATTCCTAGAGTTACTAAAGAGCCCAAAGGCGAAACATCCTCAGAGTTATGGACATTGCACTTTGATGGAGCAAGATGTAGAATAGGAGATAGAGTAGGAATATGTTTGAAATCTCTATCTGAAGAAAAAGACCTTGAGGTCTTATCACTTCCAGTTTGCATGCTTGAACAATGAAGAAAAATATGAAGGTATTGTCCATGGTTTGAGCCTTGTAGAAAAAATGGACGCAAATAAAATAAGAGTGTTCGAAGATTTAGAATTGGTGGTCAACCAAATCTGAGGAATTTTTGCTGCAAAGAATGTCTATATGCGATCATACCGGCATAGCGTCTGGGATCTTATTGAAAGCTTTGAGGCATTTAATATTCAAGCTATACAAAGAGAGAAGAAATCCAAAGCTGACTAGATGGCAACTATCGGGGCTCAGTTTGAGCCAGCCTCCGAGTTGTTAAAGAATAAGCATGCAGTGAGAGTAATTGTATGACCTGCTGTTTCGAACAATGATCAAGACTAGCAAGTGTTTGATAGTGATGCTCATATTGTGTCATTTCTCTAGTCATTTGGGGAATTTTCTAACCAATTACAACCAAAGGTTGTTGAAGCCTATGGGGATCAAGTAATCCAGTTGAAATCCAACAAGCTTTTGAGGGGCCTAGTCACTCTGGAGAGTCTTTTTTATTCCGACGATGCAAGGAAAGATAAAAGGAAGCTTGTAGCTAACAAAGGCGACTACATTGATTTTCAAATCAGAGAAGACATAACTCTCAATGTTGGTAAGGAAATATCTTAGAAGAATAAAGACAGGCTATAACACTTATGCGAGGAATATCCGAGCGTGGTAACTTGGTCATATGATGATCTTAAGGGATATGATCCTAGGATTATTCAACATATAGTTGAGCTATCAGAAGGAGCGAAGCCCATTCATCAAAGACAGAGGCCTGTGAACCCAAAGATTGAGTCACTCATATCACAAGAATTGAATAGATTGATTACGTCCTGAATAGTGTTCCCAATCAAACATAGCACTTGGGTGTCAAATTTGGTGCTAGTTCGAAAGAAGAATGGTGATATATGACTGTGTGTAGACTTTTGAGACTTGAATAGGGCATCCCTGAAGGATCATTACCCCCTACCTTCTATGGAGGTAATTTTACAAACCGTAGCTGGTTCTGAAATGTTTTCAATGTTGGATGGATTTTCGGGCTACAATTAGATTCATGTAAAAGAAGACCCACACAAAACAACGTTCACCACAAAGTGGGGAACATATGCATATGCCAAGATTCCCTTTGGACTTTAAAATGTTGGAGCCACCTTTCAAAGAGCTATGTATATTTTATTTAAGGATTTAATACATAAGATTATACTTATCTATCTGGATGACTTGACGGTGTTTTCCAAATCCGCCAATGATCACTTTGATCATTTAGAGCTTGTCTTCTAGAAAATCTAGGAATTCAAGATTTCTCTAAACTCGAAGAAATGTGTGTTCGGAGTTCCCTAGGGGAAGCTATTGGGATATGTTGTTTCAAAGGAGGGCATTGCCATCGATCCTGAAAGAGTTGATGCAATCGGTGAGCTTCCTTTACCCATAAACAAGAAGGGAGTGCAATTTTTTTTTGGGTAAGGTCAACTTCATTAGTCAATTCATTGCAGATTTTGCAGGGATCATTTGAGTGATTACCTTGATGCTAAAAAAGGACCAAACTTTCAAGTGGACGACGGAGGCTAGAAAATATTTTGAGCTTATAAAAGAGGTTATTTCTTCTCCCCCTATATTAAACAACCCAAACCTATCAAAGGACTTTATCACGTACTTTTTTGGTGGTGGCAACAGTATTGCCACTGCGCTTATGTAGAGGGATGATGAAGATAAAAATGAATCTCCTATTTCTTTCTACTCGCGCACCTTAAAGGAGTATGAGATAAGGTACAATTTTGTAGAAAAGAAGGCCTTTGCTATTGTAAAAGGGCTTAAGAAGTTCTGACACCTGATATCATACAATAAGGTGATTGTTTGTGTACTACATCCTAGTGTGAGAGAATATATTATGGAAGGAGAGATCATTGAGAAAAGAGCTAATTGGATTACCAAGATCCTAGAGTATGATATTGAGATCATGCCTGTCAAGACTATTAAGGGAAAATGATTGTGTGAGTACCTCACCGAAAACAATGAACCAATGACGGAGCTCAAAGCCTTGGAACCTGTGTTACTGAATGAAGAAAGCTCTGAGGGCGATTGGCTGGAGGCTAGGATAAAATTCATGCAAATAGGAAGGTATCCAACCAATCTCCCTTCCTTTAAGAGATGGTTCTATCGGTTGCAGAATAGTAGTTATGTTCTTTTAGAAGGAGTAATTTTCAAAAGAAATTTTAATGTTGTCTTGCTAAGATGTGTGAATGAGAAACATGCCAAAATAATATTAGATCAATATCACAATGACCCAACTGGAGGGCACTTTTCTACGAGAACTACTGTAATTAAAATCATATTTGCTAGTTATTTTTGGCCAACACTAGTCAATGATTCATTTTCATTAGTAAAGTCTTGAAGTGAATGCCAATTTTATGCTAGAAAGAGAAAGAATGGTGCTATGCCACTAAGACCTATAGTAGTGGAGGAACCTTTTGTTCAATGGGGTCTAGAATTCATTGGTATGATTAACTTTTTTTCATCAGCTCGACACAGGTGGATATTGACAACAATTGACTACTTCACCAGTTGGGTAGAGGTAGTGCCACTAAAAAATGCAATGAAAGTAGAGATTGTTAACTTCCTGGAGGAGTTGGTAGCCAGATTTGGCCTGCCAAAAACAATTATTTCCGACAATGCTAAAGCTTTCCTTGACTCTAAGAAGAGCCAATTTTCATTGAAATATGGGGTTTTATTGAAAACCTCTTCTAATTATTACCCTCAAGGGAATGGCCTCACAGAACCCACAAACAAAAACCTCATCACGTTAATAAAAAAGATAGGCTCGGAACACTAGAGGGAGTGGCATAAAAACCTCTAAACAAAGTTGTGGTTAGACCATATCATGCCCAAGAAGATATTAAATACATCACCTTACGAGATGGTGTACGGGAAGGAGGCATTGCTGCCTATTGCTATGGAAATCCTTGCTCTCCAATTAATCAAATCTCTTGAAATCGAGCAAAACGGGGCTATGGAGGTATGGTTTTTTGAGTTACTGGAAGTACAAGAGAAAAGAGAGCATGCTCTTGAGGCTATGAATAGCTACCAGTAGGTGGTGAAGAAGTGGTTTGACAAAAAGACGTCCGACCAAGAGCCAAAATGCGGGGACTTGGTGCTCAATTTCAACGAGCGTGGGGAAAAGCCCGACCAACACGAAAAATTTGATAGTCTCTAGGAAGGGCCTTTTAAGATTGTTCAGTGCAAATAGTTTAACTCTTTCAAGTTAGAAGACATGGAAGGTAATGCCTTGGGTATTCCAGTTAATGGAATACGCCTTAAAATTTTTAATTAGTTCCGATTATGTAGTGGGTTTGTAAATTGTAAACATGTAATTATTTTTCCTGCTTTAAGTTTTGGGTTTTCTCAATACTTTTTGAAAACGATAACAGTATTGTAAGAAATTGAGATACATTTTAAATCAGCCAAGATATGAAAAACATGAGTATTATATTATTGCTGGAACATTTGCGTTATATACGGAAGAGGCCAGTGGCCTTGTATCAAAATATACATATATATCCACTAAGGGGCGAGAGGGTGAAAAAAAGGAAAAAAGAAAAATTGGGATTATTTTTCTTCTCAATTCTCAAGTAGAGGATGGATCAGCAACAACAACAACCGGAAACTCAAGGTGAGGAAACACCATTCTCTTGAAATCCTCATACCACTACATGTTTAAGAATGATTCAATATGATGTATCCGGATGAGGAAGTAGTAGCCGACATGAACCTTGGAGTGATGTTCTTTGTGGGTCTCCAACTCAAAGCCAAACAAAAAGGGCCTGGTTGGTATAGGTCCTCCATGCAGGAGAATCCAACATAGGTTGTGAATAGAAGTGACCCCACGATCAAATACGGAAACCCACACTACTTGCTCCAATCCTACAAGGTAGCACCGAGGGAAGACTTGCTTGGTCAAATTCAAAATTTTGCATTTGGAAATGTTGATGTCCAGAAGCGAGGCGATGAAGTGAGAGAAGATGCTAGTGTTTTCCTTGTATTAGTCCTCATATTCTACACATTCTTTTCCTAGAACCCATTTGATCACCTTTACATATAATAGGTTTTTTATGCCTGTCATGTGCTTCAGGCGCCTGCACCTAACCTTTCCTAAAAATGCGGCCTAGGTCTTTTTACAAACTAGTCTAATTGGTGTCTCGATTATTGCTTGCTACTCTAACTTGAGAATGAAATTGCTAAGGTTAACTAGGTCCTACTAAGTAAGGATTTTGAAGGTAATTATGATTAGCAATATTGCTAAGGGCCCTATTTATAGATTGGTCAGGGTTCGCCCGACGAGGTATTCTATGATTACATCAAAGGAAAATGGTGCTATCAGCCTTGATAAATAGTGTCATGGAATGTGAAGTGATGTGAATGATCAGGTATAGTTGCAACTTGCTTCATTCAAGTTGCCGAGTTAAAAGGTGTCTACATGAAGAGCTATCATCTCGATAGAATCAAGGAAAATACTTTGATAAAGCTATTGGGTGATGTGCCCAAGTACAATCAAGAAATTAGTAAATGTAAAAGAATTTGCAAAAGATATGGCAAGGATGTCTTGGTATGTTTTCCAAGAAAAAAAAATTAGGCCGCACCTCATGCGAAGTCATGTCTCTTAAATATGAAGAGTATTTTGGCAGGTTGGTGATCTCTTCACACGCATGAAAAAGCTAGTGATGCATGTGGAAAATAAATGTGAAAGGCTGGCACATACACTTGCTAATAAATTTTTCATGAAAATAAAAAAGGAGGTTAGGCTACGAAAGGCATTTATTGTGAATCATTTTTGGAAGCTAAGTCATTTTCAAAGTTTGCAAAACCTGTTACGGATACAAAAAAAATGGCTAAAATTGCAAGAAGTTCAACATAGGCCTTGGGCCTTGAGAGCATTAATGAATGAAGGTTGATGGTGCCCTATGTAGACATATATGGCCAAGAGTCTTATGCTACTCCAAACATCCCAACAAAGCCATCCTGACCCTTTACCAATAAAGCGGACCAAAAAATACTTGGCACAATTTATCCTAGAAATCAAGGCTTAGTATTAGAGGATTGGGATAATGTTTTGGATCCTAAGTTACCTCAGAATCCCAAGAGCCTAAGGGACGCTGCATGCAAAAAGATGAAGAAATTTTTAGACCCTTTCCACAAACGTCTATGGAACTGTGGGCTTCCTCAATACATGGTTCCTCTAGTGCATTATTGCCTAGAAATTATAGCAGCAGGCACAACAAGCTTTGATCCTCAGACCGAAGTTATAAGCGACCCTAATTTGAGGGTAGTTATCAGCCCCCAAGCCCTGCAAGATATGCTATGCATCTCATTCCCCTTACCGAAAAATATTAAAGATTTTGACATGAAAAGGATGTAGGTTTTTTGGAGAACGCTCCAGATGGTGGAATAGTTTTATCACATTGAGACTGCTCAGCCAACAGATATTTGAACACCTCCCAGATTCCCAATCGCTCTAGGTGTTTTAAAATCGGGGTCTTCTTCCATTTGTTTTGTGTTAGCACTATTTTGTGGGTTGGATACATACAAGGGGGTTTTAGAATTCCAAATGAGTCTCAGCTTTATGTTGAGGAAGAACAACATGCCTCCGCTTATGGAATTCATGAAGGTTATTGTTGATGGGATGATCCAACAACTGCAAGAATTCGAGGTTGGTTCTAGATTTAGGTATTCTTCTTTCCTAGTCTACTTGATTCTACATCAAAATCCTGATTATTTCAAGCAATTCATGGCCTTGGCCAGTTTTGATGAAAGTGGCATGCGAAGGCCGGCGTCGACATGGACTACCATCCTGTTGATTTTTTTTATTATTACACATTTTTAGATTCTTACCTAGCTCCGACTTTGTGGGCTTTGGATGGATTTGGGAGAAACATGTCCATGCATTTTTTCCCAAGACCAAAATCATGGTTGAGAGGCCTGATGAGTGTCACTACAATCCTCATCATTTAACTATAAATGTCAATCCAAGGCGGTGTCCATGGCAATATGCAATAGGGAGAAGAAATCATTTGAATGACATGTTTTTCCTACAAACAAAATTGAAAGGAAATGCATGAAAAAAATTGCTAAAATGAAATTTAATCTAAGAGCTTGTAAATGAAATGCTTCCATCAAATCTATCCTAAGAAACTTGTAAAAGGGAATACTGAAAATGTAAAGAGCTAGAAATGAAATGACTACTAAGAAATGAAACTACAAACAAAGAGATTGTTGCTAAAATACTGAACTATATTATTTTATAAACTTTTCCCCCATTTGATTTCTTGATTACAATAAATTTATAGAATTCATGTCTTCAACTAATCTGAAAGATAAGCTTTATGATTGTGCAACCACTGGCTCGAAGATAGGAACATGTGTTAAGAGAAAAATATAAGTCTTTATTCATTTTGTTGGGTCAATCTTCTTTGGTCATCCAAAACAACTATGCCTATTTTACAGCCCTTAAATAAGCTTCAAAAAGGCATTTGACTGCTAAAAAAGTCATGTCTTCCCATTGTGTATCACTAAATATCATAAAACAACTCCTAGATGCTTGCAAAATGGTTCAAACTACCCAAAATTGTCTCCTAGATATTCTCCATTTGTTTGCACAACCCAACAACTTTCCTTAATTCTTGGAGCTGCCTCCTAGATGCTCTCAACTTCTGTCCAAGTCAACCCATCTATTTTAATGCTCATAACTATTGCTTTTACCAATTCTGGAAAGGTTCGGGAGCAACCCACAAATTCTGGAACAACTTCAAGTGTTGTCCCACAAGTTTTGGAGCACCTCTCCACAAATTCCGAAGCAACATATTCAAACCACAAACTAATTTTTCATGAAATTTAATGGGTTTTGTCACCATATTGTCTTTGAATTTTGAACCAAACATCTCTAGAACCTAGATTGTAATTTTCAAAATATGATGAAATCTTTGATTGCTGCAACTAAAAATATCTTACTTTCATCATCATGCTTAGTCTTGATAACTTCATAATTAGGCAAAAAATACATTTTTATATGGCTAAAAGATGAATCATTATTTTTTCTCATCAAGGCCTCTTGCCACCTTGTGATTGGTTCTTTGGTATGGATTTCACTATGCTCCATATGCAAGGTTTTGTTTGGGAACCCTTTTGGCTCCCACACATTGTTTCCAATAGGGTGTTGGCCCTAGAGGCATTACAGAAGCTAAGTAATATTGAGAATGACTACTAGGGAGGAAGGCATTTGACTTCCTATTTGACGGTGCCTATCATGTTCAGCTCGGTACCGCTGGTGAAGAAGAAGAGATCAAAGATTCACAACTTAGAGGTATTGTACTCTAAGTTGGGTAGTCTTGGGCTGGTAATTATCAATGACACATGGAAATACAACCCAAAATACAATCTGTCAGAGATTGGCATAAAAATTCCAAACCAGCCTAGGCCATTTTGGGACCCTTAGAAAAATGTTGAAGTGGAGAATTTTAAATTTTATGTAAGCCTTGAATATTTGCCTACTAAAGAGGGGCAACCATCATGGCTAAAATTTTACCACGTTGTGGGGAAGCCCAACCAAAATAAGAAGATGAGACCATACTTATGCAGCTAATTGAGTAGGCTCGAATGGAAGCATGAAATAATTAGGGACTTCTAGATATATAGTCAAGAGATAAAGACAAGTGGCCTTTTCTTGGAGGTAGAGTCAGACAATCAGTTTGACGACATCTGGATGCACAAGAATTCAGATAGTGAGAATTCCTTCAACCCTTCAATTTCAGAGAAGTACTATGAGAAGGGAAGAGCTGGCATGAAACCCGGAGAGGAGGTAACCCAAAATGCCCCTATCGCTGAAAAATATCTAACACATGAAGTAACTGCCAGTAGATAGCATTCACAGTAGGAGGAATCTTCACACACACAAACATCGGAGCCTTCCAGCTCCTCTAGATTGAGTAGGAAGAGGCCAAGGAGTTTCAATCATAGGCAGAAGGTTATTGTGAACCTTGTGGATTCTCCAGAGAAGAAGCGATCACGAACTAGAGAGTCCACTGGAGGGGAGGAGTTGCAACATGAAGAAGCGGTGGTATTGGCTACAGTTCTTCAAAAACCCCAAGTATTATTTTCTCCCTCTTTTCTCTCTTCTAGGTCTTTGGTATACTCCTCATTCGCCCCTCCTATTTCTTCCGCACCAGCTATTTCTATTGCTAGATACCCGAGGCAGTCAAATATTTTCCCTCCCATTTTTTCCATTTCCATCCCTTGCTTTTCATTCCATCCCTGGAACACAGTTGGTCGCCAATCCTGACCTTATGATCCAACAATTTTCATCCCTGAGGCCCAGCCTTGCTATTGGCGCTTCCATCATCTCCGAGTGGCCAATTTATTCCACCCTTCTCCCCAGTAGTTATTACAAGGCCTAGCAAGTCCATCGACGTGCTAAGAACACTTTCCTTCCCACTAGTAGTCCCTTGAGAGTTTCCTTTTGCTGGTTGACTGGATATTTCTTCCCAGAAATATTTTTCACAAGTGGATGTAAACAAAAGTGCCTATGCAAGCCGAATTCAAAAAAGAAGAGAAAAGGATGTGGGCAAACAAGCAGAGCCTCTTTTGCAAATGGTATTCCACGAAAGTCAAAATTCACTGATGTTTGCAAAGATCGCCCCCAATGTGATCAAACCGGTTAGAGAAATGCTACCAAGTGATTATTCTATCAAATCCATTAGGCTGAACTTGCATCAGGCTTGTCCAAAGGATAAGGTCGAGATGATGGAGGAGACTCAGAGGGTAGTGACCATCGACTATCTTAAGCTCAATCACCAAGCAAGGAAAAAGGAAGAGCAATTGAGAGAACTGAAAGACAAGGTTGATATTTGGGCAAACAAGTATAAGGCCCAGGAAAAAAAAATTAACCGCCTACTATCTGAGAGGAATTCCATGGAGGGAAAAGTGAAGGAGCTTCAAGATTTAGGCATGGATGTCGTTTTGGCCCTGATTTGAAGCAGAGGGATGATGACATGAAGTAGCTCTGAGAGAGCACAAATGATGAAGTAAATGAGATGAATGTCACTCTAGAGTCAGAAATTGAAAAGAGGAAACATGCCAAATTGGCCTTGGAAGAGAAAGAGAAGGAAATATTTTGAGAGCCCAACCTCCTGCACCATAAATGATCTCATGGGAAATTGCCAAGGATTTATACACATCATATTGGGATAAGATCAAGGTATTATGCCTTACTATGTAGCCCACCCTAAATTTTATGGCGTAGGCAACCGGCCTATGTGGAACAGTTAGTGAAACAATACAACAGGTGCAGGATATGACTTTTGATAAAGTTTGAGAGGCTAGGATTTTGTTAGGCAAGTTGTATACGGCTTTCGATGAGGCTCTTAGTGGCATAGGTATTGAGGATCAGACAACAGTAGCTATGAGCATGAAAATTCCCATTTCCATGCACAAGGTTGTCCAACATGTAGTAGAGTGCAGAGCTAGATTGAACCAAATTACCAGTGACATGTGGGAAAATTTTTCCCGCTTAACTCACTAAGGCCTCGCTTCACCCTTCATCGCAGATCAGCTAGTAGCAGGTGTCGAGCACATAATTCCAAGTATCGAGGAGAAGAAGCAGGACCTCTTTGTTTTCCAATATTTTGATCAGTCTCTGACAACCAAAAATATTGAAGGTATCATAGATCAGCTGGCGCAACTCTTTTTCATGCTTAAATTGGAGGTGAAGGTATCTAGCGGGTTGCCTTTTAAGGCAATCATCAATCTCAAATTGGTGCATGAAAATCTGTGAGCCCTCTCCACACTGTCAAATGAGGTCTGGACTGGTCTGAAAGCTTCCTTCTCTAAGCTATGAGCAATAATGGGATGTTGAACCAAGGTTTATGGGGTTCTTCATTCTGCAGGCAAAATTTTCTTGTGAGTCGCCAAACTATGAACTTTATTTCACAAATCGGTAACTTTCATGGTTATCTTTCCTTCACAGCTTCACCTTGTCTTTTATCGCTCGCAACTTCTTGGCATTTTCCACATGGCCTCCCAATGGAGATTCTTGTCACTCTGTATCGCTTTGCCTCTACTGAGTTTCGTGTGTGTGACACATGGATTTCTCTGGCTATCTCCCGAGCTAGGCCCACTATGCAGTTATCTTTTCTCGGCGTCACCCATGTGGCTTCCTCTTAGAGCTTTTTGTTGGGGCATCCCTCATTCTTTTTCCAAGCTCTATTTCCTCAATGTGTGGCATATTCTTGTGTGCTAGTTTTCTGGGACTTGCTGCCTGTGCTGTTTGTTCTCTTTTGCTACCATGTTTTTCTTCTTTGATGTCGTGTGTCCTTTGCTACTACTGCATGACCTTATTTTCTCGAAGGACAAATTTTATGGTGTGCTTCTAGGTGATCTTCCTAATTGGCACCGACTCGAGGAGATTTGGAACATCGATGTTTTTCCAAAGCATCTTTCTCAATGTGGCTTTCAGGGGGTGGGTTGGCTTATTTAAGTATCTCTTCTTTTCTTTTGTTAGGTTGTTGTTGGATAGATAAAAACTTCTCGAGCACTGGGAATAGCCTTTGTAATATTTTTATTGAACTTGAAGTTTGTAGACTATGCCAATCAATTCAGCCTTTTTATTTTTCATGCATTTGATAATTTTTTTAGACTTTGCTTTTATTTGCCTATATCATATGAATGCCTATTCTTCAACTTTTGTAATCTTCTACAGCTTAATAAATACAGACCATGTTTGAACTCTTCTATGTTGGCCGAAGTTGTATCAGGTTATGCTATGCAATTTAAAGGTATTTCTTATGTTTGAAGTGTTTCTGGATAATCTATTTGATAGACAACAATTTATGGTTCGAGCCTTTGCTTTTGGAATTGTGCCCATGTGGTTTCATTCATGATTTGGCACATCGCCTTTAGTCTAGATTTTAATATTTCTTGTTGTCTTTCTAAACCTTTTATCTCCCCCACTAAAAATGAAGAGTTGACTTTGATAAAATCCGAAGGTCACTTAACTAAGTGCACTATGTCCCTCGGTAGCTACATTTCCCATAAGACTGCTACCCCCTACAAAATTTTACTTCAATACATATCATAGTGTGTTTTCCAACGTCTTTTACATTCTAGTAGTTTGCATTCAATAGTTAGTTTATTTCATTAGTTTCCAGCATTTAGGGCATCACACACCACATCACTTTAAGCCCCTAACCCTTGAATGAACACCAAGAATACCTAGTGCAAAAGCGAGTCATTTCTCAACCAAGCTTCTAGGTGAAAAACCATAGGAGCCTATTAAGGAATCCTCTTTCCTAAGTTCATTTTTGGTGGTTCAAAAATAATTATATGGACTCTAACATAATGTAGCTTTCTAGCCTTACCTCTTTAATCATCCTTTTCAAGCTCCTTTTCTATCTCTATTTTCTATGATTTTTTTCCATGTGTTCATTGTATCAGTTCTTTTCTAGTGTTCTTCTTATGTGTAGTCTATTTCTTAGTTGTGTTGTTTGTAAAATTCTTGTATATTTTTTTATGTTTTGTGTAAGATATCTTAGCTATTTTTTTGGAATTATTTGTGGGGACATATATACCTAGTTTGAATTTTTTTCATCCTATATAGTATCCTTAGGTAAAATTTGTGATTTATATTTATATTTTAGCATACATATTTAGTATAGTTGATATGCCTACTAAAATGGAGGAAAAATAAAGTGTAAAAAATAACCCACACCCTTATAGTTTCAAGTTACATCATTCCCTTAGTTTAGCCCCTTGAAGTAGATTACTTGAATAATAAAATGCTAGCACTTAAATATCACATTTCTAATAATTTCATAATATTCTCAACTTTCTAAATATAACTTTTTTTAGGAAAGTAGATCTATGTACATGATACATCCATGTGATGCACTACTGTCCTACAAAATCCATAGTTTTAGTGGCTATTAGAGAGTTAACTTCAAATAGATATTTCATAAGTAATACTCTTGCATGCAATCATGTTCAACAAAGCTCTTTAGACCTATCCTTTTTGGAAGATGAAGTTGGTTTTTTCTCTTTGTTGGAAATATGGAGCCTTGCAACATGAGAATAAAGTATATAGATGAATTGATCTAGTTATTCTTTTTTTTCATTGATGTCAAAATGGTGACAACTATATGGGAAGCTTACTTGGTATACCAGAAGCTAATTTCTACTAGAAGTGTTCTTTACTGATGAACCAATGCATTGGTTTTTGAGTTTGGAATTAACTGCAAGAAAATATATGACTCTAATCTCTTAACTATGTTATTATGTCTCATTCAAACAACTATATCTAGGATCTTGCAAAATTTTGTGTTGTGAGAAGAAAGTTATCATTGACAGATTTTAGCTCTACACTCTATAGTTGTTTCTTTTCTCAGCATATCAGTGTGGGAGACTCCATATTTTCTTAAGAAGAATATTATAATGTTGTAGTTCTAATGGTAGTGTCTTTGATGTTAATGAGATGAGAAATTGATCTAATATCGGATCTGAAAGGTGTTTTTCTTAGAAGTGTATGGTGGTTTGGAGTTTCTATGTTTAGGTCTTAGTCTTGGCCAACCTAACATATGACATGCATTAAGAAGGTCAAATATACTTTGAGGATGATTTCTATAGATCTACGCCAAATTGATATGTTGCACTACATGGATAAAAATGTTCTAAATCTTATAAGGTTCCAGCAAGAGTGTTATTGATTAATTTGCTTTCATCTAATTAGGAAGACCTAATTAATGAATGAGATATTCTTGTATATATATGTAAGACTCTTTGAAGGAGAGAAGAGAGAGTGTGGAGTAGGGGAGAATGAAGTGAATGGTATGTGAAGAGTATGTGAAGGAGAAAGAAAAGAGGTATGGTGAAGTGTGAAGATAATTGAGGATTGTTTGAATATATGAGCCTAAATGATTTATCAATTGAGGATCAAAAAGTAATTGTTGAGTGACTATTGCGCAAAGTAGTACTTCTTATTCAGAGCTTCATTGGAACTAAACCCTGCACACATAAGGTGTATTCCATTATTTCATACTTTTTGCAGTGATCCACAACTTTTGTATCTTAGCGGTTAGCCATATTTTGTATTTAGGTTGTGAGCCTTTCAAGGACACTGAGTCTTGGCAGTGAGCCCTATAATATCTTGTATCTAGATAGAATATATTGTGAGGTAATCCTCACCGTGGTTTTTCCCTTATTAGTTTTTCCACATTAAAATTCTAGTGTTCATGTGTGATGATGCATTGTCTTGTTTACATGTTCTATCTTGTTGATTAAGCTATAAATGTGATAATGTTTAAATGGATTTTATTTGAATGGTTTTATGGAATACCGATTCACCCCTCCTCTCGGTATTCTGGATATTCAATAATTAGTATTAGAGCCTGATTCCTCTAAAGGATCCTAACAACTTGAGGAAGGTCCCAAAATTTGAATATAATAAATTTTTTCCTCTAGAAGTGATCTCTACTGGATATTCAAAAGAAATTGAAGATCTGAAGAATAAGTTGAAGGAAACAAATTATTTTACCAATAATCCGAGGAGAAGATATGAAGAATCTTATGATCAGTTAAAAGGAGAACATGATGATATGAGTAGAATACTACAACAATTAGAAGAAATCAAAAGAACTGAAGAATGTTAGGAAATTTAAATTCAAAGGAAGATGGATGAATATGTCAACCTCAAGCAAGAAATGAAAATATTGAGGTCAGATTTAGAAAAATCAAAAAAGACTTGAGGATAAATTCAAGCAAGCTCTACATTGCTTGATGATTTGATTATTTCTCAAAGACCACCAATGGATAAAAGTGGTTTAGGGTTTGAAGAAGGTCAGAGCTAAGAAAAAAAGCATCCTCCTAACAAGTAGACTCAGTGAAAAGGTGAAAAAATCAAGGTCTTAAGAATAAATACTGAAAGGAATCCTAATGCTCAAAGGTACTTATCTTTTAATGGTAGAATGAATGATGCTTTATTATTTTCCAAGAAACATTCTAAATGTAAGAAGATTGGACATAAGGCTATGCAATTTTAGAAATTGAAGAAGGAATATTTATCCTTTAATGACTACTATTATCATTACAACTTATTTGGACATAACACTAATCATTGAAAATATAGATTGAATAAAAGAAAGTATGGAAGGAAGAATGTTGTTTTTTGTGATTGTAGCAATTCGATTTGGACATAACACTAATTAGAAATTAGAAATTGAAGAAGGAATATTTATCCTTTAATGACTACTATTATCATTACAACTTATTTGGACATAACACTAATCATTGAAAATATAGATTGAATAAAAGAAAGTATGGAAGGAAGAATGTTGTTTTTTGTGATTGTAGCAATTCGATTTTTTTTGCTAGTGACTATAGAAACATAAGGAGAAAAGATAACTATCTAGCAAAGAGGAATGAACCAATCATAGATCCAAAAGAAGTAGGAAAAGAAATGAAAACAATCTGGAGAAAGGAAGGAGAATTCAAGAAAGTTGAATTAGAATCATCAATTTTGCTTTTGCCATCCTCTAGTGCAGATACAATCGTCAAATTTTGAGTCAGGCAATGCCTAAGGGGGAGAAATTATCAAAAAAAAATTAATAAACCCCTCATCAATACTTGATTTGACATCATGATAGAATTATATTTAATGCAGTAACAAATTTAGAAGGAATTTTTTAGTTGCATGTGTGAAGAATAAAGTTTGTATAATTTTAAAGGATGGAAACACACACAAATTTTGAGGTGATCTACTTAAAATTTGAAGACATTATTGTAAAATACATTCAAATTTATCAAATAATTCACATTCAACAAAAGGTATTTGTGAATTCAAAGAAGCATATAGAGGAAGTTTGAAGAAATCAAAGCAATTCATGTTTCAGGATTTGGTGAATAAAAGGGGAATTGAAGTGGACTCAAAGCATACTCTGGAAGCTAGTTATCTAATCCTATTCTTCATTGGAAATTATAGAGGTATTTCTCTTGAACAATCTTTGTTTTATGCAATGGATAATTAAAAGTTTGTGAATATTTTGAATAGATTAAAAGTCAAATTGAGGAGATACTTGAAAATCTATTAAAAGAATCTTTTGGTGTATTCTCTAGAGTATTACCCATTGAAGATATCTATACATATGTTTATAGTAAGATTGAGGAAATGTCACCAGTTCAGTTGTGTTTTATGGTAGGATGAATTGGAAGAAAATCATGATGCACATAAAATATTAGTTGAAAATAATTTGGATGCATGGTGAAGGTTTCTAGCATTTGAATTTGATAGGAAATATATTCGAATAATTTTGAGTATATTTCATGAAGAATCAATATGGATTGAGGAAGCACATTTGATTACTAGAGAAGAAATAAGAGATGTAACTAGTTTTTGTTCCTCCAGACCAGCTCCCAAACAAAAGTCTATGAATGAATAAGAGATAATTGAGATGACCGGTGCGACCCTCAATGGAAAAGAACTTGTTTTAAGAACAATTGAGGATCTACTGATTGGGTATGTTGTGATGATAATTGGTCACAAGGTTTCCTTACCAAGAAATGACCACATAGTTTCTACTATTTTTTTTTACATTGCTATTCATATGGTTAGGAATGGCATGGAGTGTGATCTATATGAGCTACTTTGAATACATCTATTAAAGAACTTGAAGGAAATCAAGAAGAGTAAGAAAAACGCATTTCAGTACGCAATATTGATAGTTTGTTTACTCTTTTACTTCATGAAATAGTTACGAGTAATATAAAGGATAGAATGGAAAAAGGAAGAAATTATTGCCCATCAGATTAATAATTTCATGATAAAAATTGGTGGTTCAAATTCTCAAGAGACTACTCGTGTTGCATTCTTTGGAACATTTCAGATGAGGATGAATAAAAGAACAAGGATTCTACAAAGTGTGACTGAGAGGTAATCCAAAAATATTAATTTCCTAGTTTCTATAGATTTATATTGTATGGAAGGAATTGAATCTAGACTTGCACCATAATGTGGATGCTATTTTTTATATTTCACTCAACAAAAAAAAAGTGCTAGCATGGTTTGTCAAATTAAGGAAACAAGAACAAACATCCCTATGAAATATCCAAACATGCTTGATAATGCTAAGAAAACAACAACAACTAAAACAACTAAATGAAAGCATTACAAAATCATGTTCATACCTATCTCATAGTTGAAGTGGTGCACCTTTGATGTGAAAAGGGTTCCCTTTCCCACCTCCTTGACAAGCTTCAAATGATAATGATGTAAAGATGCAAGTGATGGGGATGAAAATGCAAGATGAACTCAAAATGCCTATAGTGTAAATAGTCAAATTGTGGATGGATTGGGAGTAGAAGTGCCTTGTATCTATAGATTCAAGAGTTGAAGAATGGAGAGATGGGAGGAATGCGGGATAAAAGAATAGCCAATGAGATTGTGAGACTTGTCACATGGCTAGTGGAGGAAGGTGGATCACGTTTTGGAGAATGTGCATGGTTAAGGCAATTGATTGAGGATTTGAGAGGTCTAAGAGAGGTTAATGCATGTGTAAGAGGCATTAAATGCATATGGTTAAGATATTTTGGAGGGAAATGGTTTGGGAAAGAAAGTCAAATAAGTGGAGTAAATGAAGGGATATTCCTTGGGAATATGACTTGTGAGGGAAAATAGGGGTAATTAGATAATTAAATAAAATGAATTTCATGTGCAAGTGGGTGGGTTAGTCAAGGGTTTAGGTTTGACCTAGGTTGAGTCAAAACCTAGAGGATGAGTGATTGGGATTATGGGTTAATTAATTCAGATTAATTAACTTGGAGGAATTTTAGGGATTTCACATTTTATTTAAATTATTTTGATTAATTAAATCAAATGAGAGGACCTTGAGGATATAATTAAATAATTTGATTTATTTATTCAGACATGATGAAAATTAGCAAATTAATGAATAAATTACTTTATTTGATTAATAGAGGAATTTATGTTAATTTGAAAATCTACATTTTGCCCCTCTTTGAAGCAATGTACCTATTGCATTGGTTCAAAGAATGATATTTCCAAGATCAAAATTTATTTATTTTAATTTATTTTTGGATGCCCCAATGGAAAGAAGTACATTGGCACATTGCTCCCTCACGAGATTGAGAAAAAATTTCAATTTGAGGGTCGATATCATGACAAAGAGGTTCAAGATGCATGTATGGATGGTTAGACTAACAAATCTATATGATAATGATGATGCAAATGAGATGTTTTTAAGATGTGTAGAATAGAATATCTATATTAGCTTAAACAACTTAAACGATGATGCAATCCATGTGAGATGGATGATGTTTCCTATTATGATGAGATGGCAGTATTATGGATGTATGCAGATTTTATGAATGCAAGATGAAGACATGCAAAGTTTGGTGAATGATGGATGCATGTTAGTGTGAAAGAGGATAGAAAAATGAGAGGGATCGACCATTGAATCCAAGATTCTGCTGAATTCCAATAAGTATATGATTCGTCAAAAATTTATTAGATATGATGATGAAGGATGATGTATTTCTTATCCAAGGATTGGGCATGTAAAGAGCATAAATTTCCTTATGTTTGATAACACACATAGATACGATGCATCAAGGTACAAACAACCAAGATGACATTGTATCTAGTGAGATGAAATTTGACTTGACAAATAGATAGGAGTATTCTTGTTCACACTTGACATACAAAAACCTTACTAGGATGCACTTCAGAAGCTTCAAACATCTCAGACCAAATCACTGAAAGGCGTAACCTATCAATGAAATAGTCAAAAATTTATTCAAATCACCTTCCATACATACCTTAAAAAAAAATTATTCACGAAGGTTATATTACAAGTGTATCCAACAAGCACAAAAGACAAAAGATAATGATAAATGCCCCATTCCTTTCTCTCTAAATCATTTGATTAGACATCATCAAGAGGTCATTGGAATGAGCACAATAAGAGAAATCAATAAGATAAAGATCAAGTACACAAACAAGTCAATGTTCTTCATACCGCTAGCCAAGACTAAACTACGGTGATGTTTGATGTTGATGTCCATTGTAGGAAGGATGCATCCTAGGACATGATGTTATCAGATGATGGTGGGATTGAATGGATGATAGGCTATTGTTACTCAGAGTAGACTAACTTTCTTACTTACTAAACTAGACTTAAGACACCAACGTTTGAGAACACACTTTCAATTGCTAAGCTTGTTTCCAATTGTTTTGCCAAAGGGTGAAGTTCACGATTGGTTTATTATGAGTGGATGTTTATTGAAGGTGAATGTTGAAATGGGAAAGATCCACCTTTTGGGGTTTTTTGAATGTTTTTTAGTATTTCAAAATGTTTTGAGGCTATTTTGGGATATTCGAGATGTGTTGGAAATGTTTTGATTTTCAAATTTTCTATTTTTTTTGTATTTTTGAGATTTTGACCAAGAACCTAGCCCAAAGACCTATCCTAGGGGCCTCAAGGGCTGATCAAAGATTAGCATTTTCGATGTTATACACATAGAGACCATGTAGTTCGATGGACACAAACTTGTTTATGGATGAGATATGAACAAATGGATTGCCATATTATTATGACAGACTCCTAAAGGATTGACCTAATGTGTCTCAGGGGCTCATCAATGATGGCCCTACCTACATTTAAGCTCATAGATGATGTAGTTTGATAAATGACTCTATTTTTTATTTTTTTTAGGTTTTTGACCTATTTTTTTTATTTTTTGATTTGTTTTGGATTTTCTAATTTTATGAATGTTTTTGGATTTTTTATTTTTTTATATTTTTGGATTTTTTGATTTTAAGGAAGACTTGCAAGAATATACACAAATTTGATCCGATGTAGGTACATGAACATGCCCCCAACGTGGTGCAATAAACTACTTCAATGTAGGCAGGACAAACTGACCTTGGGAATATGCCAAGTAGTACTAGGAGGGATCATGATACAAACACAGGATGAAGCCATAATGCCAACATGAATGGGTGAATGGAAGGGTCAATGGTATGCGATGGGTGATTACGAAAAGCAATGATATGTGGTGTGGAGCAAGTCATAAAGATCATGGTGGATGGAGAGTGCTTTATTTACACAAGGCGTCTGTTTGCTAGGTTTTCACCAAGTTACTTGTCCAAAGCACCACTGAAGTGGATTTCACTAGAGGACAATGTTTATCTTTAATGTTTTCAATCCCTTTTTTTATTTTTATTTTTATTTCTTTGATTTATACCTTGAATGTTTAGGCATAATTTTTTTAAAGATGGGAACTATTAATAGGCTCTTGCAGAGGCTCTCCCTTGAGTTTTGATAGATGATATGCCTCTGAATTGTAGTTTGTTGTGATGATGAAGGGTCCCAACCAATTGGGTTCAAACTTGCTCTTGCTGTCTAGATTTGGTACATTTTTTTTATTCTCCTTCAATAGTAACTCTCTTACTTGGAAGGTACGACTCCTGATATTCTTGTTGTAGCTCTACTTGAGACAGTTTTTGTATAATTTCAAATGGTTTAAGGAATCCATGTGTTTCTCATCCAATAGTTTTAGCTCATTCAATCAAGATACACGATATTCTTCATCTGTAATGAGATTCTGCAATGATATTTTTAGGGATGACAACTTGATCTCAATGGGGGTGATGGATTTTGATTCGTAGACTAGGGAGAAAGGGGTTGAACCTATTGGTGGGTGAGTGCTTTTCCAATAGGCCCATAAGGTGGAGTTCAACTGTAAGTTTCAGTCATGAAAAACTTCATCGGCTATCTTTTTGAGGATTCTGAGAATGGTTCTATTTGTAGCCTCAACTTGGTCATTACCCTAGGGGTAGTATGGAGTGGAAAAGAGATGTTGGATATTGAACTTTTGGCATAGGTCTCAGAAATACTAGTTTTTGAAAGGTGTCCCATTGTTTGAGATAATGGCTTATGGGACATTGTAGCAACATATGAGATAATTGAAGATGAACTTTATGATCTGATTTCTAGTGATATAGGTCATAGGGATGGCCTTTACCCACTTTGTGAAGTACTCTATAGTAGTGATAATGAACTTGTGTCCATTAGATGAGGTGGGGGTAATTTTTCCAATGAGATCAAGCCCCCACTATGAGAATGGCCAAGGTGTTACAATTAGGTGGTGCTCCTGAGCTGCTGCATGGATGAGGTCCCCATGTTGTTGACATTGTAAGCATTTCTTGATATATTTGTGAGCTTCCCTTTCCATCATCAGCCAATAGTACCCTATTCTTAGTAGCTTCTTGGCCAAGGTCATACCACTCAAATGAAAGCCACAAATTCAATTATGCACCTTTGTTAAAGAAGCCAAAGCCTCCCCAAAATTTAAACATCACAAAATGGTTCCATCACTACTCCTATGGTATAGGGTGTTACCTAAGATAACAAAGCGAGATGACTTATATGATTTGGCTATGCAATCTCCTTGTGGTGTAATGAAGAAGACTCCAGCTCCCAACCCATGTTGTGTGTAGGATCCATCAAAGTAAATTTTCTAGTGATCCTCTATGCTTATGTTAAAGATGGAATTGTCAAGGAATTATGATATAAGTGGATTCTTTGAGTATATTGGTGCTTCTGCTAGCTGATCTAAAATAACTTGTCCTTTAATGGCCTTCCATTCCACATACTCAATTTCATGTTCTGTGAGGATCATAACCCATTTAGCTATTCACCTTGTGAGCATTTCTCTAGAAAGCAGATACTTAAGAGGGTCTATCTTGGAAATGAGTTTTATTTGGTGTGCCAACATATAGTGTTTGAATTTTTGTGCTACAAACATGAGTGCTAAGCAATCCTTCTCAATGGATGTTTAATTGAGCTCGTGTCCCACCATGGTTCTATTGATGTAGTAAATAGATCTCTACTTTTCATTTTCATCATGTTGTGCTAAGAGAGTGCCAAGGGCTACTGCTGTTGCTGATATATAAATGATCAAGGGCTTGCTTGGAATTGGTGGCATGTAAGAACTGGTGGTGTGAGAAAGTACTCCTTGATCTTATTGAATTCCTAATCACATTTCTCATCCCATTTGTATGCTACCCCCTTGTGGAGTAGATGAGAATATGGGATAGCCTTATCTTCTAATTGCACTATGAATCAATAGATGGATTGGAGTCTTCCATATAAACCCCTTAATTGTTTCAATGTCCTTGGCACTTCCATCTTGAGAATTTATTTGACCTTGGTAGGATCTATCCCAATCCCTCTCATTGACACAATTTACCCTAGGAGCTCTCCTGATTGCACCCCAAAGACACACTTCTTAGGGTTGAGTCTAACTTGATATTATTCTACCCTATCAAAGATGGATCTTAGTGATGCTATGTGATCTCGTCACTTTCTTGACTTGGCCAGTATGTCATCCACATAATCTTCCATAGTTTTGTGAATCATATCATGGATGATTAGTGTCATGGCCCTTTGATAGGTAGCTCTAGCGTTCTTCAATCCAAATGACATCATGTTCCAATAGTATATTCCCTAAGGACAAGTGAAAGTTGTCTTGTGTTGATCTTCCTTGATTATCATGATTTGATTGTACCCTGAGAATTTGTCCATTAGTCATAGCATTTCATTTCCCACCGTCATATCCACAATCATGTCTATGTTTGGGAGAGGGAAATCATCCTTTAGGCATGCTTTGTTTAGATCTTTGAAATCAACACAAATGCAGATGCCCCTAGTGAGCTTTGAAATAGGTACAATATTTGAAACCCACTCCAGATAATCAATTGGTTGTATGAATCAAAATTCAATAAGATTCTATAATTCCATTTTGACCAATAGTGTGATCTATGGGTGCATTTTCCTCAGCTTTTGTTTCATTGGCTTTGCCCTTGCATATACTACAAGATGGTGCACCATGACTTCCGGATCAAGACCTGGCATGTTGGTGTAGGTCCATGAAAATTTTACCTTTCTTTCCCTTAGGAATGTAGCTAGAAGCTCATGTTCTTCTATCAAAAGTGATTCTACATAAAAGGTTATGTGTGGTGTTTCCTCTGTCCCCAAGTTGATGAATAGAACTAAGGGGAAGATTGAATCCCCTATCCTCCAACACTTGAGAGAGCTTTTAACCATTAGATGCATCCTTTGTTTTTACTATTTTCAGGTCTGAAAGTGCTAGAGTGTGGTTTTCACTTAAAGACCTAGAGATTATTCTCTAATTTTCACTTTTGTGACTGAGGGATTCAATTGTTTCCCCATAATAGGCATGTGTGTCTAGTTCAATGTTGAATCCAGATTTGTGGTCCCCACAAGGTATATTATCTCATAGGACCCCATGAATTCCAAGAGTACCTCATCATTTTCGAATGTGTCTAAAACTGGTGGTTCTCGTTGGTCACAGTCTATTAGCTGGGGATGCACTAGCTTTATTTCATGGGTTTGGTTTTTCGAATCAAAAGACATAGTGGAAATCATGAATAAGGAAGAATCCTCAAACAAAATGGATGGGTTAGTGAGGTGTTCCTTGTTACTATTACTACATACATCATTTATATTGATGGTATAGTTGTCTAAGGGTAGAACTGTAGAGACTGGTAACCGAAGAGGATCTTTGACTAGTTTAATAGGGGGACTTTTGCCACGTATGGTTATCCTTAGAGGGGTACATCTAAGGCCAAAAACATTTATGCACTTCTTAGTTATGATGGGTTCTAATTGGCCATTGCTATTTTTCTTGAGACTTTTATTCTTGTTATAGCCCATGCCCAACATTAATTGTAGACCTTTGTTAGCATCATCCATAGGAAGGGTAGGCACATGTTTTTCATCCTGGTATAGAAAACTAGATATATCTTTTTTTTCTACCACTTTGCATCCTAGATCTCCCCAACTTCTAAATTGAGAGAGGTCGACTCTGGATGTTTGAGATGATGTGCTAGCCAATTGTGGTTGTCCATGGGACTTCGAAGATTGAGGTAACTATCCTATCACAAAGGCACCCTTCTTAATTTTGTAATATCCACATCTAATGTATTGGATAATGACTTTGATATCAGAGATGGTAGGAATGGTGGGTGTATTTGTCCCAGAAGTGAAGGCTATGGTGGATGGATCTATATATGGAGTCGTAGGGCCTTCATCATTCTTGGGAACTTGTGGGAATTTTTAATACTTGGCTTCAAAGTTTTTGCAATAGGCAAAGGGCTTTAGGTCACCATGAATTGTGACCTCTTAGTTTTCATTGGGGAATTTAACATATTGATGAAATGTGGATGAAACAAATTCCATCCCATGGATCCATGGATGCCCCAAGAGAATGTTATAAGGGAGGCCAAGATCAAGAAATTGGAAAGTAGTTTCCATGATGGATGGTCCTAATTGGATGGGAAGCTGAATAGTGCCTTGAGACACTCTCTCTTCATCATCATAAGCTTGGATGGTTATACCTTTGCATTTTCCAATCATGTCTTTAGGGAATCCCAGATTCTTTATTATCTTGTGAGAGAAAATGTTCAAACCTGCCCCTCCATCCACCAAGACCCGTTTGAATTTATTTTTATGGACAAAGACTTCAAGATGAAGTGCATGGTTGTGAGATGGCTGGGTTGGAAGATATTGCTAAGAAAATTTTAGGAGATGTGGCATGGTGATGTGTCCGACCATAGCTCGAGGGTGGTCTACATCAAGTTCTATGGGTAGAAAAGACTTAGTAAGTGCCTTTTCTAGAATTTCCCTATGGGTAGGTGAGATTTTCAGCAACTCCATGATGGAGATTTGAGCAAGGGTCTTCTTTAGCTGTTCTAAGACATTGTAACCATTGGAAACTGACTTTGAGTTTGCATGGGTTGCTCTAGCTTGTTTGGATGGTCTAGGGATGGTGATTCTATGGCTTCATGTGGTGAATCCATAGTCATCTTTGGACCCATTGATATGGATAACACCTACCCATTCATCTAACGATGTGACAAAATCATCATAAACATGGCTTACACTGTCATACTTTTTGTCTGTTCCATTGTTGTTTTCTTTATTGTGATCCAACATTAGATTCCTATATATCTTGAGATCTTGATTTCTAGCTAGTTTCCTAATGATGATAGTCTTGTCCTTAATAAGATCTTGCACCAATTTTTTGAGCCTCATGCAATCGACTGTTGTCTGCTCCTTTATCTTATGAAAATTGTAGAGGTGCTTCTCATTATACCATGGTGGTTTAACTTGAGGCTCTTGGTAATTTTCAATGAGTGGGAGTGTAATGATGTTAGCTCCAATGATTCGTTGCATGACAGGTTTGACTGATTCTCCAAGTGGTGTGTATTTTCACTTGGGGGGATATCAGTTTCTTGTGGATTCTCCACCTTGATCATTGACATTGTTGACCATTTGTGTGTTTTTTTCTATTGAGATGTGTTGGGTCAAGGGTTATTTTCAAAATTATTCTGAGATTTTTGGTATTTTTTTTGTTGTGTGTTTGGTATTGGGGCACTTATCACAACCTTGGTATCAACAACACCATCATTGGTAACATTTTCTTTTTCACCCATGTATGAGGTTTATTGTTATAGCTTGTTGATGGATGGTTGTCTTGATAAGTGGGTGTACCCCCTTGTGCAATGAGGGCTCTTTCAATGTTGAGAGCCTTGGGGATGAGTTGATTGTAGGAGCTGATCCATTGTACTTTGAGATGGAAGGCCAAAGTTGCTTCAAGATTTGCGATGATGGTTCTGAATTTCTATTGTTCTAGCATGACCCACTTGCTTCTATTGGCTTTGGATCACCATAATTGCAAGAAGGATGCAAATGATTCTCCCTTATTTTTCTTGATTTTGGATAACTATTCTAAGCTTATGTCCATGCCCATGTTGAATGCATAATTTTGAATGAAGGTGTCCATAATTTATTGGAACTTTTTGATTCTAGGAGGAAGACGAGAGAACCATTCCATGGATGGGCCAACCAGAATTATGGGGAAGAGCCTCATTATATAAGATTCATCATAGGCCACTTCCATGCAATGTACATGGAAATCCTTAATGTGATCTTCAGGATTTCTGAGTCCACAGTACTTGTCAAATTTTGGTATCTCAAAGCCTTGTGGGAATGGCTTCATGACAATGCTCTTGTCGAACAAATAAGGGCATAAATTCCCTTATGATTTTTGGGTCTTCCCTGATTGTATGCCCAACACCTATTGTGAGAGCCTTTTGATTTGGGTGGACAAATTGATTTACGGGTTAGGTGGTGGAATGAATGTGTTTTGGGTTGGTGTAGTGACTTGGATGATGGATGGTGTGACTTGCGGACTAGGTCGTGCATTTGCAGGAGTTTATTCTGCATGCTTGCTGATATGCTTGTAGTTGTTGTTGTGCCAAAAAAGCTGGTTGTTGGTCTTGTTACTCCTATTGTGCCAATAACACTTGTTTTTGGGTTTCTTGTAGTTGTTGCACCAACAACGCTTGTTGTTGATCTGCTTGTTGTTGTTGTGATTGATATTGTTGCAAAGCTTGTTGGTAAGCTTGTTGCTGTAACAAGGCTTGTGCTTGATCTTGTTGTGCTTCATTTTGGGCTTGTGCTTTTGTAGCTTGGGCGACTTGAGCTTCTTTTGTGGCTTGTGCAGCTTGTTGTTGTTGCAAAAAATCTTGTGCTTGTGCTTGGACTTGTTGCTACTGTAGAAATGTTTTCTCTTGTGCTTGGGCAGCTTGTTGGGCTTGTTGTGTGGCTTGCTACATTTGTGCTTACTATGTGGCTTGTTGGGTTTGGAATTGTTGGAGTCCCCTTTGATAAGATTTTTGAGTCATTTGCAATGTGATGCTATATTGGTTGACCATATTTGGACTTGATGGTAGAGGTGGTGAATTTAGAATGGTATGAGATGGTGTGATGAGATTCTATTGGGGTCATTGTTGAGGTTTCTGAGTGATGACATTGGGTTGTGTGATGGAGGGTATGATTGATGAGCTAGGTCCTTGGGAGACCACATTTTGAGATGTTTGGATTGGTGCCACTTGTTGTTGCGATGTCGGTGGTATGCCCAGAGGATTTGGTATGCTTGAAATATTGATTTGATTTGACTGATTTTGGATAAGTAAAGGGGGTTTCCCAAAACCAAGGATTGGTGTGGATGTCGATGTAAGTGAGGGAATTGGTGGGGGGATAGGTTGTATGTTTCCTTGAGGAAGTGATGATGAGGCATCAAAGGTTCCCCCTTGTCCAAATAAACCCCCTTGTTCTTATGATATCATGGGGAGAGAAACTTGTGCCCCAAGAGGGTGTGCTAGTGTTGCCAAGAAGGTGAATGGATTATTGGTGTCATGAAAGATGAGTGGAGCATATGGATTTTTTGGGTCTTGTAGGATGGTGCTTGGCATACCCAAGATGGTGTTTTCATCCAAATTTTGGTTACTTACAAGGGGTTGTGTTTGAAGAGCTTGGAGAAATGAAACTCCCTTGGTGATCATAGGTTGGCTTGGAGCATGAGATGAGTTTGGTTGGGGGATGGGTTGAATGATGCTTTCAGAGGATGGTTTTAATGATATTGGTGAAATAATCCAAAGATTTTGTTCCACAATTGTGCTTACATCATAATCAAAAGGGATTTTCGCCCCTTCCTTTGCTAATGCAAGCATGTATTGTGAAGGATTAAGTCTCATCATGGTATTCACAATTTTGTGACTATCTCTAGGATTTCATCTTGAGTTATTCCTAGGATATTGTTGGTGATGTCCTCCACTTGGAAACCTCCCTCTTGAGGATTTTGAGGTATTGGAGGAGGATAAATTGGAAGGTCAATGGATTTCCTAGGGTTGAATTCTATTTCAGTTTCACTCAAATCACTTGAAGTGGATGTTTCTATGTTTTGCTCCATTTTTTTCTTGTGTTGAGATCTAGTTTGGACCATAAAATAAGGATCAAATTTCAGGAATATGGGAAGAAAACCAGTGATTCCTTAGGTTGGTCCAAAATTTAGGTACAAATAAGAAAAACTATTTTTATTTTAAGGATCAATGGATGGTGATGAGATAAATTAAAGATGGATGGTGTGAATGATTGAACTCTTAAGAATCTTGGGAGGACACTAGAGTTTGGGACTTTTGGATTTTTTATTTTATTTGGATTTGGATAATGAACTCATAAACCCCAAGATTTTGGATGTTATCTTGGAATAAATTTGTCCACAAAGTGATAATTTGACTAAGCATATGAAGAAGGATTCGTCTACACACACTTAGTAAAAAAAAGGGATTTGCCAAAATTCTAGCATGAGGAATTTTTCCAGGATTCTAATAGTTGTTGGTAGGGTGAGATTTGATTCATGTTTGAGGAATGGAAGCGAATGTTGATTCTGATCCTAAATTGGACTTAGAGAGACTTTCTTTCTACAAAACCTCGGTATTGAAGAACATGCTTATACTTCCTATTTGAGAAATTCAAACCTTTGAAAAAGACTTGGATTTTGATTGTAATAAAACAAGCACAAATCGAGATTGTTCTTTGAAGCTTTTTTGTAAAAATTATAGAACAAACTTTCTCCAACTTTGTGAAGTCTTGAAAGACGCTCCTCATGAGCTTTTGGACTAAGATTCTTATGAAAAATTGGCTTGGGAACTTTGAGTTTGTATGAAATCATGGGATCAAACACATGTGAGGTTCAATTGTCTTTTATATTGCTTAGATTTGGCTATTTTTACCACAAACACTTTCTTGATTAGCTTTCAAACCAAATGTGTAATTTCTTGATTTAGTTTTATCCCACAAGGTCCATTATGTGGAAATCCAGGAAATTAAGGCAATAGTTCCCTAATATTAACTTTAGTAAGAGAAAATTGTGATGTAAATCCAAATACTTAGAAGCCTCTAATGATGGAATCCATAGGGCAAGAAATAACACTTGGATTTATTCAATAGTATTTTCTCCTTCTAAAGGGTTTAAAATTTTGAGGACTTTGTTGAATGTTTGTTTTCAAATATTTTAGATCCAAGCAAAACGTCTTTATTCCAAAATGATACACAACCCTAGGATAGAAAGAGACAATATTTGTTGAATTCCCACTTGGATAAATCCAACTATGCTTATTAAAAGTGGATGATTAGAAGATTGAACACATTGGCTCCCCTCCATGACACACACTTCTCAGGTCAGCCAAGCTTCAGTTCTCATGAATCTCCCATGAAGAAATTTTCATCTCTAATTTGAACCACAAATACGTGGGACGAATTCAAAATGACCTTTCTTGGACCAATAAATAGATATGGATTTGGCTTACAATAACAAAAGGTTCTAGTATAGGAATTCTATTCATGGGGCATCATCCATACGACAAGAGACTATTTATGTCATTCTTGTCAGAAAAATCCTCGTGATACTTGAACTTTCCTCAAGTACCCACACTTATATGCCAGGTGGAAGTCACTTCGATTTATTGTGTTCCGAGTTGGGTCATTCCCTGGGGTGATTTTTTCTTCCCACCAAGCAAACCCTCTAAAGGTGAACGACGAAGAGCTAGCACATTCGTAGTTTGATCAATCTTTGTTTGTGTGAATAAAGGGAGAACACACACAATATACCTAGCTCACACTAGCAAGATTTGTTCAATTTTAAAAAACCCAAATTGATTTGTGGAGGAAATATTTTATACAATTTAATATCACCAAAATAATTTTGATTCTCAAGATCATTGTGAAGTGCAAGAGAAGTGCATACGCCTTTAAAATGATATTAATTTTTAAAAGAGATTACAAAACACAAAAAACACATGTTCATTTTAGACCTCAAAGCAGTAATGAATTATTTTTAATAGCACCAAGATGAAGTGTGAAGTTTGTTTGTTCAATTTTAGACCGAATCAAAATCTAGTATGTTTCTAG
This sequence comes from Sequoiadendron giganteum, assembly GCA_007115665.2. NCBI lineage: Eukaryota > Viridiplantae > Streptophyta > Pinopsida > Cupressales > Cupressaceae > Sequoiadendron > Sequoiadendron giganteum. Next base: position 298,836,925 of record CM021100.1, on the reverse strand, counting down.
GGTAACCAACTTTGAAAAAATCAATCACTAATTAATTTTAAACCCAAATTGATCTAGTTGACCTAAAACAAAAAACAAAAGAAATAATTGAAGGCCCTAGGTTATTAAGATTAGCATTAAAAATTTCTTTTTATTTTCAATCTTAAGTTCAATGATCAATTTTCTTTAACTTCAATCTATTTGTGATTTTTTCGATCCCAATGCCTAATTCCAATGCCACTGATTCTTTATGCAAACCTACAAACATTAAAAAGTAAAATCTTAGAAATGAAAATTATTTCAAAGGAATCATTTACAATATTTAGCATGTTAAAAATCAAAACAAAATTCCTCAAATAAAGATAGATTTTAGCATTCCCCAAATAAAATTCGAATTTAAACCGATGTAACATTAAAAAAAAAACAAAAGACAATTCACATTTACTAAAAAATGTTTATCAGAATTCGTATTCACTTAGTCTTGCTCGATATAGTTTTATCTTGGATGATGGACCAAGATATCCACCCCTCCACATAATAATCATATAGGCTACCTACAAATTTATAAAAATTCAAGTTTTTATTGCTTTCTACTCCAAACAAAAATCAACACGCAATGCAACCTACCAGCACACAAATCAATAATCAACACTTAATGCAGTTGATCACTATATGTAGGCTTCCTCATTCTCTTACAATGTCGTACGAAATAATATTTGAAATTGAAGGTTGAAATTTTAAAATGATGTGGCCTTGCATACAATTTACACATTTAGTTGTAACCCAATAGTGAAATGAACAATGATGATCATTTCGTCACCTACTCAACATACCACTTGTGTTGTGAGCATTGAAACTTGGGTAGAGTAGAGTGATATTAGTTGGGAAGGAAGTGAGGGCAGACTTGTTCACTTAAATTAAAACAAACTAATTTATCCACTTACATTCATCTATGCCCTAACACCATTATTCAAAAAAAGGATCTTTGAGAGAAAGTATTTTGCACCATTTCTCTTCAAGTGCCTCTCACGATGATTGAATAAAATAAAATTAAAGCATAATCACAACAAGAATAAAAGAAAATAAATGACTCAATGTAAATTAAAAAATAACCAACATGATAGAGATTTACCAGATTTAAGAGGCGGGTATGTGCAGGATCATCATGGAAAAAACAGGCCCTTAAGTGGCAATAAAAAGACAGAAAATCAGAGTTAGACAACTTGACATAAAAAATTGAATAAGTTATCTATATTATTTCAAAAAAATGTAAAAATAGAATTTGTAGCAAATTGAATGTAGTTTCTAAACTACTAGACCTTTATTTTTATTTTTTAAATCTATTTGGTGAAAATTTGAAATTTCAATTGAGTAGTATTTAAATTTCAGGGTAAAAATAAGAAGTAGGTTTTTGTTTGACCACCCTAACCAAAATATAATGATACTATTTTTTTATAAGCTTTTAGATATAATTAGGGGACTCATGTCTTGATGTGATGCATATTTTTTTATAATTCTTTTCCAAGTAAATAATTAAATATGAATTTTTTATTACAAATTTTAAAAAATATAAAACCTTGTCTGTCTAACCACCTTAACTTGGTCAAAAATTCATGAAATTCATTTTTTTTTTTTTTATTCTATAGTATGTGAAGCACAGAATGTGACGCATGTTTCAGATTCAAAAAATGTGATACTATTTGAAAGTTGTAGATTTTTTTCAATCAACCTATCAATTAGGACTTTATTCATAATTCTAATAGAAAATGAATAATAATCATTTATTAAATTCAAAGTAAAGCATAATTTATATTGGTGGAAAGCTGAGAATCTCCTCTAAAAACCCTTTTCATTTCATCAATTTTGGGTAAAAAAAAAGTCATCAGCCACATGGGCCATCATATGGCTTACATATCACCACTTTTTGGCCCATCATGATCCTACACATACCCAGGCCTTAGAAAATTTTGAGCAATGAAACTAGTAGGTGTAAAGCTTAAAATGTAGGCTGCAATCGCTTCATTTAATAGTGTACATTTTTTCCCAATGTCCTCAATCATCAACCATTGCACGAGTTTATTAATGGACGAAAAAATGAAGATAGTTTGTAAATCCCCACACTGTCAGCCACAAAATATATGTCTCTACGCAGAGGTGAATGTCACGAACAAACAAGTTTGGGGGGGGGAGGGCAGTGTATCATGGAGTTGATAGAGGTTCATAATAGAAAAAAAAGTGATAACTCATAGCGGGCTAGGAATGGTAATGACTAATAGGAAATGCAAAATAATCCCTTTAGTGGCAAAATTCCCCCCAAAAACTACGAGTGCCTCATAGTAGATATGAAAAAGGGTAGAGGATTGATTCTTCCCAAGCACTTGAGTTGATCTAGCATCAAAATTTAATGTGGAGGAATCAGCCACTATTGTCAGTGGATATTCAGGAAATGATTTAGAGAATTTGTACACAATGGTTGTATATGAATGAATAGATTGGCTATTGGATCAAGAATTTATAGAAGAAAATCAAGAACAAATATTTTTTTGTATTATTTAGCCAGAATATAATGAATAGCACAACCAAACATGGATGACACCCGCCCTAAGAAGAGACTAATCAAAACAAACTTTAAAGACACTTGGTAGGTTGATTAATTAGCTCATCATTTTATCAACACTACTACTTTAATATCTATAAGTATATAGAAGATTGGTAAAACATTCACTAAATAAAGAAAATAGTACATGGCACCACATGCTACTTAAAGTAAACAATAAATTCTATCACATGTTTCTTAAATAAAAAACGTACTACTCTATGTCACATGCCCTCCTTCTAGCGCCATAATGTGGATTCTATTCTTTATATTTCATTCAACAAAAAACAAGCATTACCATGGTTATTAAAATTAAACAAAAAAGAACAAACATCCCTATGAAATATCCAAACATGCTTGATAATGCTAACAAAACAACAACTACAACAAGTAAATGAAAACATTAGAAAAGCGTGTTCATACCTATCTCATAGTGGAAGTGGTGCACATTTGATGTGAAAAGTATGCCCTTTCCCATCTCCTTGATGGGCTTCAAATGATAATGATGCAAAGATGCAAGTGATGGAGATGAAAATACAAGATGAACTCAAAATTCCTATAGTGTAAATACTCAAATTATGGATGGATTTGGAGTAGAAGTGTCTTGTATTTATAGATTCAAGAGTTGAAGAATGGAGAGATGGGAGGAATGTGGGATTAAGGAATAGCCAATGATATTGTGACACTTTTCACATGGCTAGTGGAGGAAGGTGGAGCACATTTTGGAGAATGTGCATGGTTAAGGCAAGTGGTTGGGGATCTGAGAGGTGTAAGAGAGGTTAATGCATGTGTAAGAGGCATTAAATGGATATGGTTGAGACATTTTGGAGGGAAATGGTTTGGGAAAGAAATTCAAATAAGTGGAGTAAATGAAGGAATATTCCTTGGGAATATGCCTTGTGAGGGAAAATAGGGGTAATTAGATAATTAAATAAAATGAATTTCATGTGCAAGTGGGTGGGTTAGTCAAGGGTTTAGGTTTGACCCAGGTTGAGTCAAAACCTAGAGGATGAGTGATTGGGATTATGGGTTAATTAATTCAGATTGATTATCTTGGAGGAATTTTAGGGATTTGACAAATTTGATTTAAATTATTTTGATTAATTTAATTAGATGAGAGGACCTTGAGGATATAATTAAATAGTTTGATTTATTTAATCAGACATGATGAAAATTAGTGAATTAATCAATAAATTACTTTATTTGATTAATAGAGGAATTTATGTTAATTTGAACTTCTATAGATATGGTTAGGAATGGTATGGAGTGTGATTTGTGTGAGCTACTTTAAATACATCTATTGAACAATTTGAAGGAAATGAAGAAGAGTAGGAAAAATGCATTTCGATATGAAATATTGATAGTCTGTTTACTCTTTTACTTCATGAAAGAGTTACTAGTAATAGGAAGGATAGAATGGAGAAGTGCATAACCTATTGCCCATCAGATCAAGAATTTCATGATAAAAATTGGTGGTTCAGATGCTTAAGAGACTGCTCTTGCTGCATTCTTTGGACTCATTTCAGATGATGATGAATAGAAGAACAAAGATTCCAGAAAGTGTGACAGAGGTACTCCAAAAATATTAATTTCCTAGTTTCTATAGATTTTTGTTGTATGGAAGCAATTGAATCTAGATTAGTGTGGATATCTAAACTAAATTATGAGGTGAATGAGGTTGAGATTGATCATTATGCAAAAATTATTTTAGAGATCCCCAATAATCCAAATGAAGAAGAATCCTCTAGTAGTGCAGTCGAAACAGGAAAGAAAAGAAAAAGTGTTTTTATCAAATAGGAAGTTATAGAAGGAAGTGAATCAAAGAGAGCTCAACATGAACATGAAAGCATAAAAATTAAAGTAGCTTTAAAATATTTTTAGAAGGTAATTCATGGTGCTAAATTTGATTCATTCGTGTTAGTTGTGGAAAATATTAGAAGCGTGATTAATTGTTTGAAACCATATATCAAGAATAAATGTGCAGATGCACATCAAAGAGTGGTGAAGGAATTCGAGGATGTATAGGTTTGTGATTAAGAGGCTCAAGAATTGTTTTATTACTATTTGAATTGGTCTAATAGTACACTAAATGTAAGAGATGAGATAAGGAAGAGTGAAACTCAGATGAGTACTCAAAAAGATATATACAGATTGGCATATGATAGAGACAATCAGAGATGGTTTTACATTGTGCAGCTTTAGGAAAAATTATTTTCTCTACAAGATCAAAGAACATTAGTAATCAAGAATTTTTCGGGCACTCAGAGATATGGTAAAAATCAAGAACACATTCTTGTATCTAGTTCTCTTGATAGTATTGGTAATCTATCAGATATTAATCTTAGTCCCAATACTTTAGCAGATGGTATAGAGTCTTTGAATAAGTTTGAACTATTACACAAGGCTCTTGTAAAGGTGAAAGAATCATGGGAAGAAGGGAAAGCTTAATGGAAGGATACCCTAAAGAATCTCAAAGTTTCCTCTTCTTCAGGTTAATATAACTAATTTTTTTCATATCCTTTTTTGGTTAATTTTTGATGCATTCATATATATATATATATATACCAGACCCCATGCTTTGCCATTGATGTCAAAGGAGGAGAGATAGATAGATAGGGGATTTTTTTTTTGAGAAGATCAATTTTGAAAGGGGGAGTATTCAGTTGCCTTATATCAGAAAAATATTTTATTTTCTATACATGTTGCCATCAATGCCAAAGGGGGAGATTTTTGGAAATATGGAGCCTTGCAACATGAGCATAAAGTATATAGATGGATTGATTTGGTTGTTCCTATTTTATTTTTTTGAGTTCATAATTCACCACAAGAAAATATATGACTCTAATATCTTAATAATGTTATTATGTCTCATTTAGACAACTATATCTAGGATCTTAAGAAGTTTTGTGTTGTGAGAAAACATTTGTCTTTGATAGAGTTTAGCTTTGTACTCTACAATTGTTTCTTTGCTCAACATATTAGTGTGGCGGACTCTGCATTTTCTTAAGAATAATATTCTAATGTTGTGGTTCTAATGGTAGTCTCTTTGATGTTATTGAGATGAGAAATTGATGTAATATCGGATCTAGAAGGTGTTTTTTTTTTAGAAGTGTATGGTGATTTGGAGTTTTTGTGTTTAGGTCCTAGTCTTGGTTGAACTAACATACAACATGCATTAAGAAGATCAAATATACTTTGAGAATGTTTAATATAGATCTATGTTGACTTGATATGTTGCACTACATGGATAAAAATGTTCTAAATCTTATATGGTGCTGACAAGAGTGTTTTTGATTAATTTTCTTTCATCTACTTAGGTCGACCTAATTGATGAATGAGATATACTTGCATATATATGTAAAAATATTTGAAGAAGAGAAGAGAGAGTGTGGAGTAGGGGAGAATGAAGTGAATGGTATGTGAAGAGTATGGGAAGGGGAAAGAAAAGAGGTATGATGAAGTGTGAAGAGAATTGATGATTTTTTGCATATACGAGCCTAAATGATTTATGAATTGAGGATCAGAACAAAATTGTTGAGCGAATTTTGTGCAAAGTAGTAATTCTTATTCAAAGCTTCATTGGAACTGAACCCTGCACACAAAAGGTGTATTCCATCCGTTCATACTTTTGGCAGTGAGCCACAACTTTTGTATCTTGGTTGTTAGCCATCTTTTTTATTCAAGTTGTGAGCCTTTCAAGGACAGTGAGTCCTATTAGTGAGACCTCTAATATATTGTATCTAGATATAATATATTGTGAGCTAATCCCCACAATGGTTTTTCCCATTTTAGGTTTCCCACATAAAAATCCTAGTGTTCATGTATGATGATGTATTGTATTGTTTCCATCTTCTATCTTGTTGATTCAGTTAGATTTGTGATAATGTTTAAGTGGATGTTATTTTAATGGTTTTATGGAATACTGATTCACCCCCCTTTCATTATTTAGGATATTCAACACTCTCTAGTATTTGAAGTCTACAAATCTTGAACAAATTCATCATTCACACAATCTAGAAAGATTTAACAAAGTGTGCATTCTATTTTATTGAAGCTCTCTAATTATCAAAGTTGTGGGATTATGAAGAAAAATAAGGTTAAATATCCCTCTTGGAGGTTTCTCACAACTTCAAGATGATCTTATTTTATTTTGTTTTGTTTCCTTCCTCCTTTTCCTATAATTTTATGTTTCAATTGAATATTTCAAGTGTTATAACAGTGTAATTGGATTATTTTATACCACTAACTATTATATTTTTATTTCAAAGAAATCACATCTTTGTTTTTTCTAATTTTATTTAAAAATCCTAGCTATCGTGGAGGTCAAAAGACAAAAATAGGGGTTTGAATAAGGAAGGCCCTTCAAATAGCCAACTAAAAATATTTGTATTTCTCCTTTTATGTGTAAGTTTCATTTTGAAGAGAGAAGCATAATCTAGTGACATTATTTTGAAACCTAACTTTATTATTTAGTCTTTTGCTTAAGTGTTTGAATAGTTAGAGTTATTTTCATTCTCACTATTTTGATATTTTGTGTATTCATTGATCTCATTGTTTTTATTATATGCATATAGGAACTTGTTATAGGTCATATATTTCTTTCTATTCTACATCTAGGTTAGACAAAAATGTGACACAAGGAGATCTATGTGACAAAATAGTCCCCATGGTAGAGACCTCTAGAAAGTTACCACATTTTCTCTAGGATATTTATACTAGGTTTTCACATAAAAATATTTTGCATTGTAAACCTATAATTTTTTATTTAGTTATAAGTTTCATTTATGTATATAGGATAATTTAATATTTTTAATTGTTTAAGAATTGTTGATTCATCTAGGTGTATTGTGTAAAGTTTACTCTTAAGGAACATTAGTATTCCTTTGTAATTTAAATTTTACACATTAAACATCCATCAATAAAAATATGCCATGAATTTGCTCCATTGTTTCAACATGGGTGATTGTAAGCCAACTCTTACACCATTTCATTCAAGTGTCACATTAACTACCACTTTCACCACACCTAACATTGTTGATAATTAGTATAGATATTTGGTTCATACTCTCTTATATTTGGCATGTATACATGTCTTGATATAACCTTTACTATTGATATTTTCTCTAATTTTTTCATAATCCACTAAGAGTCACTAGAAGGTAGCCAAGTGCATTTTCAGGTATATTAATGGTACTAGGCACTTTATGATTTAGTACACAAAGATTTTTTGAGGTAGCATGCTTCATTGAGTTAGATTGGGAAAGTGATGTTGAATCATGGAAGTTTCCTTTTGAGTTTGTATTTTATGTTGGTTCTTGTCTAATTGGCTAGTCTTTAAAGAATTAAAATACTATTACATTATCATCCATAAAGGTTGAGTATTAAGGTGCACTTTTTTATCAAATAGGAGGTTTTGTGTCTTTGAAAAATTATGATAGAGTTTTTCTACCCCCCGGTAGTCCTACACTTTTGTGGTGTGATAACCAAAGTGACATTAAAATAATATGAAACCTAGTTGAACAAAAAAGCATGAATTGCATTGAGATACACACATATTTCATTCAACAACTCATGCTTGATGGTCATATCTCATTAGAGTATTTTCCCACTAAGGAGTAGGTTTTGAACATATAAACTAAAACTTTCACATCACCTTATTATATTCAATTGCAATTGGTTCTTGAGATGAAAAATTTTATCCTTGAGGGATCTACTTTAGTCCTTAAAAAAATATATCTTTTTGGATAAGAGTTTTCTCCCATGATGTTTTCTCCTCTTATTGGTTGCGAGAGATTCTTTTCATTTACGCAAGGGTACCTCATAATTTCTAGTTTTTAAGACCCTTTTTTATGTATTACTTTAATGCATTCATAATTTTGATTTAATGGGGGTTCTTAGAGTAAACCTTGGGTAATTACCCAATTAATTAATTGATTATTAGGTTCATTTTTACACTAGGATACTTAATCTCACTTAGGTCATGTGCTTATTTTTCTCAAGCCATAGGATTAGCATACATGTCATTATCTAATTTAATCAACACCAAGGGTTTCATTTATGGTAAACATTTATTCTTTATCAAGGGTAATTTTTTGTATACTATAATATTCATTCATCATTTTAGATCAATATAACTCTTAAGTTTTAATAGTAAATCTATATATTTTCACCTCTTTCATGATAAGTTTTTACTGTAGGTCATATTTTCAAACTATAAGGTTGAATAATCAACTCCAACATGAATGTCATATAGAGCCAATAGAGTCTTCTAATTATCTAAGCATTTTATATTCTTTTTGTAATAATTTTTTTTATTCTACTTAGACTACCAGATTCACAAAATCATAGTTTAATATCCATAGTTAATTACCAATTTCTTTGAGTTTTGATGAAACCTAGGTGTATCTCAAGTTTATTTAAACTAATTATACCCTCTAAGACATAAAAACCAAAATTTTACTTCATCTCTTATCAACTCAAACTGTCATGTTTAATATAGCATGTGTAGAAGATCTACAAAGAAAAATAATATATAGTTAAATTTTTTACCAAACATAGAAATATGTCATGAATGATTTAAGTACCTCAAATCTCCATGAGATTTTCCTAGTGGTCTATTTAATTCTTGGTAATTATAGATCCTCTCTAATTTCTAATCAACTTGGTGCTTACTAGGTCTACATATAGCTCAGAGGACTCCTAATTGAACAATTCATCTTTCACAAGAGGCTACATTTAATTATCAACCAACCCGAATCATAAAATCTAGATAATTATCGAAAAATATATGTGTTCATGGACCCTAGACACATACTACATCAATGGAGTATAGGATATTACACATGTAAAAAAGACTGCAAAAGATGGAAAATGAAATGAATTGCTAATTCTCAAAATAGGGAAAAATAAACATAAATTATTACCTTATGCTACAACACTTGAAATTTAATACTCTAAATATTAAATATTAAAAATTGTAGTGTCCTAACCTATCTAATTCCTCCAAAGTATGAAACCAACATGAAGCTACACAATTCAATTAAAAACTATAGAATGGTATTCATCAATTATAAAACTTTCATATAACTAGAAACTACTTGACTAATTTTAACAATGCATCATTTAATCTAAAAACATGAAATGAAGTGAATTAGTAGTACCTAAAGTTTCCCTTGAGTTTTTCTTTCATAGAAGTTGTCAACACATACTTACTCAAAAATTCATGATATCAAACTAATTCCCTTTATTGCATATAAACACTAAAATCTTAAATAATATCCAACAAGAATCTATTGAAGATTTATTATTCAATAACACATATCTATTTCTACAACTAATAATAGATAAAAAATAACTTATCAACTTGATCAAATAACAACTAGAACAACTATATTTACTCCTTGACAATAGATCCCATTATATAGGGTCTATGAGGAGTTTTATTCTTCTATGATTGAAAGAAAACTCATAAATAATCAATCCACTCTCCCTCAAATATAGGAAGATGACTTATTCTAAAATAGAAAACAATTAAATATGAAGTAGGAGAAGATAAACCAATTTAGAAATCTATTCCTAATAATCAACTACTATGACAAATACGTGTTCTTGAGAATAGTTACTACATGAATCAATCCCATTAGGAATAGAGTCCTCTTCCTAGTGGTCTTATTTGGTGAGAAAGATTATTATATGGTGACTCACAACTAATCAATAAATGTTCACCTTCATTCCCTTCTAAAAGTGTCGCACTTTGGCGGTTTTCACTTCTCACCTATAGCCATTTGTAGTCCTTATGTTGGGGGCTTTAAAACCTGCTATTGTGGGTTAATAGTATTTCTTGCTGCAATTTGTAAGTCTCATTAATAAGGCATCCAAATTATTAACAATCATGTTATCCTCGAATTCAACACGCTCAATTAACCCCTACGAAACTTGTCTATTTTGTAGCCCACATGCTCTAGGAACACAAAATAAGGTGAATTGCATTGGTCCTCGTGTGTGGTCTCCCATCTTCAAAAAGTGATTTTGAGCATTAACCTTTGTTAGTTTATCGAAACTCACATTTTAAACCAAGTTGTGAAAATTCAGTTTTGGGAGTTAGAAACTTTTCTACACATGCAAGAGCTCTATTTTTAGCACTTTTGAATATTGTTAGTGTTTAAAATCCACATAGAGATTGTAGATCTCTAAGAGGTAGCCAACCCCTATCAAGGATAACTACAACCACTAGTGGCCAACTGACAGGAAATGGAATGGATACACATTTCCCCTACACTTCAGGCTCTATAAGACCTAGGGGGGTAACCCTTTAGCAATATCAAATAGTCTAGACATGCAAGCAACAGGATATTGCTTAACAGAATATGCTCTCACACAATTGCTGAGAAACATAAAATATCACTCAATATTGGCAAAGTATTGAATGAATTTCACTAATCAGCAAGGAGAACATGACATACACAACTCAACAAAGCAAATTTTAAATGGTTTTTGATTTAGAGAATTGGGACCAAATTGAAAACAACAGAAACATTATTATGGACCACTCCCATAAAGATGGGCTATGGAGTCATATAACTAACATTCCTCTTCCAGTGTTGAACATGCTCAGAAGGTCCTGCAAATTTTTTCACATTATGACAACCAGACCACTGTAGCTTTCTCTAATAGTTCTTCTTATAAATCCACCTGAAACATAGCACTCTTGTCACATTTGTCAAAGAAATTACACTATCCCTAAACAATAGGTAGTAATACAAGAACCTTGTGCTTTATTAAATCAATTACACCATTCATAGAATAGAAGACAACAACAGATGTAGCTCAAATGCAGACAATGTGCATGAACAAACTCAAATCATCTTATTATTGAATCCAAAACAATATTACAATTCAGCCATGGAGACAATTATCAGTTAAAATAACATAATAGAACAATTCAGAACATAAACCTTCAGATTAAAAATGACTAACAGACATATTTCCCCCTAACTTTACAATCTACCCATAGCTTATGCCTGACTTGCAAAGCTTTCAGAAATTGGAACCTGTCGATGGTGTTTTTTGCACAACAACAACTCAAACAGAATATAATATCCTATCTCTCTTGAAAGATAAATCTCTATGAGAAAAGAGATAACCCCAAGGTCTCTAATGTCAGGTCTTGACAATGCAGTAAACAACTCAGTGATAAATGTGAAAATGCTGGTAATCACAATGGGACCTTACTACGAGCAATACTGGATATCGGATCTTATCAGATATGAACACTAAAATGATACTTTCAAACTTGATTAGAACCTGAAATGATAAAGAAATAACAAAAGATAAAGGTTTCAAAAGTAATCTAAAAACTATTACTAACCCTAAGACTGGAATATGAAAGGATAAAATATTTAGAATGGACCGATCTCTCATAAACTATCTTCTGCTTGACCCAGATAAATCTGCAATTCCACAGAAATAGTGCAATCTTCTAAGGTGTTGAAAGATTTTCAAATCATAAACATTCATTCAGATAATTCCATAGAAACTATACTAAACAAACTTTCACAATTGAACTAAGCACAAAATATAAGTCCAGGCTAACTTTGCAAAGCAGCTAACAATCAGCTAACTGCAAAAAGTATGGACTAGAGATCGCTACAAACATTCCAAACATGAAACCCTAAGCATTATCAAATCATTTAACCATAAACTATAAGCAATTTGAAAGATAGAACAACAAGAACCATGCCAGATGAAATTCTAGAAGATGGATACCAAACACAATATCCTCCTTATATTAAATCATCCAAAAATGGCAACAATTCCAATTTTCTATTACAATATTTGCTTGAAAATAAAACCCTAACTTGCTCTTACTTGTCCTTGCACTTCTATTTCTAATTCCTTCTCAATTTTTTTTCTGTCTATCTATTCGCCCAAAATGAGGCAACATGCCCATTATATAGAAAACAGGATAGGTCGGCCCAAATTACAACTTCATAATAAAACCCTAACCTATAAGAGGTCGGCCCCAAAGACTAAATTCGGACATATGAAATGTGCCATAGCACCAATTTCATTCTCAACCGCCAAAACACCCAAGAAGGTTGGCCCAATACATGTGAATAAAATGGGAAGCACAAATATTAATGAGATTCAATATATTTACTTCCCATCCTTATCTTTTGTTTTATCCAACTCTCCATGTATGGCCAACAAGACCCTATCCAGCTCCGCAACAGGTGGCACAGGAAAAACTCTAATCTTTTGCTCAAGGGTTACAACATCCTCCCTTGCCTATCAAACTGTACCATCCCAATCAACCTTGTTGGTCAAATATCTATCAATGACTCCAATATAGGTTGCAGCATCATCCAGTTGATGTTCAGTAATCGGTCCTTCACTGACTGGAGAATATACATCCCTCCACCATTTTCTAAGTTGCTCCAAACTGAGATGCTTTGGAGCAAACTTCTTCCTTCCAGTCATGATTTCAAAGAAAGAGATGCATCTCCCATGGACATCAATTAGGGCATCCTCAACCAGCTTTGCTTGCTTATGGATTTTCTTTAAGGCACTCTGCCTCATTTGTAGAATTTCGAACCATTCCCAAGGTTCAAAAACCCTAGGAAAAGGAAGAATCCTGCATTTAACCAATCTATCCTTAGTGCATCCCATGATATCTATAACTTTCCACAGCAAGAGGTCAGTATCCACATTATCTTATGCTAATGCCACCTTCAACTGATCAATCAATCTCAATGCATCCCCTCCAGTGGATAATATTCCCTTAATGGCATCATCTCCTTTATCTTGGACACCTTTCAACCAAGTCACCGTAGCATTGGAGGTAGTCTTCATCTTCTCCAGCTCAGAAATGGTCTCCTGGGGAATGAATCCTGTAGTAGAAGAGGAGGAGCCAATTGCCTGCAAGGGTTTCATCAAATCTTGCAAGTATTTTCTCAGAGTTTCATTTTCCTTCTCTAGCTCATGCCTGGTCTACACTTCCTTCTTCAATCGTCCCACAATAACCGCACAGGAACCCTCATATTCCTCAATATCTTGCTCAATAGTAGCATGCCCCAAATCAATAGTTTGCACATCATAATCCTGGGCAGTTACATTGTCCCTTTCTTTCTCTGGAGCAGGAGTAGCAATGTGGGCAACCTGATTACCTGATCCATCTCCTTCAATCCGAGAGATAACCCTTGCTTTCTTTTTACCTCTCTACTTCTCCACATTCACCATGAGGGCACTCCAATTAGGAGGATCATCCTCAACAATCACCATTTTACTTTTCAATTCCTTCTCGAGCCAGTCAGGGATAGTGAAATCGGTGTGTACAGTGCTCTGCTTACCCTACTCCTTCTCCTGTTGATCATCAGTAACATTTCCTTCAACATTTGGACTTTTGGGAACATCCACTGTTAGGTCTTCCTCCTGCTGTATCTGTTCTTCTACAACAACTTTCACTGGTGCGGGAGTCCTAGCTGGTGTCTCTTCTTGCCTTTGGGGAGACTTATCCTGTTCTTTTACAGGAGAATACGCATGTGCCACCAAGGGAGATTGAATCACCCTGTCTATCTCTGCCTCTACATTGAAGAGGTCTCCCTCTTGAAACTCTTCTCCACCCAGCTCCTTAGGCTCTTCGTCCTATTTTGATTCTCCTTCTATACTACCAACATCATGAGGAATAGAGGGGCTCACCTGCTCAATAATAGGGACACTTATCAACACATCCTCCTTGGCCATAGCATCCTTTGGGGAAGGAGTCCTGGATCTCCTCATGTAAACATGTGTCTTTTCCCCAGAGCTTTCCACTTCTACCATTGGTGGCTCAGCTTTCTTGTCAACCCTAGGAACCTCCTCCAGTTTTTGTGATGTCCTTGTAGTCCTTTTCTTTTTCATCAATGCATGGACACTCTCCACATCTTCTTCTTCTCCCTGATTCCTTTCAACTTCCTTTTTAGAGGCATGTTTCCTCTTCTTAGCAATAGGCTTTCTCTGTTTCCCCAACTCTGCAGCTTTCTCAGCCTGAACATCTCTTACTTGAATTCTAAAAGGAGAGGCCACCTTCTCCTTACCCTTCTGGTCTGGTTCAATAGAAGCTTCAGAAGTAGAATGGGACTCCAGGTCTCCCATTAGGTCATAGGTGCATGGAACAACTTCACTCTCGAGCTCTAGCATCTTGTGTTTTAACCACATTTTAGTGAATTTAATCACTGGGGTCATAACCTAATCCAGGTCAGTCTTTTCCTCTTCCAACCAATCGACCTCCCCTACTGGTTTATCTTTTACTGCCTTGTAGACATGGCCCTAAATCACATTTCCATCTTCATCTATCTGGTCCGAGATGGCACTCACGTTATACAATCTTACCAGACCCACTAGTAGCCTGGAAAAATTCTTCCCTCCTACCTCAAACTCATCAGCAAGGTTTTCCCAATAGTCCTCAATATGAGCCTTGTGGATATAATCCCTATTAGCCTTCTTTTGTGCTTCGCCTGTGATATCAAACCTTGCCCTTTTAGTGTGGAAAGGAAGTCCAAAAGAACTCATTTCCTCCTCAGTAGCATGGGCACTCTGAATAGAAGCACAAACTTCTCCCATTCCAATCTTCATGGGGAAATCATTCCCAAATCCAGTCTTATGCATTTCTCCCTTTATAACACTGTCAAAATCATAGATTTGTCTCACAAATTCCAACAAAATGATGTGATCTCTGGGATACCTTGGCAATCTATAAGGAGCCCTTTGAAAACCATCAATTCGGATGTATGAAAAGGTAGGGAATTGGATAAACCATGCTCCATATTTCTTCACCAATTCCTTTGCCTTGTCAGAAATTCTCACATGCTCTGCACCTTGGAGTAGCCTGGTGATATACATAGTGAAGGCATCCTTTGATCTTCTGTAACTCCGACCAGTTAAGTGCAATTGTGGGTACACCTCATAAATAGCATCCTACCCAAAGACACCTCTGGTACTCAATCCCTTGTATGGATAAAGCTTGGCCAATGAGTAAACCAAGTAAGAGGTCATGGTGAAATTCTTGGTCTACAAGACATTCCACAACTGATGATGAATTTCATTATTGATGGCACCTACCTAATGATAGTCAATTCCCTGCTCCATCCTAGAAATTATATTGAACATCCATGTCTCAAACAAACCTGCACTTTTCAATCCCACCAACTTGCTAAGAAGGGTGATAGCATTATAATATTCCTTCTTGAACTTAATTCGGCACAACTGTTTGGGCAACTTAAAGAAATGGGATTTAGGCTTCTCCAGCCAAGAATTAATCACCTATTGTGATTTAACCATGTTTATCTCATAGTATTTTCTAGAATCAGTCATATTAAAACCTATCACATGTGATCTGTCAGGCATGTCAAATGTTGCAGCAATTTCCACAGGACTAAAGCCAACAAGAATCCTTCCTTGGGGACCTACTATCCTCTGTGTTGGTCTGTCATAGTTCTTTGCACATTCCAACACTAATTCATAACATTGTACTGCAGGAGGGAAACCTCCCACATGAGCTAATCCGGATTTTACCATACCTATTGCCAATAGAGGAGGATTCAGTGCTGACATCTTAGCTTTGAACTCCACATAATCCCACATTCCTACATTGGTATCTGTTATGCCTAACCAAATTGAGGTCATCTTGCTATCAAGGACTCTGCTCTTGATGTCCAATTTAACCTTTTCTGCATCTGAAATAGTAGAGGCCTCAGCAGTAGGATTAGTTTCCTTTCCTTTACCGTTACCAGAAACATTCTGTCTCAATCCTACCTGTAAACACACAAGGACAACATAAAATTAGATCCCTTAAAATCAATGAGTACGAAAATATCATTATCTCAAAGTTCGGGATTTAGCCCCCCTCGCAGATTCTGCGCTGAGAAGGATTTTTGGGAAAAGCTGGACCAAGCGGATTCCAGCGAACCAAACATACTAAATCCCATAATATCATTTAAATCCTCAATTCAACCCAGGAAAAGCACTAAGAACATTTATGATAAGCCTCCTAAATTAATCAGATGCATCATCAAGAAACCCCTAATCCACATTCATCAAATTCAATCATTTTCCCAAAACATCCGAAAGAATCCGCCAGAGACGGATTTTGGAAAAATTGACAGTTTTACGATAGACTCGGGGAAAATGAAAGGGGACGGATTCTCGGGAGAATCCGAATGGGATAGATTTTGGTGAAACCAAAGGTATGACAATATCTAAACTTAAAATTGAGAAAATGACCCGACCGCGGACTTCGGGAGAATCCAGATGGAACAGATTTTGGCGAAACCAAAGGAAATCCAAATTAAAGTGAAAACGAAGAAAAAAAACAAGAAATTCAAGAAAATCTGGGGAGAGTGGAATTCCGCGAAGACCTCGAAAACCCGAACCCTGTTCACAACCTCAGTGCTCTATCATATGAACTCAAATCCTTCTAGATCCAAGCTAGAAATCTGAAACCAAAGTGACCTAGGATTTTAACGAACAAAACATGAATGAATGACCCATTTCCTAGCAATTTTGAAGACAAACGGCCATGCCCTAGGTTGGGAACCCTAAATGTCTGCCATGAAAGCATAGACGACTCAGCAATTGAACAAAACAGAAAAAACCAAAGTCATAGCGCACCAAATCCTAATCAAGAACCAACACCAGACTAAGCATAACGATTAATTGATCCAAAACGAACTAGTATATCAAACCGAAACCCCCCCAACATGTGTGATGATGATGCGCGACCAGAAATGCTAGAAAACTATGAAAGACTCCCAAAATGTGTGAGAAGCAAATTGAAATCAACAAAGGACAGAGTGCATATACATACCATGGAAGCATCAAGGTTGTGATGAAGGAAATGATAAGTAACTGCCTGATGCAGACTGGATACCCATGCACTCCAAAAATAAACGCATAACTCAAGTAATTCTGAAGATCAAAATATTAGCAGAAAATCGAAAACCTCACTCACACAAGCTCAAATGATAGCAAATGCACAACTCAAAGTGATCAATTATTTCCCAAACCATCAATATATCAAAGCCTCCTGCTTTCGTACAAACGCCATTAATGCATTCGACAAGACAGCTGTAGCCACGAGGAATTTTGGGGATTCCACTCAAGGATGGACTTCGGGGATTCGCCTCCGAGAAGGATTGAATGGAAATCTAGAATGAACAGATTTTCCTGAAGATAGTGCAAAAAGTCAATTTGGGACAATCAGGGGAAACCAGGAGAATCCAGCCTAGGCGGATTTTCTCAAAAATAGTGAAAAACTTGAGATAAAGCTGAAATATTAGATTTTCAATATGGCTTGAATGGATACCACTTCAATTGGAAAAATAGGACATTAAGGCACAAACTCAAGCAAGCAACACCCTCAGAAAGAGGGACTAGAACACCAAAAAGTTAAAAGAAAGAGGGTCCCCACATTTTGTGGGGCGTGTGTGCAAAAACTGCACAACAAATGGCGACTCCACTGGGGAAATACTCCAGAGTATTTCAAAGATAAACTAGAATCAAGAACCCAGAACCCATAGTTTCAATCTTTCATCAGAACTCCTAAGAACAAAGTTTTAGAAACCACGAGTAAGAAGACCTCTTCCTATACCAGGGTCCAAGTGTGTGTATTATGCATTTATTTCCTATTTGAAAGTACAATGAGAACAAGAGTAAACTTGACCAAGCTATATAAGAATTCCAACTTCAAAAGTAACCTAGATAGAGTCTCACTGCCAGTCAAACATCCATAGCCCCGGTGAGGTTATCACTATGACCCTCCCAAGCATAGCTCAATTGCTAGCTAGGCGTCCATAGCCTCGGTAGAAATACTAGGATACTCCTGATAAGGTGAAACTTTCTTGAATTTTCAACATGTCTTAGTTTTTTTTTTTTTTTGTCACCTTTGCAAGTAATGAAACTTACGCTCTAGGATGAGGAACATAGTGGCACTGAAGCAGAATATAAGATTTTTCACTAGGACAAACTACTCAAGAACCCAATGCAACTTCAGAGAATTAATTTAGTGTAAAAAAGTGTGAGACCCGGATATGTTTCAAAGCACATTCAAAACAAGTGACTCCAACTCCAAGTACAAGGAATAATAGATAAAAGAAAACCACCAGCTAATTCTGGAAAACTGATTAGAGTTTATAAAAGAAATGCTCAGAATAAGACCAAGCAGAATAGCCCAGGTGAACAGGCACAACAACCGCAAAGAACTTAGGGACCCAAAAGCAAGACAAAATAGAAAGCAAAACAAACCAAAGCAAACCTAATCTACCAAATAAAAACAGAAACAAAAACCAACAAAAGCAAATCTACTCTAGCTATGTACAGGATGAACTATAAACAGTTCAAGTTTGAAAATAATGCTTCAGATATTGCCCATTAACAGGCAGCGGGATATCCTTACCAGTTAGGGTTTTCAAATGAAAAGCATTATCTCCCAAAATTTCAGAAATTTGGTAAGGACCAAGCCAAAGTTTATTAAATTTACCATGCTCTCCCTTACGATCATGAGCCTTATCCCAGTAAAGAACTAAATCATAAATTCTAAAGGCTTTCACCTTAGCCCTCCTATCGAACCATCTCTTTACCACACCCTGATGTTTAGCAAAGTTTTCTAGGGCTTCATCTCTTTGTTCTTCCAAATGCAATAGTTCAGCCAAACGGGCTTCATGCTTATCCTCTCCATTATAGTATTCATTAATGAACTGTAGGGTAGGGATTTTCAACCATATGGGAAATACTGGTTCTAGACCATACACCAAGTGATAAGGGGAGGTTCCTATGGATGTTTTTTGTCTAGTACGGTCAGCCTAGAGAGCAAATCGGAGCTGGGTGTTCCAATCCTTAGGATTTTGTTCTATCAGCCTACGGATCACTGTCAAAAGGCTCTTGTTGGAGGACTCAGCCAAATCGTTACCCTACGAGTAATAATTAGATGAAAACTTAATTACAATTCCATGATCATATGCCCAATTAGAAAATTTTAGTGATGCTAATGCAGGACCATTATTAGAAACCAAAGACAGGGGACAACCAAAATGATTAATAATCCTTGATTCAAAAAAAATTATTATCACATCCGTAGTACATTGTTTGCAAGCAATAGCCTTAGTCCACCTAGTAAAATAATCAGTTATGGTAAGAATATACCTATGGCCTACAGAAGATGAGGGATTAATTGGACCTATGAAGTCCATTCCCCACTGGGAAAATGGTTTTACCTCTATGACTGGTTGGAGTGGAAGAGCTACGTATTTTTCCTTACTTGCTGTAGTCTAACATATGTGACAGGTTCGTACATGTTGGTGTACATCCTTGAATATGGTAGGCCAGTAATAGCCTGCCCTTAAGATTTGATGTGCAGTGGATGATACAGAACCATGGCCAGTGCCATATTTTTCATGAAATTCAACCATTACCCTTGTAGCTTCATCTTTTCCCAAACACCTCAGGTATACACCCTCATGATTTTGTTTATATAATATGGCTCCTTTCATCATAAAACTCCCACTTTTCAAGTGCAAGGCTCTTCTTTGGACTATATTAAGGTGATCACGACATTGTTGATTCAGCAAGTAGAACGTAATTTCGTCTTACCAATCTCCTGGAGAAACTTCTTGAAGATAATAATGTTGAGCTACGAGGTCCGGACCAGTCTCAGCCATCATCTTTGTGAGTCCTTGTCCTCTCACAAATTTCATGGGTTGGATTTCCATATCATATTCCTACAGCATTGTTACACACTTAGCTCTTCGTTCGCCTAACTCGTTCTACATCAACAACAACTTTACTGCAGGATCAGGCACTATGGCAAAAAATTTATTCCTCAAAATATAATGTCTGAACTTCTTTACTGCTTGGACCAAAGTGTAGGCTTGTTTCTCCACATTGTGATACTTTAATTCTGCATCCTTCAAGGGCACGCTCATGAAGGCTATAGGGTGCTCTTCCCCTTGATCAAACTTTTGAGTTAACATTGCAGCATAAGAATGATCGGAAGCAAATGAATATATGTAAAACGGATTGAAATAATCCAGACTTACCAACACAGGAGCTTCAACAATGGCCTTTTCGATTTTTTCAAATGCCTCCTTAGCTTCTGAACTCCATTCTATCTTTGCATCTTGTTTCAACATAACATTCAATGGTTTGACTATTTCTGCAAACCCTATGATAAATTTCCTAACAAAATTAATCTTCAAAGAATGACTTCATCTCTTTCTTACTTGCAAGAGCCTGGATCTTTAGGATAGCCTGAATTCTTTCAGGGTCAATAGCAATACCCTATTCAGAGAGGATATGTCCTAATAACTTGCCTTCGATGACTCCAAAAATGCATTTTCTCGGATTGAGTGAAACACCAAACTCTCTACATCTTTGAAACACCTTACCTAAGTCAGTTATATGATCACCTCGTATCTTCGAAAAAATAGTCAAATCGTCCATATAGATAATGATGCATTTTCCAATTATATCTTTAAAGGCAATGTCAATGGCTCTCTAGAATGTAGCTCCAGCATTGATTAGCCCAAATGGCATTCTTCTATAGGAAAATGTTCCCCATTTTGTAGTGAAAGCAGTCTTGTGCCTATCCTCATATTGCACCATGACTTGGTTGTATCCAGAATACCCGTCTAAAAAAAACATCATTTGTGACCCATTGACGATTTGAAGCACTTCATCCAGTGAAGGAATGAGGTAATTATCCTTTTCTGATGCTTTGTTCAGATTCCTAAAATCAACACACAGTCTGATTTCCCCGTTCTTTTTCCTTACTAGAACCAAATTCGCCACCCAAGTGGAGTTTCTTATTGGAAATATAATACGTGTAGACAACAATTTCTACACCTCTTTCTGAATAACGGGTTCTAACAAAGCATTGATCGGCCTCTGCCTTTGTTGAAATGGTTTAACATCCGATCTTAGAGGGATAGTGTGTGTGATGATGGAGGTAACATATGTTTTCAAATCTTCATAACTCCAAGCAATCACATCATGATATGTATGTAAGGTATCAATAATCCCTTTCCTTTCTATCGGAGTACACACCTTGCCAATAAGAATGTTCTTTACATCATCTGGTGTTCCCATATTATATGTTTCACATTGGCTACTGATGGGTTCTCTTTTAGTATGTTGTTCTTGATCTCTGATTTTATCCAAGTCAAAAATTCATTCAAGTTGCACCATACCCCTGGGGATGGTATTAGTCTTTAGATTGATGATTCCTCTGAAATCAATTTCTGCTTCTTGAGGCTCTATCTCATTGATGACTTGGGAAGCAAATATGTCATAGCTCGTAATAAAGTCTAAAATATGCTTGTCGTCCTTAAATACCTTAAAGTTGGTGATGTTATTAGGCACTGAAGGGACTAGAGTGAGCTCAATCGTAATCTTCTTCAATCCTGAAAGTGACAAGGGTTGTAAACTGTTGGCAGCTTGGGCTAAAGAATCTGCAACTTGATTTTTATTCCGAGGGATCAGTTGGATATTGAAAGCATCAAACCCCTCAATGAGATCCCATACTCTGTGTTTGTAGTTAGTCATTCTTCTATCTTGGCATGAATATTGTTTCCTAACTTGTTTGACCACTAGTTCGGAATCTCCGAATACTTGCAGTATCTTGACTTTCTTTCTTGATGCCATTAGCAAACCATGGATCAAGGCTTCATATTCAGCGACATTATTACTACATTGAAACTGGAGTCTGTTAGCAGCAAAATAGTTTTTTTCTTTGGGACTGATCAATTCAAATCCCACTCTAGCACCCTGTTTGGATTTAGATCCATCAAATCTTAGCATCCAATAGCCATTAGGCTCTTTTGGTTTCAACTTATTCTTTCCTCTACCAGAGATAGGGAATTCTTCAAGGGACCCTGAGTTTTTATTTTTATCTCCATTTGACTCCTCCCGTGTCTTGAGTCCTGTAGGTGAAGTTGGGTTAATGTAACCATATATCTTCCTGACAACATTCTGACACAAGTCACATTCTAACTCAGAGTGGGAAGCATCATGCACTCTACACCAATTTGGAAGCAGTAATTCTTCAAATGTCAAGCTTCCTTTTAATTGCATTTGATCTTCCATACATTTTTGGATGAACTCTTGAAAGTTATCCAACAAACCAAGCTATCTGTCATCTTCATCATTTATTTCATTTTTTGGTTCAATCAAAGTCTTAGAACTGCTACTCTCCAGAATATGTTCACTGATGGAATCGTGGAACATAAAAACTTCTTCATCTTCTATTATTGATGTAGCGAACACATAATTTCCCATGCCTTCTTCAGACACTAATACCTCATTTGAGATATTCTGGTATTCTGTGATCACGTATTTCATCCTAGGTTCTCTTTCAATTCTGATCTAATTTGGAACTCCCTTCCATGGTAACCACACATGGGAATGTCCTTCTAGCGCCAATATGTTGATGGTGTATCCATTTAAAGCTTTAGTGAAATCCCTTCCTAAGATCAAGCCATAGGTATCAGGGATGTCAACAACCTGGATATTAATCACTTGTTGTATCCTAGGATCTGATGCCAGCTATGTAGGGATCATGTTCAATTCTCCAACCACACTTACTTCTTTTTTATCCAACTAAGTAACCTTCTTTTGAGAAGATATAGGAGTAATACCTAGTGCTTTGCAAACAACAAAAGGCATAACATTTGTAGAAGCTCCTGAATCTAGAAGAAAATTATGCAAGTTATTTCCAAAGATACGAACAGAAATTAGAAAAGGAGGAGTTTCCATTTTTCCTTGAAACAAGTTTAGATGAGTGTCGACTTGTGCAACCTAGCCCTTATTTCTATCTGCTCTCTTGTCCACAGGTGGGACTTGATTTCTGGGTACTTGAGAATTAGAAGACCTAGTGGTGGCTTCACTCATGGCTTCCCTTGGTGATGTTGTACTTGAACCAAATGATCCTAGTACAAAATTTCTAATTGCAGGAACTCTTAACAATTCAAAAACTGAAAGACTTACCTTTACTTTCTTGAATTCCTCAGTTACATATTCACCCAACTGCTCGGCACTGAAGTCAGCCTGACATTCCTTGTTTCTGCTGGTTTTTTTATCCTTAGAGACTTCAACATTGTTCCCTTTTGACAGGTATTGTGTTGGTATCTGAGGAAACGATGGATTGTTACTAGCTTGTGGATCTGGTGGAGTACTAAAATTGTTAGGGGGAATCGAGGTGGTGAAAGGACCTCTAGCCTATGGACTCCTGTTAGGCCTGCTTCTCAAGTCATACTTCTTCATCGTCTGTTAAAACATCTGTACTTCTTCAACATCAACATCTCCCTCATCAAAAGGACCATTATCATTCTCATTTTCTTCATTAAACAATTGGGAGATTTCCTCTTCATTCAATACTTGCTCAACCTCTTCCTCTACACTAGACACTTTTTCTGGTTCATTTTCTCCAACCTTTGGGAATGAAGCATGATTAAGTACCAACACTGGAGAATCATAAGGGTTTGAAGGTACTATTTCTAGCCCATTGGAATTATTTTCCACTTCGTATTGGAAGATGGAAGCAGCAGTTTGAAACTCAGCACAGTCTAATTCAGAATGTTGACTTGTTTTATGGAGCCTACACCATCCAGACAAAGCTTCTTCTGCTAGATATACACCATTTGGAGGTTTCTCTTGATTGATAGGTTGATCCAAAGGGGTAGGAATTCCTCCATTATTAGGGCCAGTATTCCAAGCTCTATTCTGCCTTGGTTGTTGTCCTCTGTCAGATCCTTGTCCACCTTGTTGGTTTCTATCAAAATTCTGGCCAAAGCCCTATCTCCTATAAAAATCCTGACCAGAGCCATGCCGTTTGTCATAATTTTGATTCCTATCAAAGTATTGACCTCTTTTGGAATTCCTAGTCTCCCTACCATAACTAGACTATATATTTTTTTGAGCGGATTGGAGCTGATTATTCTGATTTCTCAAGTAGGTTACATCTGTATTCAACCTCTTCACCTGCTTAGACAATTCATCCAACCTTTCTTTATCCAGATTGTTAGGTGCTACTCGATTACTTGTTTGAGGATACCCAGCTGCACTCCCAAGACCAATAGCCTGATTCAAGACTTCTGAATTCTGTAAGTATGTAGGGAAGCCAACTTGTTGCTGATGTATAGGTTGATTAACTCTTTGCTAAGGGTAAGAAGTTGTAGGTTGAGCCTAGCTCAGAGGTGGACCTGGATGAGGAACCAAAGGTAGTGATGGCACATGATTCATTACTGGAGCGTGACTGGTCAAGGCTTGATTAAGGGCTTGGATTTGTCCAGGGTGAGCAATGGGTCCCAGGGATGGCAAAGGTCCTGATAAATGTTGTCTTAAGTCTATGCTAACTTTTACTGCCTCCGCATATGCAGTGAGTAGGGTATTTGGAACCATTCCTAAGGTTCAGAAACCCTAGGAAAAGGAAGAATCCTACATTTAACCAATCTATCGTTAGTGAATCCCATGATATTTGTAACTTTCTATAGCAAGAGGTCAGTATCCACATTATCTTGTGCTAATGCCACCTTCAACTGATCAATCAATCTCAATGCATCCCCTCCAGTGGATAATATTCCTTTAATGGCATCATCTCCTTTATCTTGGACACCTTTCAACCAAGTCACCACAGCATTGGAGGTAGTCTTCATCTTCTCTAGCTCAGAAATGGTCTCCTGGGGAATGAATCCTGCAACAGAAGAGGAGGAGCCAATTTCCTGCAAGGGTTTCATCAAATCCTGCAAGTATTTTCTCAAAGTTTCATTTTCCTTCTCTAGCTCATGCCTGGTCTGCACTGCCTTCTTCAATCATCCCACAATAACCGCACTGGAACCCTCATATTCCTCAATATATTTCTCAACAGTAGCATCCCCCAAATTAATAGTTTCCACGTCATAATCCTAGCCAATTACATTGTTCCTTTCTTTGTCTGGTGTAGGAGTAGCAATGTGGGCCACCCGATTACCTGATACATCTCTTTCAATTCGAGAGATAACCCTTGCTTTTTTTTTACCTCTTTGCTTCTCCACATTCACCATGAGGACACTCCAATTACGAGGAGCATCCTCAACAATCACCATTTTAGTTTTCAATTCCTTCTCGAGCCAGTCAGGGACAGTGAACTCAATGTGTATAGTGCTCTACTTACCCTGCTCCTTCTCCTGTTGATCATCAGTAACATTTCCTTCAACATTTGGACTTTTGGGAACATCCACTATTAGGTCTTCCTCCTGTTGTATCTGTTCTTCTACAACAACTTTCACTAGTGAGGGAGTCCTTGCTGGTGTCTCTTCCTGCCTTTGGGGAGACTTATCCTGTTCTTTTGCAGGAGAATCTATCTCTGCCTCTACATTGAAGAGGACTC
>CM021100.1:298545664-298810858 GCA_007115665.2 Sequoiadendron giganteum | reverse complement strand
AATCACAATGGGACCTTACTACGAGCAATACTGGATATCGGATCTTATCAGATATGAACACTAAAATGATACTTTTAAACTTGATTAGAACCTGAAATGATAAAGAAATAACAAAAGATAAAGGTTTTAGAAGTAATCTTAAAAATATTATTAACCCTAAGACTGGAATATGAAAGGATAAAATATTTAGAATGGACCGATCTCTCATAAACTATCTTCTGCTTGACCCAGATAAATCTGCAATTCCACAGAAATAGTGCAATCTTCTAAGGTGTTGAAATATTTTCAAATCATAAACATTCATTCAGATAATTCCATAGAAACTATACTGAACAAACTTTCACAATTGAACTAAGCACAAAATATAAGTCTGGGCTAACTTTGCAAAGCAGCTAACAATCAACTAACTACAAAAAGCATGGACTAGAGATCACTACAAACATTCCAAATATGAAACCCTAAGCATTATCAAATCATTTAATCATAAACTATAAGCAATTTGAAAGATAGAACAACAAGAACCATGCCAGATGAAATTCCAGAAGATGGATACCAAACACAATATCCTCCTTATATTAAATCATCCAAAAATGGCAACAATTCCAATTTTCTGTTACAATATTTGCTTGAAAATAAAACCCTAACTTGCTCTTACTTGTCCTTGCACTTCTATTTCTAATTCCTTCTCAATTTTTTTTGTCTATGTATCCTCCCAAAATGAGGCAACATGCCCATTATATAGAAAACAGGATAGGTCGGCCCAAATTACAACTTCATAATAAAACCCTAACCTACAAGAGGTTGGCCCCAAAGACTAAATTCGGACATATGAAATGTGCCATAGCACCAATTTCATTCTCAACTGCGAAAACACCCAAGAAGGTCGGCCCAATACATGTGAATAAAACAGAAAGCATAAATATTAATGAGATTCAATATATTTACTTCCCATCCTTATCTTTTGTTTTATCCAACTCTCCATGTATGGCCAACAAGACCCTTTCCAGCTCCGCAACAGGTGGCACAGGAAAAACTCTAATCTTTCGCTCAAGGGTTACAACATCCTCCCTTTCCTGTCGAACTGTACCATCCCAATCAACCTTGTTGGTCAAATATCTATCAATGACTGCAATATAGGTTGCAGCATCATCCAGTTGATGTTCAGTAATCGGTCCTTCACTGACTGGAGAATATACATCCCTCCACCATTTTCTAAGTTGCTCCAAACTGAGATGCTTTGGAGCAAACTTCTTCCTTCCAGCCATGATTTCAAAGAAAGAGATGCATCACCCATGAACATCAGTTAGGGCATCCTCAACTAGCTTTGCCTGCTTATGGATTTTCTTTAAGGCTCTCTGCCTCATTTGCAGAATCTCAAACCATTCCCAAGGTTCAGAAACCCTAGGAAAAGGAAGAATCCTACATTTAACCAATCTATCCTCAGTGAATCCCATGATATCTGTAACTTTCTGCAGCAAGAGGTCAGTATCCACATTATCTTGTGCTAATGCCACCTTCAACTGATCAATCAATCTCAATGCTTCCCCTCCAGTGGCTAATATGCCCTTAATGGCATCATCTCCTTTATCTTGGACACCTTTCAACCAAGTCACCATAGCATTGGAGGTAGTCTTCATCTTCTCCAGCTCAGAAATGGTCTCCTAGGGAATGAATCCTATAGCAGAAGAGGAGGAGCCAATTGCCTGCAAGGGTTTCATCAAATCCTACAAGTATTTTCTCAGAGTTTCATTTTCCTTCTCTAGCTCATGCCTGGTCTACACTACCTTCTTTAATCATCCCACAATAACCGCACTAGAACCCTCATATTCCTCAATATCTTGCTCAACAATAGCATGCCCCAAATCAATAGTTTGCACATCATAATCCTGGGTAGTTATATTGTCCCTTTCTTTGTCCGGAGCAGGTGTAGCAATGTGGGCCACCCAATTACCTGATCCATCTCATTCAATCTGAGAGATAACCCTTGCTTTCTTTTTATCTCTCTGCTTCTCCACATTCACCATGAGGGCACTCCAATTAGGAGGAGCATCCTTAACAATCACCATTTTACTTTTCAATTCCTTCTCGAGCCAGTCAGGGACAGTGAACTCAATGGGTACAGTGCTCTGCTTACCCTACTCCTTCTCCTGTTGATCATCAGTAACATTCCCTTCAACATGTGGACTTTTGGGAACATCCACTATTGGGTCTTCCTCCTATTGTATCTGTTCTTCTAAAACAACTTTCACTGGTGAAGGAGTCCTAGCTGGTGTCTCTTCCTGCTTTTGGGGAGAATTATCCTATTCTTTTGTAGGAGAATCCGTATGTGCCACCAAGGAAGATTGAATCACCCTATCTATCTCTGCCTCTGCATTGAAGAGGTCTCCCTCTTGAAACTCTTCTCCATCCAGCTCCTTAGGATCTTCATCCTATTTTGATTCTCCTTCTATACTACCAGCATCATGAGGAATAGAGGAGCTCACCTGCTCAATAATAGGGACACTTACCAACACATCCTCCTTGGCCACAATATCCCTTGGGGAAGGAGTCCTGGATCTCCTCATGTAAACTTGTGTCTTTTCCCCAGAGCTTTCCACTTCTACCATTGGTGGCTCAGCTTTCTTGTCAACCCTAGGAGCCTCCTCCAGTTTGTGTGATGTCCTTGTAGTCCTTTTCTTTTTCATCAATGCATGGACACTCTCCACCTCTTCTTCTTCTCCCTGATTCTTTTCAACTTCCTTTTTAGAAACATGTTTCCTCTTCTTAGCAATAGGCTTTCTCTGTTTCCGCAACTCTGCAACTTTCTCAGCTTGAACATCTCTTACTTGAATTCTAAAAGGAGAGGCCACCTTCTCCTTACCCTTCTGGTCTGGTTCAATAGAAGCTTCAGAAGTAGAATGGGACTCTAGGTCTCTCATTAGGTCATAGGTGCATGGAACACCTTTGCTCTTGAGCTCTAGCATCTTGTGTTTTAACCACATTTTAGTGAATTTAATCACTGGGGTCATAACTTGATCCAGGTCAATCTTTTCCTCTTCCAACCAATCGACCTCCCCCACTGGTTTATCTTTTACGCCTCATAGACATGGCCCTGAATCACATTTCCATCTTCATCTATCTATTCTGGGATGGCCCTCACGTTATACAATCTTACCAGATCCACTGGCAGCCTGGAAAACTTCTTCTCTCTTACCTCAAACTCATCGGCAAGGTTTTCCCAATAGTCCTGAATATGAGCCTTGTGGCTATAATCCCTATTAGCCTTCTTTTGTGCTTCACCTGTGATATCAGACCTTGCCCTTTTAGTGTGGAAAGGAAGTCCAAAAGAAATCATCTCCTCCTCAACAGCATGGGCACTCTGAATAGAAGCACAAACTTCTCCCATTCCAATCTTCATAGGGAAATCATTCCCAAACCTAGTCATGCATTTCTCCCTTTATAACGCTGTCAAAATCACAGATTTGTCTCACAACTTCCAACAAAATGATGTGATCTGTGGGATACCTTGGCAATCTGTAAGGAGCCCTTTGAAAACCATCAATTCATATGTATGAAAAGGTAGGGAATTGGATAAACCATGCTCCATATTTCTTCACCAATTCCTTTGCCTTGTCAGAAATTCTCACATGCTCTGCACCCTGGAGTAGCCTAGTGATATACATGGTGAAGGCATCGTTTGATCTTCTGTAACTCCCACCAGCTAAGTGCAATTGTGGGTACACCTCGTAAATAGCATCCTGCCCAAAGACACCTCTGGTACTCAATCCCTTGTATGCATAAAGCTTGGCCAATGAGTAAACAAGGTAAGAGGTCATGGTGAAAGTCTTGGTTTGCAAGACATTACACAACTGATGATGAATTTCATTACTGATGGCACCTACCCAATGATAGTCAATTCCCTGCTCCATCCTAGCAATTATATTGAACATCCATGTCTCAAACAAACCTGCATTTTTCAATCCCACCAACCTACTAAGAAGGGTGATAGCATTATAATATTCCTTCTTGAACTTAAGTCGGGACAACTATTTGGGAAACTTAGAGAAATGGGATTTAGGCTTCTCCAGCCAGGAATTAATCACCTGTTGTGATTTAACCATGTCATCCTCATAGTATTTTCTAGAATCAGTCATATTAAAACCTACCACATGGGATCTGTCAGGCATGTCAAAGGTTGCAGCAATCACCACAGGACCGAAGCCAGCAAGAATCCTTCCTTGGGGACCTACTATCCTCTACGTTGCTCTGTCATAGTTCTTTGCACATTCCAACACTAACTCATAACATTGTACTACAGGAGGGAAACCTGCCACATGAGCTAATCTGGATTTTACCATACCTATTGCCAGCAGAGGAGGATTCGGTGCTGACATCTCAACTTTGAACTCCTCATAATCCCACATTCCTACATTGGTATCCATTATGCCTGACCAAATTGAGGTCATCTTGCTATTAGGGACTCTGCTCTTGATGTCCAATTTAACCTTTTCCGAATCTGAAATAGCAGAAGCCTCATCAGTAGAATTAGTTGCCTTTCCTTTGCCCTTACCAACAACATTCTGTCCTGATCCTACCTGTAAACACACAAGGACAACATAAAATTAGATCCATTAAAAGCAATGAGTGCGAAAATATCATTATCTCAAAGTTTAGGATTTAGCCCCCCTCACGGATTCTACGCTGGGAAGGATTTTCGAGAAAATCTGGACCAGGCGGATTCCAGCGAACCAAACATACTAAATCCCATAATATCATTTAAATCCTCAATTCAACCCAGGAAAAGCACTAAGAACATTTATGATAAGCCTCCTAAGTTAATTGGATGCATCATCAAGAAACCCCTAAAACACATTCATCAAATTCAATCATTTTCCCATGACACCTAGAAGAATCCACCAGAGATGGATTCTGGCGAAATTGATAGTTTTACAATAGACTCAGGGAAAATGAAAGGGGATGGATTCTCAGGAGAATCAAGATGAGACAGATTTTGGCGAAACCAAAGATATGACAATATCTAAGCTTAAAATCGGGAAAACAACCCGACCGTAGACTTCGGGAGAATTCGGATGGAACGGATTTGTGCGAAACCAAAGGAAATCCAGATTAAAGTGAAAACGAAGGAAAAATTAGGAAATTCGAAAAAATTCGGGGAGAGTGGAATTCCGCGAAGACCTTGAAAACCCGAACCCTGTTGACATCCTCAGTGCTCTATCATATGAACTCAAATCCTTTCGGATCCAAGCCAGATATCCGAAACCAAAATGACCTAGGATTTTAACGAACAAAACATGAATGAATGACCCATTTCCTAGCAATTTTGAAGTCAAACAGCCATGCCCTAGGTTGGGAACCCTAAATGTCTGCCATGAAAGCACAAACAACTCAGCAATTCACCAAAATGGAAAAAACCAAATTCATAGCGGACCAAAGCCTAATCAAGAGCCAACACCAGACTAAGCATAACGATTAATCGATCCAAAATGAACTAGTGTATCAAACCAAAACCCCCCCAACACGCGCGATGATGATGCGCAACCAGAAATGCTAGAGAACTACGAAAGACTCCCAAAATGTGTGAGAAGCAAATTGAAATCAACAAAGGACAGAGTGCATATACATACCATGGAAGCATCAAGGTTGTGATGAAGGAATTGATAAGTAAATGCCTGATGTAGACTGGATACCCACACACTCCAAAAACAAATGCACAGCTCAAGTAATTTCGAAGATCAAAATATTAGCAGAAAACCAAAAACCTCACTCACACAAGCTCAAACGATAGCAAATGCATAACTCAAAGTGATCAATTATTTCCCAAACCATCAATATATCAAAGCCTCCTGCCTTCGTACAAACGCCATTAATGCATTCGACAAGACAACCGCAACCACGAGGAATTTTGGGGATTCGACTCAAGGACGGATTTCGGGGATTCGACTCCGGGAAGGATTTCAAGGAAATCCGGAATGAACGGATTTTCCTGAAGACAGTGTAAAAAGTCAATTTCGGACAATCATAGGAAACCGGGAGAATCCGGCCTAGGCGGATTTTCCCAAAAATAGTGAAAAACCCGAGATAAAGCTGAAATCTTAGATTTTCAATATGGCTTAAAAGGATACCACTTCAATTGGAAAAATAGGACATTAAGGCACAAACTCAAGCAAGCAACATCCTTAGAAAGAGGGACCAGAATGCCAAAAAGTGAAAAGAAAGATGGTCCCCACATTCTGTGGGGTGTGTGTGCAAAAACTGCACAACAAATGGCGACTCCGCTGGGGAAATACTCCAGAGTATTTCAAAGATAAACCAGAATCAAGAACCCAGAACCCATAGTTTCAATCTTTCATCAGAATTTTTAAGAACAAAGTTTTAGAAACCACGAGTAAGAAGACCTCTTCCTATACCAGGGTCCAAGTGTGTGTATTATGCATTTATTTCCCATCTGAAAGTATAATGAGAACAAGAGTAAACTTGACCAAGCTACATAAGAATTACAACTTCAAAAGTAACCTAGATAGAGCCTCACTGCCAGTCAAGCATCCATAGCCCCAGTGAGGTTATCACTATGACCCTCCCAAGCATAGCTCTACTACCAGCTGGGTGTCCATAGCCCCGGTAGAGATACTAGGATACTCCTGATAAGGTGAAACTTTCTTGAATTTTCAACATGTCTTAGTTTCCTATTTTTTTTTTGGTCACCTTTGCAAGTAATGAAACTTATGCTCAGGGATGAGGAATACAGTGGCATTGAAGTAGAATATAAGATTTTTCACTAGGCCAAACTACTCAAGAACCCAATGCAACTTCAGAGAATTAATTTAGTGTAAAAAAGTGTGAGACCCAGATATGTTTCAAAGCACATTCAAAACAAGTGACTCCAACTCCAAGTACAAGGAATAGTAGATAAAAGAAAACCACCAGCTGATTCTGGAAAACTGATTAGAGTTTATAAAAGAAATGCTCAGAATAAGACCAAACAGAATAGCCCAGGTGAACAGGCACAACAACCGCAAAGAACTTAGGGACCCAAAAGCAAGACAAAACAGAAAACAAAACAAACCAAACCAAACCTAATCTACCAAAGCAAAACAGAAACAAAAACCAACAAAAGCAAATCTACTCTAGCTATGTACAGGATGAACTATAAACAGTTCAAGTTTTAAAATAATGCTTCAAATACTACCCATTAACAGGCAGCGGATATCTTCACCAGTGAGGGTTTTCAAATAGAAAGCATTATCTCCCAAAATTTTTGAAATTTGGTAAGGACCAAGCCAAAGTTTATCAAATTTACCATGCTCTCCCTTATGATCATGAGCCTTATCCTAGTAAAGAACTAAATCAGAAATTCTAAAGGCTTTCACCTTAGCCCTCCTATCGAACCATCTCTTTACCACACCCTGATGTTTAGCAAAGTTTTCTAGGGCTTCATCTCTTTGTTCTTCCAAATGCAATAGTTCAGCCAAACGGGCTTCATGCTTATCCTCTCCATTATAGTATTCATTAATGAACTGTAGGGTAGGGATTTTCAACCATATGGGAAATACTGGTTCTAGACCATACACCAAGTGATAAGGGGAGGTTCCTATGGATGTTTTTTGTCTAGTACGGTCAGCCTAGAGAGCAAATCGGAGCTGGGTGTTCCAATCCTTAGGATTTTGTTCTATCAGCCTACGGATCACTGTCAAAAGGCTCTTGTTGGAGGACTCAGCCAAATCGTTACCCTACGAGTAATAATTAGATGAAAACTTAATTACAATTCCATGATCATATGCCCAATTAGAAAATTTTAGTGATGCTAATGCAGGACCATTATTAGAAACCAAAGACAGGGGACAACCAAAATGATTAATAATCCTTGATTCAAAAAAAATTATTATCACATCCGTAGTACATTGTTTGCAAGCAATAGCCTTAGTCCACCTAGTAAAATAATCAGTTATGGTAAGAATATACCTATGGCCTACAGAAGATGAGGGATTAATTGGACCTATGAAGTCCATTCCCCACTGGGAAAATGGTTTTACCTCTATGACTGGTTGGAGTGGAAGAGCTACGTATTTTTCCTTACTTGCTGTAGTCTAACATATGTGACAGGTTCGTACATGTTGGTGTACATCCTTGAATATGGTAGGCCAGTAATAGCCTGCCCTTAAGATTTGATGTGCAGTGGATGATACAGAACCATGGCCAGTGCCATATTTTTCATGAAATTCAACCATTACCCTTGTAGCTTCATCTTTTCCCAAACACCTCAGGTATACACCCTCATGATTTTGTTTATATAATATGGCTCCTTTCATCATAAAACTCCCACTTTTCAAGTGCAAGGCTCTTCTTTGGACTATATTAAGGTGATCACGACATTGTTGATTCAGCAAGTAGAACGTAATTTCGTCTTACCAATCTCCTGGAGAAACTTCTTGAAGATAATAATGTTGAGCTACGAGGTCCGGACCAGTCTCAGCCATCATCTTTGTGAGTCCTTGTCCTCTCACAAATTTCATGGGTTGGATTTCCATATCATATTCCTACAGCATTGTTACACACTTAGCTCTTCGTTCGCCTAACTCGTTCTACATCAACAACAACTTTACTGCAGGATCAGGCACTATGGCAAAAAATTTATTCCTCAAAATATAATGTCTGAACTTCTTTACTGCTTGGACCAAAGTGTAGGCTTGTTTCTCCACATTGTGATACTTTAATTCTGCATCCTTCAAGGGCACGCTCATGAAGGCTATAGGGTGCTCTTCCCCTTGATCAAACTTTTGAGTTAACATTGCAGCATAAGAATGATCGGAAGCAAATGAATATATGTAAAACGGATTGAAATAATCCAGACTTACCAACACAGGAGCTTCAACAATGGCCTTTTCGATTTTTTCAAATGCCTCCTTAGCTTCTGAACTCCATTCTATCTTTGCATCTTGTTTCAACATAACATTCAATGGTTTGACTATTTCTGCAAACCCTATGATAAATTTCCTAACAAAATTAATCTTCAAAGAATGACTTCATCTCTTTCTTACTTGCAAGAGCCTGGATCTTTAGGATAGCCTGAATTCTTTCAGGGTCAATAGCAATACCCTATTCAGAGAGGATATGTCCTAATAACTTGCCTTCGATGACTCCAAAAATGCATTTTCTCGGATTGAGTGAAACACCAAACTCTCTACATCTTTGAAACACCTTACCTAAGTCAGTTATATGATCACCTCGTATCTTCGAAAAAATAGTCAAATCGTCCATATAGATAATGATGCATTTTCCAATTATATCTTTAAAGGCAATGTCAATGGCTCTCTAGAATGTAGCTCCAGCATTGATTAGCCCAAATGGCATTCTTCTATAGGAAAATGTTCCCCATTTTGTAGTGAAAGCAGTCTTGTGCCTATCCTCATATTGCACCATGACTTGGTTGTATCCAGAATACCCGTCTA
Organism: Sequoiadendron giganteum; assembly: GCA_007115665.2. Lineage (NCBI taxonomy): Eukaryota > Viridiplantae > Streptophyta > Pinopsida > Cupressales > Cupressaceae > Sequoiadendron > Sequoiadendron giganteum. The sequence goes on along the minus strand of CM021100.1, from coordinate 298,801,412 downwards.
AAAAAAACATCATTTGTGACCCATTGACGATTTGAAGCACTTCATCCAGTGAAGGAATGAGGTAATTATCCTTTTCTGATGCTTTGTTCAGATTCCTAAAATCAACACACAGTCTGATTTCCCCGTTCTTTTTCCTTACTAGAACCAAATTCGCCACCCAAGTGGAGTTTCTTATTGGAAATATAATACGTGTAGACAACAATTTCTACACCTCTTTCTGAATAACGGGTTCTAACAAAGCATTGATCGGCCTCTGCCTTTGTTGAAATGGTTTAACATCCGATCTTAGAGGGATAGTGTGTGTGATGATGGAGGTAACATATGTTTTCAAATCTTCATAACTCCAAGCAATCACATCATGATATGTATGTAAGGTATCAATAATCCCTTTCCTTTCTATCGGAGTACACACCTTGCCAATAAGAATGTTCTTTACATCATCTGGTGTTCCCATATTATATGTTTCACATTGGCTACTGATGGGTTCTCTTTTAGTATGTTGTTCTTGATCTCTGATTTTATCCAAGTCAAAAATTCATTCAAGTTGCACCATACCCCTGGGGATGGTATTAGTCTTTAGATTGATGATTCCTCTGAAATCAATTTCTGCTTCTTGAGGCTCTATCTCATTGATGACTTGGGAAGCAAATATGTCATAGCTCGTAATAAAGTCTAAAATATGCTTGTCGTCCTTAAATACCTTAAAGTTGGTGATGTTATTAGGCACTGAAGGGACTAGAGTGAGCTCAATCGTAATCTTCTTCAATCCTGAAAGTGACAAGGGTTGTAAACTGTTGGCAGCTTGGGCTAAAGAATCTGCAACTTGATTTTTATTCCGAGGGATCAGTTGGATATTGAAAGCATCAAACCCCTCAATGAGATCCCATACTCTGTGTTTGTAGTTAGTCATTCTTCTATCTTGGCATGAATATTGTTTCCTAACTTGTTTGACCACTAGTTCGGAATCTCCGAATACTTGCAGTATCTTGACTTTCTTTCTTGATGCCATTAGCAAACCATGGATCAAGGCTTCATATTCAGCGACATTATTACTACATTGAAACTGGAGTCTGTTAGCAGCAAAATAGTTTTTTTCTTTGGGACTGATCAATTCAAATCCCACTCTAGCACCCTGTTTGGATTTAGATCCATCAAATCTTAGCATCCAATAGCCATTAGGCTCTTTTGGTTTCAACTTATTCTTTCCTCTACCAGAGATAGGGAATTCTTCAAGGGACCCTGAGTTTTTATTTTTATCTCCATTTGACTCCTCCCGTGTCTTGAGTCCTGTAGGTGAAGTTGGGTTAATGTAACCATATATCTTCCTGACAACATTCTGACACAAGTCACATTCTAACTCAGAGTGGGAAGCATCATGCACTCTACACCAATTTGGAAGCAGTAATTCTTCAAATGTCAAGCTTCCTTTTAATTGCATTTGATCTTCCATACATTTTTGGATGAACTCTTGAAAGTTATCCAACAAACCAAGCTATCTGTCATCTTCATCATTTATTTCATTTTTTGGTTCAATCAAAGTCTTAGAACTGCTACTCTCCAGAATATGTTCACTGATGGAATCGTGGAACATAAAAACTTCTTCATCTTCTATTATTGATGTAGCGAACACATAATTTCCCATGCCTTCTTCAGACACTAATACCTCATTTGAGATATTCTGGTATTCTGTGATCACGTATTTCATCCTAGGTTCTCTTTCAATTCTGATCTAATTTGGAACTCCCTTCCATGGTAACCACACATGGGAATGTCCTTCTAGCGCCAATATGTTGATGGTGTATCCATTTAAAGCTTTAGTGAAATCCCTTCCTAAGATCAAGCCATAGGTATCAGGGATGTCAACAACCTGGATATTAATCACTTGTTGTATCCTAGGATCTGATGCCAGCTATGTAGGGATCATGTTCAATTCTCCAACCACACTTACTTCTTTTTTATCCAACTAAGTAACCTTCTTTTGAGAAGATATAGGAGTAATACCTAGTGCTTTGCAAACAACAAAAGGCATAACATTTGTAGAAGCTCCTGAATCTAGAAGAAAATTATGCAAGTTATTTCCAAAGATACGAACAGAAATTAGAAAAGGAGGAGTTTCCATTTTTCCTTGAAACAAGTTTAGATGAGTGTCGACTTGTGCAACCTAGCCCTTATTTCTATCTGCTCTCTTGTCCACAGGTGGGACTTGATTTCTGGGTACTTGAGAATTAGAAGACCTAGTGGTGGCTTCACTCATGGCTTCCCTTGGTGATGTTGTACTTGAACCAAATGATCCTAGTACAAAATTTCTAATTGCAGGAACTCTTAACAATTCAAAAACTGAAAGACTTACCTTTACTTTCTTGAATTCCTCAGTTACATATTCACCCAACTGCTCGGCACTGAAGTCAGCCTGACATTCCTTGTTTCTGCTGGTTTTTTTATCCTTAGAGACTTCAACATTGTTCCCTTTTGACAGGTATTGTGTTGGTATCTGAGGAAACGATGGATTGTTACTAGCTTGTGGATCTGGTGGAGTACTAAAATTGTTAGGGGGAATCGAGGTGGTGAAAGGACCTCTAGCCTATGGACTCCTGTTAGGCCTGCTTCTCAAGTCATACTTCTTCATCGTCTGTTAAAACATCTGTACTTCTTCAACATCAACATCTCCCTCATCAAAAGGACCATTATCATTCTCATTTTCTTCATTAAACAATTGGGAGATTTCCTCTTCATTCAATACTTGCTCAACCTCTTCCTCTACACTAGACACTTTTTCTGGTTCATTTTCTCCAACCTTTGGGAATGAAGCATGATTAAGTACCAACACTGGAGAATCATAAGGGTTTGAAGGTACTATTTCTAGCCCATTGGAATTATTTTCCACTTCGTATTGGAAGATGGAAGCAGCAGTTTGAAACTCAGCACAGTCTAATTCAGAATGTTGACTTGTTTTATGGAGCCTACACCATCCAGACAAAGCTTCTTCTGCTAGATATACACCATTTGGAGGTTTCTCTTGATTGATAGGTTGATCCAAAGGGGTAGGAATTCCTCCATTATTAGGGCCAGTATTCCAAGCTCTATTCTGCCTTGGTTGTTGTCCTCTGTCAGATCCTTGTCCACCTTGTTGGTTTCTATCAAAATTCTGGCCAAAGCCCTATCTCCTATAAAAATCCTGACCAGAGCCATGCCGTTTGTCATAATTTTGATTCCTATCAAAGTATTGACCTCTTTTGGAATTCCTAGTCTCCCTACCATAACTAGACTATATATTTTTTTGAGCGGATTGGAGCTGATTATTCTGATTTCTCAAGTAGGTTACATCTGTATTCAACCTCTTCACCTGCTTAGACAATTCATCCAACCTTTCTTTATCCAGATTGTTAGGTGCTACTCGATTACTTGTTTGAGGATACCCAGCTGCACTCCCAAGACCAATAGCCTGATTCAAGACTTCTGAATTCTGTAAGTATGTAGGGAAGCCAACTTGTTGCTGATGTATAGGTTGATTAACTCTTTGCTAAGGGTAAGAAGTTGTAGGTTGAGCCTAGCTCAGAGGTGGACCTGGATGAGGAACCAAAGGTAGTGATGGCACATGATTCATTACTGGAGCGTGACTGGTCAAGGCTTGATTAAGGGCTTGGATTTGTCCAGGGTGAGCAATGGGTCCCAGGGATGGCAAAGGTCCTGATAAATGTTGTCTTAAGTCTATGCTAACTTTTACTGCCTCCGCATATGCAGTGAGTAGGGTATTTGGAACCATTCCTAAGGTTCAGAAACCCTAGGAAAAGGAAGAATCCTACATTTAACCAATCTATCGTTAGTGAATCCCATGATATTTGTAACTTTCTATAGCAAGAGGTCAGTATCCACATTATCTTGTGCTAATGCCACCTTCAACTGATCAATCAATCTCAATGCATCCCCTCCAGTGGATAATATTCCTTTAATGGCATCATCTCCTTTATCTTGGACACCTTTCAACCAAGTCACCACAGCATTGGAGGTAGTCTTCATCTTCTCTAGCTCAGAAATGGTCTCCTGGGGAATGAATCCTGCAACAGAAGAGGAGGAGCCAATTTCCTGCAAGGGTTTCATCAAATCCTGCAAGTATTTTCTCAAAGTTTCATTTTCCTTCTCTAGCTCATGCCTGGTCTGCACTGCCTTCTTCAATCATCCCACAATAACCGCACTGGAACCCTCATATTCCTCAATATATTTCTCAACAGTAGCATCCCCCAAATTAATAGTTTCCACGTCATAATCCTAGCCAATTACATTGTTCCTTTCTTTGTCTGGTGTAGGAGTAGCAATGTGGGCCACCCGATTACCTGATACATCTCTTTCAATTCGAGAGATAACCCTTGCTTTTTTTTTACCTCTTTGCTTCTCCACATTCACCATGAGGACACTCCAATTACGAGGAGCATCCTCAACAATCACCATTTTAGTTTTCAATTCCTTCTCGAGCCAGTCAGGGACAGTGAACTCAATGTGTATAGTGCTCTACTTACCCTGCTCCTTCTCCTGTTGATCATCAGTAACATTTCCTTCAACATTTGGACTTTTGGGAACATCCACTATTAGGTCTTCCTCCTGTTGTATCTGTTCTTCTACAACAACTTTCACTAGTGAGGGAGTCCTTGCTGGTGTCTCTTCCTGCCTTTGGGGAGACTTATCCTGTTCTTTTGCAGGAGAATCTATCTCTGCCTCTACATTGAAGAGGACTCCCTCTTGAAACTCTTCTCCATCCAGCTCCTTAGGATCTTCGTCTTGTTTTGATTCTCCTTCTATACTACTAGCATCATGAGGAATAGAGGGGCTCACCTGCTCAATAATAGGGACACTTACCGACACATCCTCCTTGGCCATAGCATCCCTTGGGGAAGGAGTCCTGGATCTCCTCATGTAAACTTGTGTCTTTTCCCCAGAGCTTTCCACTTCTACCATTGGTGGCTCAGCTTTCTTGTCAACCCTAGGAGCCTCCTCCAGTTTGTGTGATGTCTTTGTAGTCCTTTTCTTTTTCCTCAATGCATGGACACTCTCCACCTCTTCTTCTTCTCCCTGATTCCTTTCAACTTCCTTTTTAGAGGCATGTTTCCTCTTCTTAGCAATAGTCTTTCTTTGTTTCCCCAACTCTGTAGCTTTCTCAACCTAAACATCTCTTGAATTCTAAAAGGAGAGGCCACCTTCTCCTTACCCTTCTGGTCTGGTTCAATAGAAGCTTCAAGAGTAGAATGGGACTTCAGGTCTCCCATTAGGTCATAGGTGCATGGAACACCTTCACTCTCGAGCTCTAGCATCTTGTGTTTTAACCACATTTTAGTGAATTTAATCACTGGGGTCATAATCTGATCTAGGTTAGTCTTTTCCTCTTCCAACCAATCGACCTCCCCTACTAGTTTATCTTTTACTACCTCATAGAAATGTCCCTGAATCAAATTTCCATCTTCATCTATCTGGTCCGCAATGGCCCTCATGTTATACAATTTTACCAAACCCACTGGCAGCTTGGAAAACTTCTTCTCTCTTACCTCAAACTCATCGGCAAGGTTTGCCCAATAGTCCTCAATATGAGCCTTGTGGCTATAATCCCTATTAGCCTTCTTTTGTGCTTCACCTGTGATATCAAACCTTGCCCTTTTAGTGTGGAAAGGAGGTCCAAAAGAACTCATTTCCTCCTCAGCAGCATGGGCACTCTGAATAGAAGCACAAACTTCTCCCATTCCAATCTTCATAAGGAAATCATTCCCAAACCCAGTCTTATGCATTTCTCCCTTTATAACACTGTCAAAATCATAGATTTGTCTCACAACCTCCAACAAAATGATGTGATCTATGGGATACCTTGGCAATCTATAAGGAGCCCTTTGAAAACCATCAATTCAGATGTATGAAAATGTAGGGAATTGGATAAACCATGCTCTATATTTCTTCACCAATTCCTTTTCCTTGTTAGAAATTCTCACATGCTCTACACCCTGGAGTAGCCTCGTGATATACATGGTGAAGGCATCATTTGATCTTCTGTAACTCCCACCAGTTAAGTGCAATTGTGGTACACCTCGTAAATAGCATCCTACCCAAAGACACCTCTGGTACTCAATCCCTTGTATGGATAAAGCTTGGCCAATGAGTAAACTAGGTAAGAGGTCATGGTGAAAGTCTTGGTCTACAAGACATTACACAACTAATGATGAATTTCATTACTGATGGCACCAGCCCAATGATAGTCAATTCCCTGCTCCATCCTGGCAATTATATTGAACATCCATGTCTCAAACAAACCTGCACTTTTCAATCCCACCAACCTGCTAAGAAGGGTGATAGCATTATAATATTCCTTCTTGAACTTAAGTCGAGACAACTGTTTGGGAAACTTAGAGAAATGGTATTTAGGGTTCTCCAGCCAAGAATTAATCACCTGTTGTGATTTAACCATGTCATCCTGATAGTATTTTCTAGAATTAGTCATATTAAAACCTACCACATGGGATCTGCCAAGCATGTCAAAGCTTGCAGCAATCGCCATAGGACTGAAGCCAGCAAGAATCCTTCCTTATGGACCTACTATCGTCTACATTGGTCTATCATAGTTCTTTGCACATTCCAACACTAACTCATAACATTGTACTGTAGGAGGGAAACCTACCACATGAGCTAATCCAGATTTTAAAATACCTATTGCCAACAGAGGAGGATTCGGTGTTGACATCTTAGCTTTGAACTCCTCATAATCCCACATTCCTACATAGGTATCCATTATGCCTGACCAAATTGAGGTCATCTTGCTATCAGGGACTCTGCTCTTGATGTCCAATTTAACCTTTTCCACATCTGAAATAGCAAAGGCCTCAGTAGTAGGATTAGTTGCCTTTCCTTTACCCTTACTAGCAACATTTTATCCTGATCCTGCTTGTAAACACATAAGGACAACATAAAATTAGATCCCTTAAAAGCAATGAGTGTGAAAATATCATTATCTCAAAGTTCAGGATTTAGCCCCCCTTGTGGATTCTGTGCTTGGAAGGATTTTCGGGAAAATCCGGACCAGGTGGATTCCAGCGAACCAAACATACTAAATCCCATAATATCATTTAAATCCTCAATTCAACCTAGGAAAAGCACTAAGAACATTTATGATAAGCCTCCTAAGTTAATCAAATGCATCATCAAGAAACCCCTAATCCACATTCATCAAATTCAGTCATTTTCCCAAAACATCCAGAAGAATCCGCCAGAGACAGATTCTAGTGAAATTGATAGTTTTACGACAGACTCAGGGAAAATGAAAGGGGACAGATTCTTGAGAGAATCCGGATGGGATGGATTTTGGCGAAACTAAAGGTATGACAATATCTAAACTTAAAATCGAGAAAATGACCCGATCGCGGACTTCGAGAGAATCTGGATGGAACGGATTTTGGCGAAACCAAAGGAAATCCAGATTAAAGCGAAAATGAAGGAAAAAATAGGAAATTCGGGAAAATCCGAGGAGAGTGGAATTCCACGAAGACCTCAAAAATCCGAACCCTATTCACATCCTCGGTGCTCTATCATATGAACTCAAATCCTTTCGAATCCAAGCCAGAAATCTGAAACCAAAATGACCTAGGATTTTAATGAACAAAACATGAATGAATGACCCATTTCCTAGCAATTTCGAAGACAAATGACCATGCCCTAGGTTGGGAACCCTAAATTTCCGCCATGAAAGCACAGATGACTCAGTAATTCACCAAAATGGAAAAAACCAAAGTCATAGCAGACCAAAGCCTAATCAAGAACCAACACCAGACTAAGCATAATGATTAATCGATCAAAAACGAACTGGTGTATCAAACCAAAACCCCCCGAACAGGCGCGATGATGATGTACGACCAGAAATGCTAGAGAACTACGAAAGACTCCCAAAACGTGCGGGAAGAAAATTGAAATCAACAAAGGACAAAGTGCATATACATACCATGGAAGCATCAAGGTTGTGATGAAGGAAATGATAAGTAACTGCCTGATGCAGACTAGATACCCACGCACTCCAAAAATAAACACATAGATCAAGTAATTCCGAAGATCAAAATATTAGCAGAAAATCAAAAACCTCACTCACACAAGCTCAAATGATAGCAAATGCACAATTCAAAGTGATCAATTATTTCCCAAACCATCAATATATCAAAGCCTCCTGCCTTCGTACAAATGTCATTAATGCATTCGACAAGACAGCCGCAACCACGAGGAATTTCAGGGATTCGACTCAAGGACGGATTTCAGGGATTCGCCTCCGGGAAGGATTTAGGGGAAATCCGGAATGAATGGATTTTCCTAAAGACAGTGCAAAAAGTCAAATTTGGACAATCAAGGGAAACCCGGAGAATCTGGCCTAGGCGGATTTTCCCGAAAACAGTGAAAACCCCGAGATAAAGCTGAAATCTTAGATTTTCAATATGGCCTAAAAGGATACCACTTCAATAGGAAAAATAGGACATTAAGGAACAAACTCAAGCAAGCAACACCCACAGAAAGAGGCACTAGAACACCAAAAAGCGAAAAGAAAGAGGGTCCCCACATTCTGTGGGGCGTGTGTGCAAAAACTGCACAACAGAACCCTGTACAATGAGAAGAGAAGAGAAGATATAGAAATTAGAAGAATGAAGGCAACCCTAAAACTGATCCAAAAATTCCATCTGGAATCTTCATTCACCGTTGATCAACAAATCTGCAAAATATCTTCTCCAAATTTCATCCAACTGCTCAAAATATCTCCCGTGCATAAACTGTTTCACCCTTTTTTACTCTTTATTTGCTGCAGTTTACTCTTTTATTTATTCACTGCTGTTTTTATTTAATTTACCATCAGTAAATAAAATATATCCACTTAACTTCAATGCAAAGTATTTAGCTTTTGACCTTTTACTCCAACACAATAGAATGTAAAATATTTAATTGTATTCATCCTATTCCTATGCATTTTAATGTTTTAAAATCCCATTTAAAACATCCCTCAAATTTAAAATTAAATGTAACCCCATGTGAATTATTTCCCCTCATGCTCTTGAATTATTCACATTTCATAATACCTTATTCACTTAGCACCAGAGAGAAAAAATGAGCCCCACCCTCATTTTAATATTTTACTTAAAAAACACTGTCTAGTGATTTAAATTTTTTCACTTTTAAAACCCCTTTGGTTAAATTAATTTTAAAAGAAAAACTCCCCCTAGCCTTTAGAAAATCCCCATTTAAATTTTACCCTGAAATAATTGTGATATTTTAAAACTCGGGGCCCACCACTATTTTAAACTATGTGAGAAATTAAAATTTTAAACATTGATTTCGGGCTCCTCCCATGGCATACCTCATAACTATTTTGGCCATGTCATTAGCATTCTCGTGAGGTCCGCGAGAATGCCCTAATTTTTCTCTATGGGTTCTTTTTTGGTTTGGCTACTAGCTCGAGCTTCCCTTTCATGGTCGCACTTGGTCTTCTCCACAACGGTTGTGGGCTATTCATATCTCCCACACTGCTTGGTGCACGACTCCCTTCAGCTCCATCCAACCTCTACCGAGCGTGGGCTTCTACTTGCCAAGTCTTTACCTTCTTCTCTACTAGTGTGGACACTCTACACTGGTGTGAGCTCTCACTTGCCTCTGCTGGTCATGCATCCTCACCTTCCCTATGTACTAGCGCGGGCTCCATAGTCTACCCACGAGCCTTACTTCTAGTTTTGCTGGCATGGTGTGGGCCTTTTCATGCTCCCTGGTGGTTGTGTGTACCCTTCACATGGCGTGGGTGTCTCCCATCTGCTTGCTCTTCCCTTTCATGCCACCTCTCCTTCATTTGGTAGCTCGCGCCTCCTCCACTGTGCACGTGATGGTCTTCCCCTATTCTAGGTAGCGCACCTCCAACTACCCTTCATCACTGGTTTAAATTGCGGGCTCCTCCGTTTCTTCCTTGCATGCTTTGATGGATGGCCTTTCAACATATATGCTTTGAACACAACCCGCAATCATGGCATCGATGCCCCCACAACTTTGTGATATAGGAACAAAAAAAACCTCCAAACTTCATGGTGCAATCCCAATAGGGGAGTGCTTAACATCATGAGCCATCATTCTTCCAAACGTTGTAGAGAAATGGGCTGATCACTGGCCCCTCACACCCATGTCGAAGACAATAAGACCTGGGAGAAAGACTTCATTATTCCACAAGAATGGTGAGTTAACACAAAATGTATAGGAATTACTGAACGTTGCCCCAACCCCATTGATTCCGAGGCACAACGCAGTCAAAGGTGTTTCCAGTGTCAATATCTTTCATAGTAATGGCCTCTCTCCACAATGATTTAATATCCTCGTTATCATTTGAAACTTCATTGAAGATAGGCTTCTTCATTGTCTAGATAAATTCATATTATATGAATTATGTATCAAGTTAAAAATTTTGTTTCCATTTAATCATGAAGGATGATCTCTAACATAATCCCAGTTTTGGCAAGTGAATTATCAACATTGGAATTCCTTGCAACTGACCTACCTAGTGTAACCCTGACTGAATCCCCTCATGCCTAAAATGCATACCATAAATTTGCTTCCAATTTTATTCACACATTAAACTAAATATATCCCCATTTTGCCAATATTTGCGTCCATCAAACTTGTCAGACCCTGAACTTGAACACCATAAACCCTTATAGAATAAATTTCTCTTTTAGTATATGTGGATGCTCAAAAATTCTAGCAAGATTGAAAAATGCAATGACCCTATCCCATGGTGACACCAAGTGCAACATCACCCTCAAGCTGTCCAGAAAGTCTTTCTGAATTAATGTCTAATTGCCATCAAAAGCCTGAACCATGCTTGGTTATTTTTCTATGTATTTTGAAAACATTAAGATATTGTTACATTTACCTTTCTCTTTATTTGTCATCTCAAAAACATTTACCTGACATGGTTGCAGCACCGTGATGAATACAAGTCAAAACAGTGCAAAGCATGTCAAGCCCCATTTGGGCTTGGCTAAAAAAAAAATTCGTTTGCAAACAAGTTTTATGCTCAATGACCTAACACTGCCTTTTGAATACATATGAAGTTGAAAAACGAACTAAGACTGCCTCAGAAACTGCTTTCTGGCACTTTTGCAAAATGGTCAAAACAAGCCAAGTTGCTTCAGGAATCAATCTAGGAAACCATTCAAACGACCTTGTGAGACCTTAAAAACTTGCAAGAACATAGTCATTTGACCCAAAAGTATAGTGCAAAAGACAGCTTAGAGAAATCAGTTACGAGGAACCATATATTAATTGGCAAAGTTTCCTGATTAAACTTTTCTAAAACAACCATTCTGGACCAGTTAAAACTAATCCAACTGCTCATTTGTAAAAATAACAAATCAACTCCTGGTGAGTTGCCATCAGACATGGTGGAACATTTAGATACCCCGAGAACATGTGCAAAAGAAATTAAATTGAAACATCACCAATCAAAAGTTATTGATGGTCGAAGTTGGCCTTTCAGACGGGTTGTCGGGAATGCAGCTACAAAACAGAACAAACTGCATTTGGCTTCGATCTACTAAAAATAGCAAATCAGATCATGAAGTTCTACAAACTGACACCCGAGATCATTTTGATATGGGGAATATGGAATAACGTTCGTTCTTACATGACATTGAACTGGTTGCAAAAACCAAGCTCAAACAGGAAGTTGTTTCACAAAACAAATTGTCTACAAACAGCTGAACAATGCAAAAACCTTCCAGCTTCACTTTTTGAAACGCTGTCAGAACTCATCGTGAGAAACTCAAATTTGACATGCTTGCTCACATATTTCTATTGAGTATGGCTGCAACTGGGTTTGGAATGACAATCAACAGGCTTCAAAATATAAGCCTCCAAAGTGGGTCAGTCGGAATTGATTCATTAGGTGCACTTCTGAAAGTGCAGAAGAATTTTTTTGAAATAGGCATCTCAAATTTGCAAAATTTGAGAGTTCCAATAGTGGCTCCGAATGGGGATGTATGCCCCTTGTGGGCATAGCAAGATCCTAGGTCTCTGGTGAGTAGACCAAAAGCTGAGTCTGACAGGTACCCTCAAACTGCTCCCCCATTCAATTTTTATTTTGTAATTTCATCTGATGACCCTAGGCCACCAAATGAAAAAATGGGGATCAACATTTACCTTTGTCAAATACAACTCTGTTGAAAGAGCTGATCTCCCTCAACTCATGCTTACCTTTGTCAAACCATAACAACACTGGTGATTGCATCTCTGCAAACAACAATATCAAACTGTCATGCAAGTGAAAGCTTGTTCCTTGTTCAACTCTATTATCACATGGCAACCAAATCATATAAGCCACATCATTGTTCATCATTTCATTTTCTGATTTCATATCAAGCAGCAACACTTGAAACTGATGATCAAGATCACGTGAAAATATGGTCTTATCACACTCACTAATCCCTTCATCATGATCAAGTTCAGAGGAGACATCATCACTGAAAAACAACATGCAATCATCTTGTGTGTTGAGAAAAAATTGCTCATACATTTGTATCTCCTCCAAATGGAATACATCATAGGTTGGATTGTCATCACCCAAACACCACAATCCGAACACATTATCATGTGTTTCAAGATTCTGAAAATCAGATTTGTCAACACTAAAACTATTTTCATCTTCATTTAACTCATGGCCAAGAACATCAACCTCTGATGCACAAGCAGTGTTCTCTATCTCAGGTTCATACATATTATTAGTTTCATTCTTCAAACCATCATGCAATTCCATACAAGATGCTTCAGACAAAGATTCAGACCATTCAAGATTTGAGCCTAAATCGAGGTCTACAAATTGATTCTTCACAACATGTTCAATGCTATCATTTTCAGTAGTAACAAGGTCAGCAAAGAAACTTTCATGTGTACTTTCATCTTTCTTATGTACCACCGAAATGTCCATCTCTGTTTCATACAAGCAGTCATGGACAACAAAGATATAAACAAGTTCCTCAACATCTTCATCACTTTCAGCAGTACTATGCCCGTGATCATAAAATTGAACACATATATGTTCATCCTCAGATTCTTCATCATTAACTAAATCAACAGTCTCCATTGATGTCAAAATTAAACTACATTCCAAGTCTATCTTGAGTGTACTTTGATCATTCACTAGTGAATAAATGACTTCATCAATATCCATATTAGTACATCCATTATGTGAAGAACATACCTTTGAATCATTCTCATAAGAAATTTCATAATCATCAGGAGAAAAATCAGTTTGGCTATCATCTACATCCTCATCACAAGATGGCTTATCACTATATAAACCATGCTTAGATTCTTTAGAGTGAGCTCTTGAACTTACATCTTGAATGTCTTGTTTACTAGCTTGAGAAGGAATATCATCAAAAATTACAACATTTTCACTAATCAAAACCTGACATGGGATGATGTCTTGTACCTCTTCTATTTTTTCATCACACAAGATATTGCAAGAAAAAATTTCATGCATATTCATTTGTTCGTCATACCATGTATCTTCCTCTTCATTACTACTGCAAAGATCTGCATATGTGTTGATTGTAAACTGATTACAATTAGTATCCTCATTCATACAATAGGTATCTTTATAATCTGATACACTTTTTTCATCCTTGTGCATGATGTTCTGACTTTCTTGAAACAAATAGCTACTACCTTCATTTTGAGATGCCATAGTTTGATAATGTTTTACATGAAGTTCATTAGGATCTGCAGATTGTGATGATGAAAAATTTGGAGCAGCAGCATCACTACCTTCTTGACAAACACTTTTATTACTTGATCAATGAGTTATATTTTCCTGAAGTGTGTTGGGATGATCAACATTTGCAACCCTATGTCCTTTCATCATTGAGTATCTCAAATTGTTCTCAATGTCCATAGCCATCTGATACGCTTGGAGCAGGGTTGTAGGTTCTTTATCCCTCAACAGATAACCCATCTTTTTGTCAAATGCTCCTAGGTATACAACCAAGCATTCAACATCATTTGGCCTTATGTTCTTCAGGATCTCTCTAATAATCATTGAAAACTTGAGATTAAAAGAGGGGACTAACTCATCTTTTCCCTTCTCCATGTTCATGAACTTTTCCTTATCAGAATAGGATTAATCCTTTCTCCAAACTGTTCCATGAACACTTCTTTGAGCTCTTCCCATGAATGAACGGACGAGGCTGGTAAATAAGAGAACCATTCTCTTGCATATCCTCTCAAGGACTGAACAAATAATCTCATGATCACATCCTCGTAATCAATCTCATAATCATCTATCAAATTTCTGAACTCTTGGAGATGTTTGTTTGCTGATTCTGACTTATCACCAATGAACCTTGGTAACTTATTTCTGACATTAGTTGGAATTTCATTTGGATAACCACCAAGGCTACTGAAATTGATAGCTTTGTACCTTCTAGTACTAAAACCTTTATTACAATCCGGCTGGGACTAATCACAAACCACAGTTTCATCTGGACCCATGCCAGGATGCATGTATTGAGGCATCTTGATATGCCTTTTTAGATTTTACATATCAACTCTACAGTTGATCATTTATTTGCCCTATTTCTATCTATTATTATGATCTTAGAATATTACAATGCATGATTCAAATGCATTTACATATGATATCTATTTAGTGGGAAAATTTAAAACAAACATACTTCTCCAACAAGATACATAAGCTGCAAATTACAACTCAGAAGTATGCAAACTAAATATTACTATTATTTCCCTATTTTAGTGCTAATCACTCAATAGGGAACCAAAGTTTTGTCTAAAATATTCAAGTATTGTTTTCATATACAATTTCCTTGAAAACCAAAAATGATGAATACTTGGATACTTTGTAGCTGCTGCAAATTGTCTTCCTGACTGGTAATATTTGTAGATCTGGAACTTTCTTTAAATTTTAACAGGTTCAGTCAACAAAGTCACCAAATCTTTTCACAAAGGACTAAACTTCAAGCAGTCTGAAGTTCTTTTATAGTTAAACTTCTTTTTGAGTTCCTTTCCACTAGTAGAGCACCATAGATTACAAAACTGTTCAGGTTCACTACAACAACTTCTTCAGTTTTTAAATTCTTCAAACTTTGAACCAATTTTTAGAATGACAAATAATAGTATGACTCTATAACCATCTGCAACTGGAGATTCAGAACCTTCCCCAGAAGAGTCACCATTATGTTGGTGTTTAAAATCCACATAGAGATTGCAGATCTCTAAGAGGTAGCCAACCCCTATCAAGGATAACTACAACCACTAGTGGCCAACTGACAAGAAATGGAATGGATACACATTTCCCCTACACTTTAGGCTCTGTAAGACCTAGGGGGCTAACCCTTTAGCAATATCAAACAATCTAGACACACAAGCAACAAGATATTGCTTAACAGATTATGCTCCCACATAATTGCTGAGAAACCTAAAATATCACTCAATATTGGAAAAGTATTGAATGAATTTCACTAATCAGCAAGGAGAACATGACAGACACAACTCAACAAAGCAGATTCTAAATGGTTTTTGATTTAGAGAGTTTGGACCAAATTGAAAATAGCAGAAACATTATAATGGACCAGTGCCATAAAGATGGGCTGTGGAGTCATATAACTAACATTCCTCTTCCAGTGTTGAACATGCTCTTAAGGTCTTGCAAATGTTGTCACATTATGACAACCAGACCATTGTCGCTTTCTCTGATAATTCTTCTTATGAATCCACCTGAAACATAACACTCCCGTCACATTTGTCAAAGCAATTACACTATCCCTAAACAATAGGCAGTAATACAAGCAACTTGTACTTTATTAAAGCAATTACACCATTCATAGAATAGAAGGAAACAACATATGTAGCTCAAATGCAGCAAATGTGCATGAACAGACTCAAATAATCTTATTATTGAATCCAAAATAGTATTACAATTCAGCCATGGAGACAATTATCAGTTAAAATAAAATAATAGAACAATTCAAAACATACACCTTTAGATTAAAAATGACTAACAGTCATATTTTCCCCTAACTTTACAATCTACCCATAGCTTTTGCTTGACTTGCAGAGCTTTCAAGAATTGGAACCCTATACAATGAGAAGAGAAGATAAGATATAGAAAATAGAAGAACGAAGGCAACCCTAAAACTGATCCGAAAATTCCATCTAGAATCTTCATTCACCGTTGATCAAAAAATCTGTAAAATATCTTCTCCAAATTTCATCCAGCTGCTAAAAATATCTCCCATGCATAAACTATTTCAGCCTTTTTTACTCTTTATTTGCTGCAGTTTACTCTTTCATTTATTCACTACGGTTTTTATTTTATTTACCATTAGTAAATAAAATATATCCACTTAACTTCAATGCAAAGTATTTAGCTTTTGATCTTTTACTCCAGCATAATAGAATGTAAAATATTTAATTTTATTCATCCTATTCCTATGCATTTTAATGTTTTAAAATCCCATTTAAAACATCCCTCAAATTTAAAATTAAATGTAACCACACGTGAATTGTTTCCCTCATGCTCTTGAATTATTCACATTTCATAATACCTTATTCACTCAGCACCGAAGAGAAAAAATGAGCCCCACCCCCATTTTAATATTTTACTTAAAAAACACTATCGGGTGATTTAAAAAAAATCACTTTTAAAACCCCTTTGGTAATTTTTTTTTAAAAAATACTCCCCCTAGCCTTTCAAAAATCTCCATTTAAATTTTACCTTGAAATATCCATGATATTTTAAAACTTGGGGCCCACCACTATTTTAAACTGTGTGAGAAATTAAAATTTTAAACCTTAATTTCAGGCTCCTCCCATTGCATACCTCGCAGCTATTTTGGCCATGTCATTGGCATTCTTGCGAGGTCTACGAGAATGCCCTAATCTTGCTTCACGGGTTCTTTTTTGGTTTGGCTACTAGCTTGAGCTTCCCTTTCATGGCCGCACCTAGTCTTCTCCACAATGGTTGTGGGCTATTCATATATCCCACACTGCTTGGTGCGCGGCTCCCTTCATCTCCATCCACCCTCTGCTGAGCATGGGCTTCTACTCGCCAAATATTCACCTTCTTCTCTACTAGGATGCACACTCTGCACTGGTGCGAGCTCTCACCTACCTCTGCTGGTCGCGCATCCTCACCTACCCTGCGTACTGGGACAAGCTCCACAGTCTACCCATGAGCCTTACTTCTAGTTCTGCTAGCATGGTGCGGGCCTTTTGCTGGTCCCTGGTGGTTGTGTGTACCCTTCACAGGGTGTGGGGGTCTCCCATCTACTTGGTCTTCCCTTTCATGCCACCTCTCCTTCATTTGGCAGCTCGCGCCTCCTCCACTATGCACATGATGGTCTTTCCCTATTCCAGGCAGCACACCTCCAACTACCCTTCATCACTGGTTTAAATTGCAGGCTCCTCCATTTCTTCCTTGCATGCTTTGATGGATGCCCTTTCAACACATACGCTTTGAACACAACCCGCAATCATGGCATCGATGCCCCCACAACTTTGTGATATAGGAACAAAAACAACCTCCAAACTTCATGGTACAGTCCTAATAGGGGAGCGGTTAACATCATGAGGGTACTCGGTCCATCATTCTTCCAAACGTTGTAGAGAAATGGTTTGATCACTGGCCCCTCACACCCATGTCGAAGACAATAAGACCTGGGAGAAAGACTTCATTATTCCACAAGAATGGTGAGTTAACAAAAAATGTACAAGAATTACTGAACGCTGCCCCAACCCCATTGATTCCAAGGCACAATGTAGTCAAAGGAGTTTCCAGTGTCAATATCTTTCATAGAAATGGCCTCTCTCCACAATGATCTAATATCCTCGTTATCATTTGAAACTTCATTGAAGATAGGCTTCTTGATTGTCCAGATAAATTCATATTATATGAATTATGTATCAAGTTTAAAATTTTGCTTCCATTTAATCATGAAGGATGATCTCTAACATAATCCCAATTTTGGCAAGTGAATTATCAACATTGGAATTCCTTGCAATGGACCTACCTAGTGTAACCCTGACTGAATCCCCTCATGCCTAATGCACACCATACATTTGCTTCCAATTTTATTCACACATCAAACTAAATATATCCCCATTTTGCCAATATTTGCGTCCATCAAACTTGTCAGGCCCTGAACTCGGACACCATAAACCCTTATAGAATAAATTTATCTTTTAGTATATGTGGATGTTCAAACATTCTAGCAAGATTGAAAAATGCAATGACCCTATCCCATGGTGACACCAAGTGCAACATCACCCTCAAGTTGTCTAGAAAGTCTTCCTAAATTAATGTCTGATTGCCATCAAAAGTCTCAACCATGCTTGGTTATTTGTCTATGTATTTTGAAAACATGAAGACATTGTTACATTTACCTGTCTCTTTATTTTTCATCTTGGAAACATTTACTTGACATGGTTGTAGCACCGTGATGAATACAAGTCAAAACAATGCAAAGCATGTCAAGCCCCATTTGGGCTTGGCTAAAAAAAAAATTCATTTTCAAACAAGTTCTATGCTCAATGACCTGACACTGCCTTTTGAATACATATGAAATTGAAAAACGAACCGAGTCTGCCTTAGAAACTGCTTTCTGGCACTTTTGCAAAATGGGAAAAATAGGCCAAGTTGCTTCAGGAATCAATCTGGGAAACCATTCAAACGACCTCGTGAGACCTTAAAAACTTGCAAGAACATAGTCATTTGACCCAAAAGTACAGTGCAAAAGATGGCTCAGAGAAATCAGTTACAAGGAACTGGATATTAATCGGCAAAGTTGCCGATTAAAATTTTCTAAAACAACAACCATTCTACACCAGTTAAAACTGATCCAATTGCTCATTTGTAAAAATAACAAATCAACTCCTAGCGAGTTTCCATTAGACATGGTGGAACATTTAGATACCCTAAGCATGTGTGCAAAAGGAATTAATTTGAAACATCACCAATCAAAAGTTATTGATGGTCGAAGTTGGCCTTTCAGATGGGCTGTCAAGAATGCAACTACAAAACAGAACAAACTGCATTTGGTTTCGATCTGCTAAAAATAGCAAACTAGATCATGAAGTTCTGCAAACTGACACCCGAGATCATTTTGATATGGGGAATATGGAACAACATTTTCTCTGACATGACAGTGAACTAGTTGCAAAAACCAAGCTCAAACAGGAAGCTGTTTCACAAAACAAACTATCTGCAAACAGCTGAACAATGCAAAAACCTTCCAGCTTCACTTTTCGAAATGCTGTTAGAACTCATCGTGAGAAGCTCAAATTTGACATGCCTCCTCACATATGTCTACTGAGTATGTTTGCAACTAGGTTTTGCATGACAATCAACAGGCTTCAAAATATAAGCCTCCAAAGTGGGTCAGTTGGGACTGATTCGTCAGGTGCACTTCTGAAAGTGTAGAAACAAAATTTTGAAATAGGCATCTCAAATTTGCAAAATTTGAGAGTGCCAACACATATTTCATGCAGGAGCACTGTTTTTTAGTGCTTTTGCATATTTCATGCAGGAGCACTGATTTTTACCGCTTTTTCATATTTTACATGCCTTAGTCATTTTTTGGCACATGTAATGTCAGAGTTTTTAGCACTTCTCCATATTTTCCAATATGTAAAAGTATTGATTTTTTTTGCTCTTGCAAATGTAAAAGCATTGAGTTTTTTTCGCTCTTGCACATGTAAGAGCGTTGAATTTTTTCACTCTAGCACATGCAATGGTGGGGAATTTTTGAGCCTTTACATCTCAAACCACAAGTCAAAATGTAAAAGCTCTATTTTTTACCGCTTTTACATGACATGTTGAAGCACTATTTTTAGTGTGTTTACACAACATACAATTTTCTTCCAAAACATGCTAGAGCACTATTTTTTAGTGCTTTTACATCAAATATAGAATATCCAAGTGTAAGGATGCTGATTTTTAGCACCCTTGCACAAATTTCTGAAAATTTTACTAACTCCCAGAAACTTCCAAAAATCTATTCTAGGCTCTGTTTCACCCACTTCGCTCAATTTTTCTTGCTCCAATTATCACATCCATTTTCTTGTTTTCTCACTTCCACTTTGTTCTTTGTCATCATCACATTCAATCTTCCCAAACCCATGAAATTTCTCTAATTTACATCCAATATGCAGTGTCTTTAAAATTTGAGTAATTACATCTGAAGTGCAATACCCCATGCTAAAACCTCAAATTTTCCTACCTTTGCATCAAAATTGTTAAAGCCTATTCTTGCATACATTTTCATCTCTTGTGCCCATATTCTAGAGTAGTTTTGATCAATTTCCTACTTATCACCAAGCAAGAAGGCTTTGAAGTACAACCAAGAAGTTCTTCCTATGTTTCATTTTTTCAAAGAAGTGTTCATAAATGGTTCAAGAAGAATTTGAAGATGAAGCTTTCTATAATGAAAATAATGATGGATTTCTAGCTTATTCTAGATTTGAAAGGCACCAGAAAGTCTTCAATCTCATCAAAGGAGTCAATCTCAAGAATCCTCGTCATCTCCAAAGTACACTCCAATGCCAGACAGTGATGGAGTGCATGTTATAATGAATTTTTCATGGGGAAAGATGTTAAAGAAGGCTAAATTTTTCGTTAGATTATATTTCCAATATTCAGCATTTTCACAATTTATGTAGATAGGTTTTGACATTTTACATGTCATTTTGAAAAATGTAATTACAGGTAAAAATAGAGATGTTTTCCTATATTCATGGATGCCATTTTTGAATAAGTCAACTAGTTGGTTAGGGTTTTTCCTAGATTATCTCTCCTCTCCCATCTATAAATAAGAGAGGATTCTATTGTATTAGGATCTTTTATCTTGTGCAACGAAGTGTTGCCCAATTGTGAAGAAAATATTGAAAATTTGAGTTCATTTTTGTGAATATATTTTTGATCAAAAAAGAAGTGAAGTTCTACACCAAACTTTATGTTGGGAACACTTATATTTTGATTTTATTAAAAATTGATAGTGATTAGTAGTTGAGATTGAAAGATCTTTTGAGTGAATCTGTGTAGACTTTGAGCTACACCCATTGCTTGAAATTGTGATATTGTTGATACTATTGGTAAATTCTCTATAAGACTTTGTGCTTATATTTATTCATAATGCTCGTGGGATTTATTGTGAAGTATTTAGAGGACTTTGTGCTTCTTTTACAATGTTGGTTAATATCTTGAAGGATTCTTTATCGTAAACTATGGACCGACTTTGTGCCTCCATGATATTTTCTTATTTGTTACTTATCTTTATCATGTTGGTATTCCTAGGCTTTTCTTTGAAAAGATACTAGGAATATTGGAATTTACTTCTTAGTTTTAATTTGAAGTTGTATTACATCTAGAGGTTAAAATTATGAAGCATTGTAAAACATATTCTCTGAGAAAAGAGAGAATCATGAATGTGATACACCCCCATATCATTAGTATAGTTTAAATTATTCTAAATATGTGATTAGATTTCCTTAGTTTCAATAAGCAGTAGGAAGGGAACCTCCCCTTTCCGAGAGGAGTGATTCTATCTCACATAACTTTGGTTGAAACCATGGTTTGTAATCTGTTAAAAGGGATTATAGAATTTTCACCCAATAGTTTTTTGGCGACTCCGCTAGGGTTCATGAAGCATGTAATCAAAGCCTCATGCTTTCAATTGAAGTGAATAAGCACTCCAATATCTTATTTTGATCTTGTGTATTGTTATTATTAATATCTCTCTTGTTTCAAGTCTACATTTTGTCTGGTAGAAGCTATACACAGGGTTTAAGGGTTCAAGGAGTGGTGGACCCATTTTTTCAATTATTGCAACAAAATAACATCATTTCTTCTCCTCCATGAGCAAGGTCACCATTGCAGTGGACTGCAAGTTATCCTCCATGAAGACTAAGATCTCCTCTTCTGAGTGAATATTTTGTTTTTCATAGAGTATTAGCTCAAGTACCTGTGATACATAATATTATTGTTGCACCACCTCCAAGACCTTGGGTAAATGCTTTTTGACCTCTCAGGTTAGCAGTACCTTTACATGAACTTCCTCATGTTTCACGGAAGCATATCCCAATATTCCAATGTGATGGAAAGCAACACCCTGATGAGCACATCACTGCCTTTTACATTGTTTGTGGTGTTCTTGGTGTAGAGCATGAAGATGTTGTTGTAAGATTGTTTGTTGAAACTCTACAAGGAGTTGCTTTAGAATGGTTCTATACTCTTCCAATTGGTACAGTTACTAATTAGAATACTCTTCGAGCTAAGTTTGAAGAAAGGTTCAAACTTGCTGAAGATGCACATGCCTTGTTGGCACAACTTACAACCATGTGAAAAGAATCCCATGAACCCATGCTTGAGTTTGTGGCTAAGTTTAATAATCTCGTGACAAGAATTCTTATGGTGGCAAGACCAATGGATCATAATCTAAAGTGTTTCTTCATGAATACACAACCTCCCAAAGTAATTTTTCTTTTGTATAGAACAACTCTTTCTAATGTTGAAGAAGCTTAGTAGTTAGCAACAAGTCTTGAGGATGACATGATTCTTCCTAGTGAAATAAGAATGAATACAAACACAAAAGTGCAAGTGTTAGGTTCTTTAGCATCCAATACTAATTCCAACTTTGTTGATCCCGTGGTTAAAATATTGGAAAATGAAATCTTGGCTTTGAAGAAGAAAGTTGCTAATAATAATTCTTATAAGGATATTCCTAGGACATACCCCAATTCTTCCAATAATTCGGGCAATGCCAACCGAAACTAGAATTATCTTCCAACACCTCAAGGAATAATTGCTTTAGAGGATCCACCCACCAATGCAATTGGGGGATATTATGAAGTGAAACAAGGTGATTACACACAACTAGGATACCCTATGTAAGAAAACACTAATCTGTTCCATGAAGATGAAGCAGATCTAGTGGCGACTCTAACATTGGTTATTTGCATGTTGAGCATGAACCCGATGAGGAGGACATAGTTATAGATCATGCATATGTTGTCTTCACATGCTCGAAAAAAAATCAGCTTGACCAAAATCAAGTTGAAAATATGAAATCTAAGGACAAGCTACCAATCATAATTGCAAAAAGAGGTTCTCCTTTGCCCCTACAACCAAAGGATGCAGTAAATAAATCAGTAAGTGCTCCTCATCCTCATATTGTCTCTTCAAGCTCAAAAGCCAATTATTGGGTTCTTAAGACCAGTGCCCACTTTTTTTAAACCTATCCCTAAAGTTACACCTACTTCCTTGATCAATTAATTCCAAGCATTTGATATCATTGATCATGCAAAGAAAACAAAAATCTAGCTGTCTGAAACTTGAATACTTGAAAGCCAATCCTGAGAAATTTGACAAGCTTGTTAAGTTTGTGAAGGATAAAGGAACCAATCCATCTAAAGATATCCTTCAAATATTCCTGTTGACCTAAAGCCTAAGCCTCCACAAACTAACTTAGTCTCCACTCTCTCATCAGTTCCAGAAAAGATTGATCCTTTCTACATCTCATTACTAGTCAATGACTTCAAGTTGAGAAATTATGTTATTGACTCAGTGCATTTGACAACATCATGCCTGCTAACGTAGCTACCATCTTGGGTTTAAAAATAATAAAAAAATTTGGTTGTTGCTTCTCCATGCAAAATAAACCTATGCCTCTAATCAAGCAGATCAAGGATGCACAGTTTGCATTTGCTGCATTTCTGGAGAATAAAATCAAGATGACAGTCTTGGTTGCAGATATTCTAGCATCCTATGGTCCCTTACTTGGATGTAATTTCTACAAAGATATGGGAGAAGAGCTCAAAATGGATAGGTTAGAGGCAAGGATACCAGTCAAAGGTGTTATGAAGAAGTTGTTTTGAGAAAGGGGAGAAAACTTTTTTGTAATAAGATTAGTGGACCCAAAAGCCCAGATTCTCTTTGAGTCTCCTAAGATGAGTTTTTACTATTTGCAACCTGATAAAATATTTGAGTTTTTGGATAAGGATGCAAGAAAAGAGAAGAAAAATTATGGCTCGTCTTCTTCAGATAAGGAAATATCTTTATATAGAAAGTCTTCTTCAGATGGAGAATATTCAGGATGAAGGAATCATAGACTTTGAAGTTATCAATTTAATGGATCCAAACAATGTTTGGAATATTGAATTCGGTGGTAGTTGTTCATCCACTAGATCAAGAATGAGAATTGTTAGATCATACCTCCTAAATGAAAAATCTTCCCTTTTCCTTTCAAGTTGTTGTATGACAATAATAATGACAAAGCAGAGTATGAATCATTGTTGTTAAGAATGGAGGTTGCATGTAAGAAAGGAGTTAAAAAATTTCATACCTAAGTTGATGTCGAGTTAATGATTTTTCAGAAGAGATGGTATCAAACAAAAAATGAAAGGTTGTGACATTATAAAAAACATCTTTGGGATCCTGGCATAAGCATTGTATGATGCATCATGGGAAAAAAGGAGAGGACCTATCACTGATTCACCAACTTTCTAGTGAAAAAAGTTTCTTTTTCATTTTGTGTCTTTTTATTTTGTCACCTGACTCTTATGCCCAATGGATGGATGAAGGGACTTCGAGACTGGAGTTCTTCTCCCTTCGCTTGTTTCAAAGAAAAATCAAAGGAATCTGCCTAGCAAGAGCCAGTTGTTATCCTTGAATTCAACGTGCTCAATTCATGAGATAACCCCTATGAAACTTGTTTGTTTTGTAGCCCACATGCTTTAGGAATGCAAAATGAGGTGAATTTAATTGGTTCTCGTGCATGGTCCCCCATCCAGAAAAATTTATTTCAAGCATTAACCTTTGTTAGTTCGTTGAAATTCACATTTTAAACCAAGTTGTGAAAATTTAGTTTTGGGAGTTAGAAAATTTTTTGCACATGCAAGAGCTCTATTTTTTAGCGCTTTTGCATATTTCATGTAGGAGCACCGATTTTTAGCGCTTTTGCATATTTCATGCAAGAGCACCAATTTTTAGCGCTTTTGCATATTTTATGCAGGAGCGTTGATTTTTAGCGTTTTTACATATTTTCCATGCCTTAGTAATTTTATGGCACATGTAATGCTCGATTTTTTTAGCATTTTTTCATATTTTCCAACATGTAAAAATGATAAATTTTTTTGCTCTTGCACATGTAACAGAACTTAATTTTTCACTCTTGCACATGTAAGAGCGTTGATTTTTTTTGCTCTTGCACATGTAAGAGCGTTGATTTTTCTCACTCTTGCACATGTAAGACCGCTGATTTTTTTCGCTCTTGCACATGCAATGATAGGGAATTTTTGAGCCTTTACATCTCAAACCACAAGTCAAAATGTAAAAGCTTTGTTTTTTACCGCTTTTACATATGACATGTTGAAGCATTTTTTTTTAGCACTTTTACACAAAATGTAATTTTCTTCTAAAACATGCCAGAGCGCTATTTTTTAGAGCTTTTATATCAAATATAGAATTTACAAGTGTAAGGGTGTTGGTTTTTAGTGTCCTTGCACAAATTTCTGAAAATTTTACTAACACCCAAAAACTTCCAAAAATGTATTCCAAGATCCATTTCGCCCGCTTCGCTAAATTTTTCTCTCTCCATTTCTCACATCCATTTGCTAGTTTTCTCTCTTCCACTCTATTCTCTTCCATCATTGCATTCAAGCTTCCCAAACCCATGAAATTGCTCAAATTTACATGCAATATGTAGTGTCTTGAAGAATTGAGTAATTACATTTGAAGTGCAATACCCCATGCTAAAACCTTAGTTTTTCCTACCTTTGCATCAAAATTGTTAAAACCTACACTTGCATACATTTTGATCTCTTGTGCCCTGATTTCGAAGTAGTTTTGATCAAGTTCTTGCTTATCACCAAGCAAGAAGGCAAGTTGAAGTACAACCAAAAATTTCTTCCTATTTTTTCAGTTTTTCAAAGAAGTGTTCATCAATGGTTGAAGAAGAATTTGAAGATGAAGATTTCTCAATAGCTTTAATGAAAAAAATGATGGATCTCTAGCTTATTATATATTTGAAAGGCACTGGAAAAGCCTTCAATCTCTTCGGAGGAGTCAGCCTCAAGAATCCTCGTCATCTCCAAAGTACACTTGAATGCCAAATAGTGATGAAGTACATGTCATAATGAATTTTTCATGGAGAAATATTTTGAAGAAGGATAAATTTTACCTTAAATTAGATTTCCTAGTTTTATCATTTTCATGCTTTATGTAGATAGATTTTGACATTTTACATGTCATTTTGAAAAATGTAATTACATGTAAAAATAGAGATATTTTCCTATATATTCATGGTTGAAATTTTTGAATAAGTCAACTAGTTGGTTAGGGTTTTTCCTAGATTAACTCTCCTCTCCCATATATAAATAAGAGATTATTCTATTGTATTATAATATTTTATCTTATGCAACAAAGTGTTTCCCAATCATGAAGAAAATATTGAAACTTTGAGTTCATTTTTGTGAATCTAGTTTTGATCAATAAAGAAGTGAAGTTTCATGTACCAAACTTTGTGTTTGGAACACTTATCTTATGATTTGATTGAAATTGGTAGTGATTAGTAGTTGAGATTGAAAGAGATTTTGAGCAAATCTATGTAGACTTTGAGCTACGCCCATTGCTTGAAATTATGATATTTTTGATACTATTGGAAAATTCTCTGTAAGACTTTGTGCTTATATTTATTCATATTGCTCATGGGATTTATTATGAAGTATATATAATATTTTTTGATTATTTTACAACACTAGTTACTTTCTTCAAGGATTCATTATCAGAATATATGGAACAACTTTGTGCCTCCATGATCTTTTCTTATTTGTTACTTATCTTTATCATGCTAGTATTCCTAGGCTTTGCTTTGAAAATATACATTGGAATATTGGAATTACTACTTAGTTTCAATAAGCAGTAGGAAGGGCACCTCCCCTTTCCGAGAGGAGAGATTTTATCTCACATAACCGTGGTTGAAACCAAGGTTTTATAATCTATTGAAAGGGATTGCAAAATTTTCACCCAAAAAATTATAATTAAATACAGAATCATACTACATTGCATATACATTCATGCATTTAGACAAACATATATCAACATAGCACATTTCCATTTCTAGATACTTGAAATTGCTGAAAAATGTATGTAAGGAATACAAAAGATACATAAGGTCTTGATAATGTCTTTGAAACAGTTTATCAAATGAAATGATAAAAGCATAAAATAGTAAAGGAAAACTATCCATTAATTGATCCCATCATTTCCCCCCAACTATGCTATTGCTTGTCCTCAAGCACTTTTAAGGTTGAAGGTTGTACTAGAGGGACATCTCTCTAAAATCCACCACACAGTCTACTAATTTTCCCTGCTTCAAGTAGTATCCTTGTTGATCCTAAATATTTGTCAATCTTTTATTTTATGATCTTCTCTCTTCCTCTCACTTCCTCCCTATATAATGTGGTATAGGGAGAGAGATGATAAGAGGATGAAAGGTGAGTGGGAACAAAGCAACTCCATTCCTCATTGTAATTGAAATATATTTATCTGACCTACAATTCATTGCTACATAGGTGTAAAAAAAGTGTGGTTCCTTCCTCTTGAGTTTTGTGTAACCTCATTCCATCTATCTTGAGAAAAGTTAAAATCCTCTGTGATGGTACCTATTGCTAGTTCCTTCATACTCTTGTAATCTCTTTATCTGTATTCCACAATATTTCTTTGAATCCCTTGTGTTGTATAAGATCTAACCACTGGTCCACTACTACATTAGGGTCTTTTGACTCCTCTCTTAGCTATAGGGAGAGATATTTATCTCTCATGATATTCCTATAGAATATTCCCCCTTTGATGCTCATTTCAGAAAAAAGAAGACAATGACCTAATTTTGAGATCCCCCACAAACATTAATGTGTCCCATGCAGTATCATAAGAAAGATTAAAATTGTGCAAATACAACTCACATAACTAATCTTACATTTCAGGTGTAGACCTTGAGAAAGCTTCTAAAAATGAAGCTCTTGAATTCATTGCAACAAGGAAATCATTAATTATCTGACTAAATTGAAAACATAAAAACTTTTCTTGCAAGAAAATGACATATACCCTGGTAGGTGGTCTACATTTCATTGGCCACACTATTTTATCTACTAGTTCGTCATTTTCTACTTTTAATTTCTTCGTCTTTGTTTATTGCTTCTTGATTGTCCTAGAATGATTAGATATTATTTCAATTTTATCATTTTTCCCATTCTTTTTCTATTTGGGAAAACTCTTGTGTTCTCTTCCTCAATTCAATTGCTAATGACACAACAATAGGTACAATGGGGGTCTTTATATGTCCAAATGAGCTCCAAAGAACTAGATCTTTTCCATGTGTTTCTGAACCGAAGATAAAATGGGAAGGGGATGACTTCCTATTCTATCTAGGTCATTCAATTATGTCCTAAAAATCTTAATTGAATTGACTATCAACCTTATAAGGTGAGTCAATTCAAAATTAGGAGGACCTAGGAAGGGGTTCTATTCATCTTTAAGGGGTTCACCACCGAGCAAATGCTTGGAAAACACAACGTGATATGCAAAATGACCAAAAATGAGGTAAATGAGAGATACAAATAATGAAAATGTGCAACACCAAGTTAGGGTATGTGTACCTAGGAATTTTGGAGATGATGTGAGGATTCTAGAAATGCAAATAAGTTTCCAAAATATTCCTTGAAGGACTAAGATGCCCAAGATAGCGTATTAGTCCTGCTGTTGTTTTTTGGGGCAAATACAAAATCTTCAAATGTCGGAACCAGATCTGAAATAATATTTGAAATATATGCTCAAGAGGACTAAGATGCCCAGGGAGGTGTATTAGTCCCACTCTAAATTTTTGAAAATTTTGAATGTGGTCCTGAGCTCCAAGGTCTCCACTTGCTTCTTTTCGGATCTCAGGTTTTGAAACTACCGGATCTGACCTATAGGTGAGTTTCTATGAAGATGACAACTTTTCAATGCAACTTTGACAACTTTTCACTCCAAGTGATCTTCAATTCTTCAACCTAGATCTGCAACACAAATATGCAAGATGGGATGAACTTGTTGATTGTTAGTGAATGGGGGTTTTCCTTGGTCAAACCCCTTGTTGGTAATTAAACCTTTAAATGAAATAGAAATAATGATGTAAATGGTGAATGAACAACATGCAATATTACAAATCATCAAACCATTGTAAAGTCTACAAACATGTGTGAAATGGTTGCTATGGATATGGATCTTGAAATGATTGATAGATCTTGAATTTCTTGCTTCCTTGAATCAAAAACCTACATCACAAATGTTAGAACAACAACACACATGAGAAAGAATGGCATTTGACATGATGCTTGAATCTTGATGATGGTTCAAAATACTTGATGAATTTATCTTGAATGCTCTTGATCTCATGAATTTTCCTTAAGAATCAATAATCAAGTTTCTAGGATGAAAATGAATGAATGAACCTTGTATGTACACTTATCTATGCTTAATATCCTGAAATTGTATCACACCAAGATGACATATGAATTCATTAAATGAAGGAGGCTAAATCTTGCCAAAATTTGAATTTAAATCCTTAAAATGACTCAAGGAGGACTAAGATGCCCTAGGTGGTGTCTTAGTCCCATGTGATGAAACTTGGGGCACATACACCAAAAAGGGGCCCAATTAAGATACCTAAAAATTAGGGTCTCGAAACCTCAGGGGGAAAAATATTCCTTAAGTGGAATTTTAGTCCCGAACAAAAATTAGGGAAATGCCAATCAAAATCATTAGGAAATCATTTATGCATTGGATAATGTCGATATAAACTAGAAAAATATACCATTCATAGGGCTTGTGGACACAAAATAGGACCAATTAAGCCATAAAGAAGGATAAATAAAGCAAGGTGGTACCAAAAAAGTGTGAAAATGCAAGGGTATGCATTTTAGTACACTACATTTAGCCCCCACTTTAGTGAGAGGGTGAACTTGCTTCAAAATCACACTAACATAGCCAACTACACAATCAAGAGGGGTTCAAATGTACAAATGTTAGTAAGAGAGGCTAACAATGATCAAGAGGGTGGCCAAGATCCTAGGATCAAGATTCTATGGAAAACCAACATAGGCAAAAAGGAACACGCTTGTGTATGATATATGAAGCCAAAATCAGATCGCAAACGTACACCATCAAAGAAAAGAAAAAGGAAAACATAAAAAAAACGAAAACAGATCAAGCTTTGACTGGTCGTCCAACATGGTAGACTGAGTCTAGGCTTGAAGAGGGTTTATAAGTGGAATGAGCTTCCCACTATGCAAACAAAACACATGCTCACAAGGGCTAGTGGGAACTATTTTTC
Source organism: Sequoiadendron giganteum (assembly GCA_007115665.2). Classification (NCBI taxonomy): domain Eukaryota; kingdom Viridiplantae; phylum Streptophyta; class Pinopsida; order Cupressales; family Cupressaceae; genus Sequoiadendron; species Sequoiadendron giganteum. The sequence goes on along the minus strand of CM021100.1, from coordinate 298,770,993 downwards.
CACTAGGTTAGCCGCAAGGGACCATATCAAATCCATACCTCCATAAATTTAATAAGGTACAAAAATGGATGATCACATGGGCTAGTGAAGCTAGTTGTTCACTAGGTGAGCCCCAAGGGACAATATAAAAGTCATACCTCCATGACTTTAATAAGGTAAAAAAATGAATGCTCATAGGGGCTAGTGAACCTAGTTGTTCACTAGGTGAGCCCCAAGGGACCATATCAAAGCCATACCTCCATAAATTTAATAAGGAAAAAAGGAGAAAATGAAATGCAACAAGAAAGAGATACATTTGAAGGGATTTCGCTTAGTTCATATGAGGTCTTACTCTAAGGGGACATTGTTCCTAATATCTCCAATAGAGGACTAGTGAAAGGATAAAAGATTCACCACTTAGGATATGTAGTGCGCCACATCATCACTAAGGGGAATATAATATGCTCAGATAGGTCACACTCTTGAAGGGCATTACTCCCAATGTCACCACAAAGAGGAAAATGTATTGTATGGAGAAATAAAATCACATAAAAAAAAAATATGAAAAAGGAAAAATGCAATCAAAATAATGCCAATGTATGCCCCCACTTTAAATAAATTGCCAACACAATACTATGAGCAATTAATTTAAAGTAAAAAAGATGAAAAAGGAAGAGAGGGTTTCCCACAAAAAAGCCATAAGGAATCTATGGATTTGGGGTCAATATTTGTCTTTGTTGCAATGAAATTAAAGAGCTATGAACTGTCATCATTCCCCAAATACACATAGAACTAGAAGAATGACACAAAGAGAGCAAAAGCAAAGAAAATGCTTTTGGGTCAACATGGAAGAGATATAGGGTATCTTGACGCCTTGCGCCATCCCCAAAAGGAAAACACAAGACATAAGTGAACAGATAAATGAAAAGGCAGAAGCTTACAACATAGAGAAGAATGAAGGTACAAATAGAGGAATGCATAGAGAGAAATATAAAAAAAAAATCATGGGGGATCACAATACACACATGCAAGCAAAAGTGAAAATAAAATGAAAAATACTTATTAAGGCACATGCAAATCAACCATCCAGAAGGTCATCTACATCCCAGTCTTATTTAGTATATCCAGAATGCAAATCACTAGCGAGAGGGATCACATCAAGTGATGTACTAGGAGAATCACCATGTTCAAGACATGTTGAATCACTCAGTTTAGGAGGATAATCATGGTTGTTATCGTTTAAGCTCATGGATGATGAAAATAAAAAATTCAACTCATTATGCACTTCCTCATTGATTTTAGTTGTTTCCTCATCGTCATCCAAGTTAACCACAATAGGAGGAAAAATGATAATATTTATAGAAGGTTCTAGTCCTTGTTGTGTTTAATTTACAGTCTCTGGTAAGAGAGGAGGCTCATTATTTATTGCTTCTATCAAGTTCGGATTTTTCATTTTAAATGTTGTTCTCATTATTCATCTCTCAAGAAATAACATGATACCTACGCCTACTCTCTCTAGCATTGTGGTTCCTTTTATTATGATTTTCAAATTGTGTTTGTGTAGGAGCTGGTTTATCAACCATAGGTTCCTTTTCTTCTTTTAAGGAAAGAACAAAAGAAACCATGGAAGGTTGTTCAACCACTTTCTCTTTGGCATTATAAATTTTCTTAGGAGGCAGATTAGGACTTGTTTGGTTTTCTCTAGGTCTCTTGTAGGAAACAAGTAAGGGTGCATTCATGGATGGGTCTTGGTTTGTTGGAGGGGCTTTAGGATTAACATTGGTTTGTTTAGGTGGCGGAGGTTCAAGCATGGGTGGAGGTTCGATCATGGGTGGAGGAAATTTTTCAAGGGATAGATTGGTTATGCATTTTGCTTTGAACTTTTGGTAGGATAGGAAAAGGAATTCTTCACGCTATCTTATAGGTTCCATGGGCTCAGGAAAAAATTAATCTAAGGAGAAATTTCCATAGGAAGACAGGGGTCTAAAGCCACTATGGTTTACAGTGAATATTTCCTTGTCAACTAGAAACTTTAAGCATTTATGGACAACGGATAGGACTGCATTCATGGAGTAAAGCCATTTTTAGCCTAGCTTCACATGAAATTGGTTTGAATTAGATATAATAGAGAATGATACCTTTGATTTCTTTGGTCCTACTTGTAAAGGGAGTGTGATTGAGCCCATCGTATCACGAGAAAAGCCATCATGCATTTTAATCCATGCTTTTTATTTATCATATATATCTTGAGTGATTTTATGCACATATAAGAGTTCTTTTGTGATCGCATTCTCTCCATAGACATGAACAATTAAAACCCCAGGAGTGGGCTTGTTATAGATTTTGTCGACTATGTAAAGAGGACCATTAGGTGCATGCTTAATTATTTTTTCTCATGAGAAAGTAATGTCAATGGTTTTCTATTTATGAGGCTCGATGTCAATCACTCCTATCATTGTATCAATAGGAATTTGTTCATTAGTATCCGTAGGAATCTATTCATCATCATCCATAGAAATTTATTCTTGTTTTCTTATATTGTCAGCATCTATATGTCAACATTCATTACATTAGGCTTACTTTTCATAGCCTTAACAAATGAAATATTATGATTGGGCATGGGATTGGTAAATATTTATAAGTTTTGGTTAGGAGGAGCCACAAACTTATTACCTTTGTCATTCACACCTCCAATTAGGATATGACTAGAATCAATAAGGTCTTGCACAAGATGTTTAAGATGCTTGCAATGCTTTGTGTCATGTCCTTTTTGTTGGTGATAAGAACAATAGGCATTGTGTGTAAAGCTTGAAGGTAATGGTATGCTAGGGTCAAGGGGTTGGATGGGAGGTTAGGTAACCATGTTTTCTTTTAAGATTTGGGTCATTATGTTGTGGATTTTTTTGGGTAAGGGATTAAATTACCTTTGTGGATCCCCAAATATATAAGGATTACTCTTCTTTATAATGGCTACTTGGGTATCAACGGGTTGGGTAGGTTGAGAGGTGTAATTTAGTTGAAGGAAAATCTTAGTTTTTCTTCTAAAAGTTTGATAAGTGTTTTGGTTTGAAGTTTCAAAATTTTTAGGATGAGTAGGGGTAGCTTTTGGTTCACTAGCACTTATATCATTTTGATAATATTGAAGGGAAATGCATAGGTGCATGAAGGAAGGAACCTTAATCATAGTGAGATTATCCCTTATCTTGTTTTGTAAATTTTATATGAACATATTTTGAAGGTGAGAATCAAAAACCTTTACACTGATTTGGTAATAAAGCAACTGGTAGCATGAAATAAAGTCAGTGACTTTTTCACCCTCATTTTTCTTGCATATCATCAAATCAGAAAATTTCATTTCAAGAACCATGTGCACTTGGAAATGTTTAATAAAGGCCTCAACAAGTTAATTGAATGAATGATGTGAGTTGTTCAATAATGCAGAAAACCAGTCCAAGGAAATGTCTTTCAAGGATTGGGGAAAATGTTTAGCCAAAACTTTGTCCTCAAGGATAAAGTCACTACACAAAGTAGTGAAGGCATTAACATGATTAGTAGGATCTCCCTTTCCTCAATATTTCTCAAATCTAGGGATCTCTATACCTTGTGGCACAAAATTTCTCAATATATCCAAGGATAATGGGTTACTCTTGACATAGTATGACGATGAACCATTTTGATTTTGATTTACGGTAGAGACTCGACATTGAAGGAATGAAAATATTTGTAAAAGGTGGTTAATGATAGGATAATTGCTTGTGGTGTGATATGGAGGTAAATATGGTGGTGGTGTGTATGTGTTGGAAGGGATAATGAATGGATTTCTTGTGGGAGGAGATATGAGATTAGATGCCACATAGGTATAAGGAGCACTAGTGGAAATGTGTGAGGTAGGAAGGGTATTACTAGTTGGTTGCATCGTTGTTGTCATTTAAGGAGTTGTATAGGTGGGAATGGATGTTATGGTTGAAGAGGGAGGAGTTTTATTTCCTCCTTGCACATTATTTGAAGTTCTAGCACCATTAGTGCTGGAAGGAAGATGTTTTCAAAATATGTGAGCTATGTTACACACAACTTCCAATCCTTCATCACTTTCCATCATGCGGTGAATACTATATATGGAAATTATAATAGTGTTGGAAATGTTTTCAAAACTTGCACTATCTTGTAAATGGGATAGGTATTCATGCATTTTCATTATGTTTTCTTTAGGAATATGAACAACCATTTTTTGAACACTTGGCATAACACTTGTAGGCAAGGTAGGCATGGAAATAGAAGTGTCAAAGGTATGGTCCATACCTAGTTAACTAGTGCCAATACTATAAGTAAGAGAGCTTGATAAACCAAGATCCACAATGGGTGTCTTATCATGGGATGCCATGAGTCTCACACTTCATCTAACCACAGTATTAGTAGTAGGACACCAAGTATTGCAACTGATACAAGAAATAAACAATAGAAAATAAAATGAACATAATATATTATGCTTGCAATTACACTTGATTTTGAAATAAATTAGAATAAAAAAAAAATTCAAGAAATTGAAATAGAAAATTGAAAGCAGCCCATAGGAACATAGAAAAACAATTTCAGACCTTGAAAACTAGAGAGTCAAATTCAACAGGGACTAAGATGCTAGTAAGGGAATTTTAGTCCTCTTGGTGAGATATTGAAGTTCTAGAGGCTGAAACAAATAGAAAAAAACAAAGAGGGGATTTTGAGCAGAAAAAACTTGAGAGGGATAAGACACTAGGAAGGACGTTTTAGTCCTAGCAAAGGTTTTTATGAGAAAAACAAAAAATTATGGCTTGATAAAAAATTTCTCAGGTTGCCTACCTAGGGACCTGATGTTTGGAAATAGTAAAGTGTGCATATGGATAGAAAGAAAATAAATGACTAACAAGCAATTAAATGGAAGATTTGAATGCAAATTTTCAATTTTCAATGCAAAAACAATGTTTCTAAATGCAATTAAGAGAATGAATAATGCACTTTTCAGTTTATCAATAAAATGAAATGATGCAAGAAAGTAAAAATACAACCTATATGCACTTTTACTAATGCAAAAATAGGAAACCGTAAATATAATTTCAATAATGCAAGATGCAAGAAACCCTAGATACACTTTCACTAATGAAAGATGCAATGAATGCAATCTAGATCTAGGACTCTTAAAGGAATTTAAATCAGAAAAAGAAGAACACTCAAAGAGGTTGAGTTCACCAAAATGAACCAAATATAAAATGGGAAGGGGATGACTTCCTATTCTATCTCGGTCTTTCAATTATGTCCTAAGAACCCTAATTGGATTGACTGTCCACCTCACAAGGTGAGTCAATTCACAATTAGGAGGACCTAGGAAGGGGTTCTTTTCAGCTTTAAGGGGTTCACCACTGAGCATATGCTTGGAAAAGACAAACGTTGGAAAACATAATGTGATATGAAAAATGACCTAAAATGAGATAAATGAGAGATGAAAATAATGAAAATAATGAAAATATGCAGCACCAAGTTAGGTTATGTGTACCTGGGAAGTTTGGAGATGATGTGAGGATTATGGAAATGTAAAGAAGCTACTAAAATATTCCTTGGAGGACTAACATGCCCAAGATGGCATATTAGTCCCACTGCTATTTTTCAAGGCAAATACAAAATCTTCGAATGTCGGAATTGGATATGGATGAATCTCCAAAAGCTATGCTCAGGAGGACTAAAATTTCCAAGGTGGCATATTCGTCCTACTCTAAATTTCTAAAAAGTTTGAATGTGGTCTTGAGCTCCAAGGTTTGCACTTTCTTTTTTTTGGATCTTAGGTTCTGAAATTGTCGGATTTGACCTGTAGGTGAGTTTTCGTGAAGATGACAACTTTGCAATGCAACTTGACAATGTTGACAACTTTTCACTCCAAGTGATCTTTAAGTCTTCAACCTAGATCTACAAACACAAATATGCAAGATGGGAAAATCTTGTTGATTGTTAGTGAATGGGGGTTTGCCTTGGTCAAATCCCTTGTTGGTAATTAAACCTTGAAATGAAATAGAAATAATGAAGGAAATGGTGAATGAACAACATGAAATACTACAACTCACCAAACCCTTGTAAATTCTGCAAATATGTGTGAAATGGCTTCTATGGATATGGATCTTGAAATGCTTGATAGATCTTGAATTGCTTGCCAGCTTGAATCAAAACCCTACATCACAAATGTTAGCACAACAACACACATGATGCAAGAATAGCCTTTGATATGATGCTTGAATTTTTATGATGGCTTCAAATGCTTGATGAATTTCTCTTGAATGCTCTTGATCTCATGAATTTTCCTTAGGAATCAATACTCAAGTTGCTAGGATGAAAATGAATGAATGGACCTTGTATTTATACTTTTCTATGCTTAATATCCCAAAATTGTATCACACCAAGATGACATATGAATTAATTAAATGAAGGAGGCTATAAATTCCCACCAAAATTTGAATTTAAATCTTGAAAATGACTCCAGGAGGACTAAGACGCCCTAGGTGGCATCTTAGTCCCAAGTGATGAAACTTGGGGCATAGACACCAAAAAGGGGCCCAATCAAGATACCTCAAAATTAGGGTCCCGAAACCTTGAGGGGACAAACATGCCCTAAGTGGCATTTTATTCCCAACTAGAAATTACGAACACACCGATCAAAATCATTAGGAAATCATTTATGCATTGGAGAATGTGATTTTTAACCAAAAAATTATGCCATTCATAGGGCTTGTGGACAAAAAATAGGACCAATTAAGCCATAAAGAAGGATAAATAAAGCAAGGCGGGCCCAAACAAGTGTGAAAATGCAAGGGTATGCATTTTACTACACTACAGTTTCAATGATGGTAAGTTGTACCAATGTTTTTAGTTTTAATCCATGCTCAAATATATAGTCTTTCTTCTAACTCCCTAATTCTTGCATCCCTCTCACTATCTATTTGTTGGCATGTTTTTAGTAAGTATTCTAATTGTTTAAATATCTACAAGGATTCTTGCAATTCTTTATTAAATTCCTTTCTTCCAAGAATAAATCCTCTTCTTTCTTTAAAAAATATTCTTCTCCTACCTCCTCTGTATACATAAACCCTTTTGAGATGGGGCTCTTTGGAGATCTTATTCTCATATTTTTGGCAACACAAAATTCTTCTAAATTAGAGTTAGAAGTGCTAAAAAATACAAAGGCTATGAAATTTGTGTTTTTATTTCATCACCAAGGGCATTCCACTTCGAGTCTGTGTCTGTTTCAATCATTACAACATAGTTTTTTCCTTTTATCTATTCCCTTCATGGGCCCCTTATTTCTTAAGCAATGTGATTTCCTTCTTGACGGTGTCACCTTCCGTTTCCCCTTTACAGGTGGAAAGGTAGAAGCCCCACTCTTTCTTTTCTTTTATTTTGGTGGCCTCTTACTGGAAACTAGGGTTTTCATATTTTCTTTAGTTGTAGGTTGTGTTTCCTGCAAACTTGCTATTTTGATTACTCCATGTCGCGAGTAGGTGTTACAATAGGGGAACTAGAGGGTATTTTTGCTTCAGTTTCAACCTCAACATGTTCTTTTGCTTCTTGTTCTTGGCCCCTTTCTCCTTCATTATGAATTTGAAGAATGTTGTTAATGTTATTGCAATTCAAAAAATCCTCCCAAGACACATTTAGAAATTGGACCCTAAGGATTATTTTAACCAATAAAGTTACTAGAAAAAATGTGACAAAGTTGATTGATTTCTTTTCCTCTTGTATTTTTAGGAAATTCTCTTCAAAAAATTATAAAGAAAATTTGGAACATTGACTTGCCTCCCATGGCATAAGTGACTAAGAAATTTGAAATGTACTGTGTATAACACTGATTATCTACCATAACAAGTCAAATACCTAATTATTTGTGATACTATAGAGGCCCAAAGATAGAGTAAAGATAAGCATTTTGTACCTTGAGAAGAGGAATCCAAGTTCTCACCCAGTAAAGAGAACTCATTTCTAGTTGTGATGACATATGCCCTTAGTAGAAATTATTCTCTACTCCTTTGAATCCCTGATACTTTCACAATGATAGATTTTGATTAATCCACTCTCAAGACTCTAAAAATTGCCTTGTCATTCTACAAAGTGATAGCAAACTACTAGGTCATTAGTTCATTAAATTTTTTGATTCCAAGGAAGTAATCCAACAAGCTTGTTTGTTGAATTATTGGCATACATTACCTATCCTCCAACAAAAAATTATGGGCTACTAGTTCTCTCCTCACTATGTCTCCTCCCATTGTAATGCTTTAACTAAATTCACTTTTTTTGGCTCTATTTTGCTATATCACCCAAATCACCCAATTTTATAGTAGATACCTCTCCTTAATTTTAAACTTTTAAACTCTTTGTTTCCTCTTTAAGAATAGAAAAAAAATAAAAAATAGAAGAAAAATAAAAATAACTAAATATTATGGCCATTGAATACCCCTCCCCCAAATAAAGGTGCTAAGTGTCCTCAATTAGAAAGTATGAAATAGTGGAGGGATAATTAATAAGTAGTGAAAATTTTAAATGTAAAGTTGATATGCATGCATGAATGATAAATATATTGTGTAAAATTAGTAAACTCTATTATTAATTATGTGAGTTAATATGATGAGAATTTGTTAACATGTTGTGAGATGAGTTATGCCACGTGTGAAATTATTGAATGCTGCCATACAAGATTTAAAATGATATGAAGTGATGGCTATGAACTATAGGTAGTCATGGTGTGGAGTGTAATTCAGCATGATGTAAACATGTGGCAAATGAATTTGAAGTGCTGAATGAATGGCTACACAAAGTAAATTATGGGAAATGTGAAATTTATTTCATGGTATAAGTTATGAAAAAAATGTGATTTGATTGCTACATGCAATGGAAAAGTGAAGTTGCATGTAATGAAAATTAAATTTGCTTGTCTAATAATATTTCTGATGAACTGCTTGTTTTTTTTGATGATTTTTTCATTGTTGGTTCAAATTGATGTTGTAAGGATAGGAGGAAATAATCTTTCTACAATGGACTCTTATAGAGTTTTAATAAATGAGGGTATGTGCAAGATCATCATGGAAAAAACAGGCCCTTAAGTGGCAATGAAAATTTAGAAAATTAAAGTTAGGCAACTTGACATAAAAATTTGAATAAGTTATCTATATTATTTCAAAAATATGTAAGAATAGAATATGTAGAAAATTTAATGTAATTTCTAAAATACTAGGTTTATTTAAATAAATAAAAAATCTATTTGATGAAAATTTGAAATTTCAATGCAGTAGTACTTAAATTTTAGGGAAAAAATAAGAAGTAGGTGCTTGTTTGACCACCCTAACCACAATAAAATGATAATATTTTTTTATAAGATTTTAGATATAAGTAGAGGACTCATGTCCCAATGTGATGCATATTTTTTTGTAATTTGTTTCCAATTAAATAATTAATTATGATTTTTTTAGTACAAATTTTAAAAAATATAAAAACTCGTATGTCTAACCACCTTAACTTGGTCAAAACTTCATGAAATTCATTTTTCATTTTTTTTAATCCTATAGTATGAGAAGCATAGAATGTGACGCATGTTCCGGATTCAAAAAATATGATACCATTTGAAAGCTATATATGTTTTTCAATCAACCTATCAATCGGGACTTTAGTTGTAATTCAAATAGAAAATGAATAATAATTATTTATTAAATTCAAAGTAAAGAATAATTTATATTGATGGAAAACTAAGAATATCCTTTAAAAACCCTTTTTCGTTTCATCAATTTTGGGTAAAAAAAAGTCGTTAGCCACATGGGCCATCATATCACTTACATATCGCCACTTTTTGGCCCATCATGATCCTGCACATACCCATGACCATTAACTAATAATGAAAAATTAACGTCATCAATAGTATGTAATTGAATGACTCCATTTGGAAAGTTGTTTTGATTTCATATGGCCCAAGCCATTGGGTTTGTATTTTTCCATTGTAATCCTTATATCTTGAATCATAAAGTAGTTCCTTATCAATTGTATTAAACTACTTGGTTTTGATAAACTGATCATGTCATTTCATCTTTAGTTTCTACACAATTTTAGTGTGTTTTATTGCTTCCATATGGATCTCATCTAGTGCATTGAGGTTATACAACATTTCCTTCTCTACCTTAGTTATATTCATGCCTAATTTGAATGCTATCCTCAAAGTTTTATATTCAAATTCTATTGGAAGGAATTCATTTTTCCATACACCTTGATTCATATGGTGTAAAGCTTGTTATTTTCCAAGTTGTCCAATAAGCCTAAACTACTTTAGGTAACCTAGCTACCCAATCCTTCATATGTATTTGCACTATTTTTGTTAGAATATTTTTAGAATATTTTCTTGTTCCCTGTTAGTCACTTCAACTTGGTCATTTTCTTGAGGGTGATAAGGTATAGAATTTCTATGCCTGATCTCATGTTCCTACACTAACTTGGTAATCAGGACTGAGGTAAATTGTGGCCCTTTTTCTTTTAGTATCTCTCTAGGAACACCATATCTTGTAAGGATATCCTCATAGAGAAATTTGGAGATATTTCCATCCCTTACAAATTGCAAGGCTTTTACCTCCACCCATTTTGTAAGATAGTAATTTCAAACCAGTGTATATTCTTTATTGTTATATGTTGGAGATATAAGACCAATAAAATCTATCCCCCATTTATCAAATGGTATTATGACTAGCTATAGCTATAAATATATTTCATCTATTTTTGTAGGCTACCCCATCCTCTGATATCTATCACAACTCCTTGTATATTTTCATGCATCTTTATAAATTGTTGGCCAATAATAACCAGTAGTCAAAATCTTAAGAGTTGTCCTCTTTGCTGCAAAATGTCCTTCTTAAGGTTCATCATGACATGCCTTGATAATATCATGGACTTCATCTTCTTTGATGCACCTTCTGATTATGTTATCATTCCCTATGTAAAACAAATATCTAGCTACCCATGAATAAGGAATTTTTTTTTCAACTAAATATATATTTTTCCTTGGTGAGAGATGTGATGGTGTTTCCCATGCAAATAGATAATTAGCTATGTCTTCATACCAAGGTATATGTAGAGATAGGTTACATAAGTATTCATCTAGAAATGAATCATCTACAATATTCTCTTTTGACTTTGTTGGCAATCTGGAGAGAAAGTTTTCTACCACATTTTCTTTTCTTGGTTTGTCTACTATGGTGATATCAAACTCTTGAAGTAGCAACAACCATATCACAAGTCTTTCCACAACTAGTACTTTATTCATCAATTACCTGATTGATGTTTGGTCTGTGTAAATAAATATAGAATACTTTGTGATGTAGTGTCTAATTTTTTTATTACATGGAGTACTACTAACATCTCCTTTTCAATAACTGTGTAGTTGAGATCTGCACCTTGAAGGTTATTACTAATATAGTATATGACATACTCTAGGTTCCCTTCTTTTTGTCCTAACACAACTCTAATTTCAAAATCATAAGTATTAGTGTGGATATGAAAAGGTAATGCCCAATTTGGTTCTCTTAAGATTGGGTCTTTGTTAAGGTTTTCTTAAGAGCTTCAAGTATATGTTGACAAGAAAGTGTCTAATCAAACTCTATATCTTTAGATAATAGGACAAACAATGGTGTTGCAATCCTAATGAAATATTGTATGAATCTCCTATAGTAGCCAAAATTGCCAAAGAATCTTTTGACAATCTTCTACTTCTAAGGCACAAGTATTGTTGATATTACTTCTATTTTGTGTGGGTCTACTTGGATTCTCTTGTTGGACACAAAGTGTCCCAAGATGTCACGTCTCAAATTTTTTGCTTGCATTTAATAAATTTTAAGCTATCTAAATATTTATGGAAAATGAAATTTATCCGTTGACTTGTGATAAATTTAAGATTTCAATGGCATTTAAAATATATTTATATTCATATGATTGAATACGAAAGATGAATGTTATGGTATGAATGAAATCTTTTCATTTTGAGCATTGGTTAATGGTTACTAGTGAAACTTTGTAAAGTGCAAGTGTGTGAATACATGAATAATTTGAAGACTAAGAACATGGTTGAGGTAGGAGTATTTAGCCAAATGACGAATGGTAAGCTTAATGGAATCCGGAACATGCAAACACCATAGAATAATCATCAAATTTGTATTGAAATTTCAATATGGTAGAAATCACTATTCATGTGAAATGAACTAATGGATAAAAAAATAAGTTAGTGGAAAAAAAATTGTTAGATCATTTTCCTATCTTGTTTATTTGATGATATTGTATTTGAAAAGAAAAGGAAAAACTAGTGATTGGAAGATATATTTTTTTTGTATTAACACATATATGTATTAACTTTTTTTTTAAGAGAATGATTTAAATAAAAGTATATATATGTGAATGAAAATGGAATAAAATGTTATTAAAAAGAAAATGAATTCCAAGTTAATATTTTTTTAAATTCAAATTTGAATTGAAAAATGGAATTGAATGGTCGGAGGCTGCCCATAACCACAAATACAAAGGAGAAAATATATGTGTAAGTAGTGGGGGTGACTATCATAAAGGAGGATTCAAATTTGAGAAAATGGTAGGAAAAAAATCATGCAAAAAGCAAGGGAGGTAACCCGAGAGAGGGAGAAGAAAATTTTATCCAAAAATCAGGAACAAGAGGAGGTTGACTAGGGTTAGTAAGGAAGGAAAAAGTAGAAATGAGTATTTCATAGTGTTTCTCACTTATTTGGCTTGGTCAATTATGAGCAAATGCAAACGTAGGAACATTTGTTTTAGGCATGTTACCACTTTTTAAATCATTTATTTTCCTATTCCTTCGCATGTATTGTTTTTTACATTTGAAATACAAGAGATTGAATGCAAGTTATTTCTTGCATAAACCTGTGAATGGTTTTTTGCGTTATCGAGTCCATGGGTCTATGATTCTACCATCGACCCATGCTCAAGTTAATTGTGCTTCCTTTTCCAATATCTTGGACCCCTTTTTTCTTCATCGCATAAACCCAAACAGTCAGGTCATTTCAATTCATTTCTTAAATGCTTACATCTGTGTATGCATGTTCTTGTCATGGTCGCACGTACAAAACCCATAGTTATGTACCATGTTTGGGAATAGTCAACCAAAATGGTCACTGTAGAATGCTCAGGTTCAAAAAATTGAACCCCTCTGTATTACAAACATGGGCCAACACTCCCACAACCATCTCTAGTCTACTAGGAATGGTTCGTAGGAGTCTTTTAACAAATCAGAACCATGTATGTTATTCTTATATGGGTCACGTGTATGTGCTACCTTGCAAGCTTCTTTGTATTTAATTGGAATCTTATTTCTTAGCATGGCTATTGCTAGTTGCTTCTTGTTCTTAAGGGAAGATTGGGTGGTTATAAGCCCATCTACTATCCTTTGGATAGTGAGGTTTCTCTCTTTATCGAGCCAAAGAAATGGATATTCTTGACATACCTCGGTTCTCATCAAGGAAAGTTTCCAACGTTCCATTTAAAATGTTAACTTGTGGTTAGATAAGGATCGAGTTGTATCGAATCCATCTTTCAACGATGTCATTATATGCAATGTTTATGATTGTTATGATAAGGCCTTAGAGGTCAAATGATATAATATCCATTGTTCCATATATTTTTTCAATGAAAATAATATATGTACATAAATGTATATCTAGATATATGCATATATATACATATACATATAATCATGAATATGCCATTGATCGGTATGAATCTGTTTATTAGATCAGAGTAGAGGATACCAAAAGAAAAATGATAGCATTCTTATCGTTTAGGAACGATGGCATGCATATCGTTCTTTAAGATAATGAAGTATTTCTATAAAAGATGTTAAAACTAAAAGATAATAACCATATCATTCTTAAGATGTGTGGTGTAGGAAAAAGTATCCCTTTTTGACACTTATATGGGAATAAATATTAAATAAAAATGAGTAAATTATGCCTTAATTTAGTGTTGTAATATGTGTTTTACATATTCACAATAATTTTAGGGCCTTGTTAATTAAAATGTGCTTAATTTTGCCTTATTTTGTTGTAAGGTGTACCTTTACCCTTACCCTTAGTTCAAATCCAAGCCTAATTGATTGCAATTTTCGAAGAGGAAAACCTAACATTTATTAATGCCATAACATAACATTTATCATTGAGTAATGATTTTCGTAATGATTTTCCTAGGTAAGTTACGTAGGACCCATTCGCCCAACCTCACTTAGACCTATGACCCTAATTTAAATTATGTTTCTGACGGTATTTCAATGATTTCAAATCTATATTCACATGTCATCTTATGTTATTTTGATTTTAGGAATTAATATCAACATACCTATAAATAAGAGGTCATTTCACTATGTTTCACCTAGCAATTTTTCATGAGCACCTAGAATTTTCGAGTGAGGATTATTGGTACATTTTCAAGGCATTATGGATAGATTTATTGAAGAATTATTATTGCCATCAAGATCCTATTATCATGTAAAATTCTTCTTACATCATGCATTTTATTTGAGCTAATATGTTAATGTAGTGTTCAAGGTCCATTCATGCATTTAAGGCATTTTTTTCAAATCAAGTTTCAAGATCAAGATACACATCCATTGAAGACATCTGATGCAAGTTATAGATCCATATTCCAAGGTCCAAACAAGGGTTTGGTGAGTTGTGACATTAATTTTTTCATTCATCATTCCTTCATGCTATTTCATTTCACTACAAGGTTTAATTACCAAAATGGGGTTTGACCAAGGAAAATCCCCATTCACAAGCAAAGCACCATTTTCCCCTCTTATTTTGTGTTTGCAAATTTTAGGTGGAAGATCTCTTGAAGAGAAAAATTGAAAAGTTGTGAAAGTTGCATTTGTTTTCATCATTCTTTCAGTTTCATGGAAACTCGCCTATAGGATTTATTTCTAACTATTTGACTGCAAAAAATGATTTGGGAGTGTAGACACAAAACAAGAGAACCTAGAAATTACAAAGCCCTAGCTAGGACCCATTCACCATAGGGAAAATGAGATCTCAGTTCCCTTTCTTAGATATGAATTTTGACTCCTAGTTCCATTATAATTGAGCTTAATATGATAGATGCACCTTATAAATTGAGTTAGTTTGTGATTTTTAATCTTTCTCCCCAAACTATTGTTTAATCAGGACCCCCATCCTTGCATAATTTTTATTTTTTCAGATTCATACTTTGACTTGATTCACCTCAAGATTGATAGTCATATCATATTGTGGATCTCATTTCCTAAAATAAACTAGAGAAATAGGCTCATCCTACCCCCCTTTTCATTACTTCATTTTGGAAAACCTATTTTTCTTCATTTCATTTTGGTGAACCTGAGTTTGATCATTGCAATTTTCTTATTTTGGAGTCCATATACACCCTAGATTTAGATTTTTCATTCATTTTCATTTCTTTGCATTGAATTGAGTCTCATTTAGGGTTGTTTAACTTGAGTTAACTTTTCATTTCATTTAGGGGTTTTAGGATTGCATCCTTGCATTCTTTAAATCTAAAAAATACAAAAAAATAGTAATTTTGAAAATCATTCACATAACATTGTGCATCTTCATTCACTTACATTTGAAAATTGAAACAAAATTGCACATAAAATTAGGTCTCTTAGTTTGTCATTTTATCACATTTTTCACTTGCATTTTAACTTACATTCACAAAAAATTGAACTTTAACTTACTATTTCTGATGATAAAATGGAAACCACTGGAATCATCTAATAAATCTAAAAATCATTTCTAAAAACCCTAACCTAGGACCCTTCTCCCCTAGGCGATTGAGTCCCTAATCAAGGTCATTCCCAAAAATTTTGGGCATCAAAACATCTATTTTTGCATTTCATTTTGGTGTTTTCAGTTTATATAACATATGCTACTTGAAATTGATCATATTTAGCTTCATTTGATAAAATTAGTGCATTGTGTGATTTCAAAATTGCATTTACAAGAAATCATTTTCAAGTTTTTGCATTGTACAATTAGAAAATTACCTTGTTTAGAATCTGAAAATTGCATTGCATTTCATCCTCTTTCCATTTTGGGTTTACATTAAGTTTGTAAATCTTGTATGAGCTTTACAACTTTGTGTCTTATTATTAATACTATTTTGAGACGTAGTTTGAGACTCATGCCATCCCGTGATACACCATTCACCATGGATCTTGGATTTTCCAACTCTTTCACTAATAGTGTTTATAATCAACCCACTATGGATCATAGCCTTCATACCACATTTCCAATGAATTCCCTACCTACAAACAATGTCCATAATATTAGAACAATAATTGTTCATGTCTCTCAATACACATGAAATATAAGTGAAGAATTAAAAATTTTGCAAGACTTTGTGAGAACTAAACCTATTGCCACTAATGCCATTCCTCTCATAGGGAACATATGAATGCTGCTTAAAACCATGAAGAAGGAATAGAATTCATATGTACCCTTTTCCATCTCATTAAAAAAAACTTTCCTCCTCAATAAACTTCTAATACATCTCCCATACATAAGAGAAAAGAAACCTAAGTCTTCATCACTTTACTACTCCTAACATGCCCGTTTTTGAAAAAGGAAAGGACTTGTAGTTAGAAGATGAAATTGATGACCGAATAGTTATGAAACCAAAGAAAAAGAATCCGAAACTACATGCACATCAAAGAATTTAGATACAAAATATTTTTGACATTCCTGCAACTTCCTATGACCTATCACAAATTTCCAAGACTAACAATATCTTTTACACCCTTCTACATTGGAAATTAATCAAATTGCCACCTAAACGTGAAAATATAACTAAAAAGAAAACATATCAAAACAAACCATATTGTGTTTATCATAGGTTATTTGGACATCACACTAATAAATGTTATATTTTAAATGGAATATTGGATAAATTTAGGAACCCTAGGGATCCATCTTGATCTAAAGAAAAAACTTTTCTCGTTGTCATGCAATAGTTGTAGGATCCTAGTATGATCACTATTACATGGTTAAAATTCATTGCAAATAATTTTCATTATTGCAAGGATCCTATTCTCCTCACTTATCTTAGGTCATCCTTGTCTCACACCATTGTGGGGGAAAGGGGTTAGATAGCCTTGTCCTAGTTCAACACTTATCATTGTCCCTTTGGCTAGTTGTCTGCCTTCTACATATACTAAACAAGATTGAGATGTAAATGACCTACTATTGGTTGACTCGCATGTGCCTTACTAGTTCCTTTTCTTTATTTTCTTATGCATGTTCTTTATGTGATTGCATGCAAGTAATGTGATCCCCTTTATTTTTTTATTTGATGTATGTCTCTTTATGTTTATTCCTCTATATGTATCTACATTCTTCTATATGTTGTAACCTTTTTATCTATCTGCTTGTCTTTTGTTTTCCTTTTGGGGATGACACAAGGCATCAAGACATTTAGGTTTGTTCCGTGTTTATTCAAAATAGTTTTCTTTGTTTTTGATCTCTATGTGTCATTCTTCCTATTCTACGAGTATTCAAGGAATGATGATGTTTTCAAGCTCTATAATCACATTGTAGAAAATATATATTGACCTTGAATCCATGGATCCCTTTTGTGTTTTGGGATTTCATTTTGGGGGTAACCCCTTTTCATGATGTAGCTTCATTTGGAAACATATGACTTGGCATAGGGATTTCTGAGTAAGCTCTCATGTCCTCTTTATGATTAGCATTGACTATTTTCTACTTTAAAGTTATTGCTCATAGAAATGGTGTAGCAATTCCTTTAAAGTGGGGGAATACATTGGCATTGTTATTGTAGAATTATTTGACATCCTCATGTTTTTTTGTGTGATTTTCTTTACTCTTGTGATACGTCCTTTTCTTGGTGGTGTCATTGGGTTTGATGTCCTCTAAGATTGTGATATTTCTTAGCATATGACTTTCCTTTTAGTGGTGATGGTATGTGTTGCATTCCCTAAGTTGCAAATCTCTTATCTTGGACTTATCCTCTCTTGGAGACATTAGGCATGATGATACATAAGGAGAGACCTTACACGAACTAAGCAAGACCCCTTTGAACAAAACCTTTTATATATATGTATATTGTTCATAATTTTTTAGCATAATACAACTTATTAACCTTTTGAAGCTTGAACCCTTCCCTATAAGGCTACCAAGCATAGCACACCTTGATTGCCAATAGATCCTTCCCCTTGTTTATAGTGTGCTTAGCATGATGCAAATTTTTAGGCACTATGAAGCTCGAAACCAAAAAAATGTGTGTGTGGTGCCCTATCAAATTTATCAAAGGGATAACTTTGGTATAGTAATTACAATGAGATCCTAGACAGAGGCACAAATTTCTCACTAAGCCACTTTCTAGGGACTCACCCAGTGGATGGCCTGAGGTTCCATTAGCCTATGTGAGCATGTGTCTTTTACATAGTAGACGTTGAGTTTTTGTTGTGAATGTGTTGGAAAAATAGCCTAGACATGTCCCACATCACGTTGAATAGTCAAAGTTTGATCTACCCCCTTTCTCTTAGGCTTTGATGTTCTATGATTGAGTATCTTTGTCATTGTTCCATACATATGTTTCTTGAATGTCTACTTTAGTGTGAGTTTGACATGGAGTCAACCTCTCACTAAAGTTGGGGCTAAATGCAATGTAAGAAAAAGTATGCCTTTTTCACACTTAATTTGGGAATAAATATTAAATAGAAAGACTAAATTATACCTTAATTTTAGTGTTGTAATATGTATTTTACATATTCACATTAAGTTTAGGGACTTATTAATTAAAATGGACTAAATTGTGCCTTATTTTGGTTTTGTAAGGTGTAACTTTACACTTTCACACTTATCTAGGGCTTTATTAATTAATTGGGGTTAATTATGCCTTAATTGGCCCCTTAGTTCAAATCCAAGCCTAATTAATTACAATATCCGAAGAGGAAAACCTGGAATTATTAATGCCATAACATAACATTTATTATTGAACAATGTGTGTCCTAGGTAAGTGTCCTAGGAACCATTCACCCAAGAGAGAATGGGTCCTCACTTAAAACTATGACCCTAATTTAAATTATGTTTTTGGCAGTATTTCAATGATTTCAAATCTATATTCACATGATGGCTTGTGTTATTTTAATTTTTGGAAATTATGTTAATATACCTATAAATAAGAGGTCATTTCACTATGTTTCACCTAGCAATTTTTCATGAGCACCTAAATTTTTTCAAGTGAGCATTATTGGAGCATTTTCAAGGGATTCAAGGGCAAGTTTATTGAATAATTATTGCAAAAATCAAGATCCTATTATCATGTCAAATTATTCTTGCATCATGAATTTTATTTGAGCTATTAAGTTGATGTAGCATTCAAGATCCATCCAAGCTTTTAAGGCATTGTTTCAAATCAAGTTTCAAGATCAAGATCCACATCCATTGAAGCAATCTTATGCAAGTCGAAAATCCATATTCCAAGGTTCAAACAAGGGTTTGGTGAGTTGCGACATTAATTTTTTCATTCATCATTCCTTCATGCTATTTAATTTCATTACAAGTTTTCACCAAGGCAAACCCCCATTCACCAACAACACAACATTTTTCCCTCTTGATTTATATTTGAAAATTTTAGGTGAAAGATCTCTTGAAGAGAAAAATTGCAAAGTTGTCAAGGTTGCATTTTTTGTCATCATTCTTACAATTTCATGGAAACTCACCTATAGGATTTATTTCTGACTATCTAACTATGAAAATCAGGGATCTCGGAGTGCAGACATAGAAGAAGAGAACCCAAAAACCATTTTTACAGAGCCCTAGCCAGGACCCATTTTCCAAAGGGTGAATGAGTCTTTAGTTAGATTTGAAAAATAGCTTTTTGTGACTGGTACAAACCATTTTCCCTTTCTCAAATCCACATTTTGACTCCTAGTACCATCAAAATTGAGCTTAATCTGTTAGATGCACTATATAGATTGCATTTTGTTATTTCTTTGTTATTTTTAATCTTTCTTCCCAAAGTGTTATTTAATCAAGACCCCCATCTTTGCATAAAAAGGAAATCTACATATTCAGACTTTGACTTGATTCACCTCAAGGTTGACAATCCTTTCATAGTCTTGATCTCATTTCCTGAATGCAATTAGAGAAATAGGTCATTCATACCCCCTTTTTCATCACTTCATTTTGGCTAACCTATTTTTCTTCATTTCAAGATGTAATTGCATCATGAAGAATTATTAATCCATAACAACACCTATCATTTTCTAGATTTATCTTGAATGTATGATTCGACTCTTAACCATCTGGAAAAAACTAATTGTCACTCTTCCATTGAAACGACTGAGGACATAGTAAAATGTAAAATTATCTTATTGAGAATAGAATAGAAAGACTCAAAAGTAACCTCATAATATAAACACATTGATTGATCCTTTATTAAAAGACAGGTTGAAACCCAAGATATATATATATATATATATATATATATATATATATATATATATATTGTCTATTCTTTCTTAGATTAACTCTAGTGTTGAATATAAATATTTAATTGGAAATTATCATGTGATGATCTGGTTAATATTAAACTCAAAAAAATTGACAACTATTCTAAAAATGGCATCCTTAAAGTTCCATTCTAATTGAATTTCAAACTCATACAAAATTTTGGTGGCTCCTTGACCATTATATTCTAGTTGAATCTAATTGTGCATATGATGAAAGTTGACATATTTTGAATATGGAAATATGTATGTGAAACATGGATCCTTCTTTTTCAAAGAACATATACCCATACAATTTTTTTTATAGAAGGCTATATATGTGTCCATGTATAAATACTTCATTTGCACATCACACATACATGTGATATACCTTCTTTAAAATTTAAGTTCTATTTTCTCTATTTGAAATACAGATTTCAGTCTAAGAAGAAATAAAGGAAATATTACAAATGTGTAAAAAAAGATGTATGTACTATGATATTCTTATCATAATTTATGAAATGAATCATGTTTAACATTTAAAATCCATCGGCTTAATTATCAAATCTAGTTAAGTTCTTACATATGCATGCTGAATAAAGGTAGCCAAATGAGACATACGTAGACTACATTGCGGATATATGATTCTTAAACATGAAATGATTGGCTTGTTAAAAGACTATTAGAAACCCAGTTGTTTGTTTAAAAAATTTAAAACTTAGATAAGATGTATGTTATCAGATATATGTGGGAGGTTATCTTCCGGTACAAGTACTGAAAATGGGTTAATAGAGAGTATAGGATTTGCTTTTCCAAAACCTATTATTTTTTTAGTTGTATACAACATATGCTTGGCCAAGTATTTGTAGTCCATTATGTTGAATGGTTTAATTTTGATGATGTAACTCTCGACCATTTCCTAACATAGATCTTACATGTTCTAAATGTAGATATAAATTCATGTACAAATGTCAGGCACACACCAGATTATACCTTGCATACTATATCTCTTGCTAAGTATTCTATACATGGTTGGGTATTCTTCAAGTTAGGGAGAATTTTGAGGAATAATAGCTTCATGGTTGGGTGGAAAAGCATCTGAACCATGTTCTTGTCTACCAAATGTGGTGAGTGTTGAAGAGGAATCACATGACATTCCAAATTCTTGATTATTGTACTATGTACTTCATGATGTAACTTGAGTTGACTATAAGGTGATGTTGGCCCAGGTCAAATTGTGTAGCTTACAAATTTGAAATTTGGAAATGAATATGAATTATCATTTTTAGACATATTGTGCTATGATAGAAAATAGGCAATTGACACATTATATTTGGTATCAGAGCTTAGGGTTCAACTCTAGGCCTATGAGCCCACAATGGTCAAAATTAGGGTTAAATTTGACCCTTAATTCAATTTTGATTTTAATGAACTTGAATTGAATGTAGGTATGGGAAGGTCAAATTCAGGGAAAAAGAAGGGAAAGACTGTTAGGACTACTAATTTTATTTTTTTTGTCGAAGAGAACCCAACACTTGAATTCCATCCCAAGATTCCTGGTGATGAGACTTTGGCACATACCCTCACTCAACTTAAGTTAGACATGGGTAGGAAAATCAAAGAGTCTAAGCATACTGCAAAAACTAAGAAACCTTATGCAATTCGAGATTCATCTTTGGGGTTCGGACCTAATGCACCTATTCTAACTATGTGCACATGCTACATCTTCCAAGAAGGTTGTAATAGACTTTGATGAGGACCTAGAGGAGTGTCCTCTATCTAATAATGAATAGCCCACCTAATAAGGGGGGAATTTAATAGTCAAGATCTTTGTAATCCATTACGATTATAAATAAAGAAAGTATTTCTTGTGTTCAAAGGAGTTTCCTCTATCTAATAATGAATAGCCCACCTAGTAAGGGGGTAATTTTGTAACCAAGATGTTTGTAATCTGTCACTATTATAAATAAAGAAAATATTTTTTTTGTTCAGAGTTGTGAGATTGAATGGCTTATTCTTGTTATAAATGAGCATGAACATATTTTTAAGATTGCATGCCATAATACTTAGTATTATGTGTTCAAATAATTAAATATAGAAAAACTTGGGTTAGTTGAGCTAAATGTGGGCTATGATGTAGGTCATTCATGAACCATCATCATGAACACCAGGAATGGATATTCAAGTGGTGGTTAAAACAAAGGTTAGAATGAGGGAAGGTTGGATTGAATCCTCAATCTCCTCAATCAGTAGGAAAACATAATGGACCGTTTGGAAGGAGAATTCTATGAAATGTGAGATGATCAGACTTGAACGAATGAGGAGCATTCACAAGGAAATATAGATCCAGATGTCAATAACTAAAAAAATAATTGAAGGAGATCTTGGTAAGGACATAAAAAGGGTGGCTCCATCAAATTTTCACAATAAAAACATTAGAGAAAAGGTAAAATCATGGATAATTGAAATGGAGAAGTACTTCAGGCTTTAAAATTTATCAAATGAAACTAAGGTTTTATGGGCAGTATACTAGCTCTTTGGTGAGGCAACCATATGGTGGGACAATGAAATGACATAACAAAGGCTACAACCTGGAGAGATCACCCGGGAATTGTTTCTCTAGTATTTTTGAAAATGGTGGCTCCCTCAATACTTTTTTGATAAGAAGATGGTCCAAAGTTCTATAACTTAGCTCAAGGGAGCATGTTAGTAACTCAGTATTGGGAAAATTTCACTTATTTTCTAAACTATGTGCCTCACTACCAAACCGATGAGAACTTCTAAATCCAAAAGTTTATACTTGGGTTAAGAACTCATATTGGAGTGGAGAGATACTTACATAACCCACTTACCATGGAGGAGGTCTTCAAGAAGGCCACCGAGAAATAAAAAAATATACAATAGTTGTCCAATTTCTAAAAGAATTTAGATTCTAAGTCTCGATTTAGAAGTAAGAGGTTTCAAAAAAGAGACAAACCCCGAAAGATCAAGAATTTGAAGAGGGGAAGTGACACTTAGGAGAAATCAAAGGGTAACTATGGAAAAAAGAATAAAAAGGCCAACAAAAACAAAGAAAAATTTGATAATAAATTGAAGAGATCCAAGAAAGACAATTTAGGAGGTTAGAAAGGGCCTCATAATGGTTGCTACACCTATGAAGGTGATCATTATGCCTCAAGCTGCTGACAACATTCAAAGGTGCAAAAGGAAGGAAATCAACATCAAATCCATGTGGTGGTGGATGATAAACAAGCTAAATATCAAGCCTTGCCAATCCAACTCTCAGGTAAGCTATATGGAAAACCTATTTCTAGTCTGGTTGATATTGGAGCCATTGAATGTTTGGTTGATCTAAGGATAATTTCTAAGCTGCCCATTAGACCTAGACACATGGCCAATTTTTGGATGGTTCGGTATGGAAATTGAGCAAAGTAGAGGGTGGATTAATGTCTCTATTGTAGCAAGTTATAAATTCCTAGTTTTTAGACTCAAGTAAACCTTTATGTGGCACCCTTAGGTTCCTATGATGTAATCTTGGGAATTAACTGGTTGATCGAGCACAAGTCCATTGTAAAATATGAGAATAATATGGTTATTTTTCTAGATGAGTATGGAAACCTGACTGAGATTCATGGGTTATAGAGACCACTAAATCTTAGGAAGATCTCAAGTATGTATTTCAAGAGGGCTCAAAGAAAGGGGTGTACCATCTATGTGGTACGTTAGTGAACCTAAAAATATGAAGCCTTATTTGGATGACTACCCTTTCTCAAGGAGTTTCAAGATGTATTCCCTGAAGAACTCATAGAACTACCTACTAAGAGAGAATTTGATTTCTCTATTTATCTAGTATTGAGAGTCTAGTCTAATTTTAAAGCTCCTTATAGGATGACTACCACTGAGTTATTAAAATTAAAGGCCCAATTGTAGGAACTATTGAGCAAGGGGTTTATTCTACCTAGTGTGTCATCTTGGGGTGTGTCAGTTATCTTTGTTAAGAAGAAGGATGGAACCTTGCATCTGTGTATTGGCTATCAAATATTGAACAAGGCAACCATCAAGAATAGATATCATCTTCTAAAGATTGATGAGATATTTGATCAAATGAAGGGATCAATAATGTTCTCTAAAATAGATCTTAGATCCAATTATCACCAGTTAAGAATAAAATAAGAGGACATCCCAAAGACTTCTTTCCAAAATCGGTATGAACACCACATGTTCATGATGGTACCTTTTTGTTTGACTAATGCACTAGTAGCTTTCATGAATTTGATGAATAGTGTATTCAAAGATTGTCTAGATGCCTTTGTCTTGATATTTATTGATGACATCTAGATTTATTACAAGTCCATTGAGGAGCATCATAATAATTAAATGATAGTCTTAGAATGTCTCAAAGAGAAGAAGCTTTTTGGAAATCTATCCAAGTGTTCATTTTACCAAGACAAGGTGCACTACCTTGGTCACATCATATCAACAGAAGGAGTCTTTGTAGATCCTGAAAAGATAAAGGCAATAGTAGAATGGCCAACACTTTAGAGTACGATAGAAGTGTGGAGCTTTATGGGACTATTAGGATACTATAAGAAGTATGTACAAATACTTTCTCATATTGTATCTCTAATCACATCTCTTCAAAGAAAAGGGAAAAAGTTTGAATGGACAAAAAAGTGTGAGAAATCATTTCAAATCCTAAAGGAGAAGCTCATGAAAACCCTAGTGTTGACTATACCTGATCCCAATGCTTAATTTATAGTGATAACAAATTTTTTGGGAGATGGTTTAGGAGTTGTATTAATGTAAGATGGGCAAGTGGTGGTGTATGAGTCAAGGAAGCTTAAACAAAATGAAACAAACTATGCACCACATGATTCGGAATTGGCTGCAATAGTGCATGCCTTGCAAATGTGGAGGCATAACCTATTGCGAAATCCATTTGAGATAAAAAATGATCATCTAAGACCAAGATATATCTTTACCCAACAAAATCTGAATGCACATCATAGAAGGTGGTTGGATTCCTTACTGAGGATGACTTTGGAGTTGAGTATATTATGGGAAAATATAAAAGAGTAGAAAATGCTCAAAGCAGAAGAAGACATATGGAAGTTATGACCTCGACAAGGTCGAATATAAGGTAGCAAGTGATGTAACACTTTCCAGGGGATGAGAATTATGAAAGGGTAAAAAAAGCTCTTCAAGTGAACCCTTGAGAACATTGATATGATGGGTATGAATTTGAACCAAATGGAATCCTAAGATATCAAAGAAGGATGTATATTCTAGATTCTAGAGATCTCAGAATGCTGGTCTTCAAGGAAATCCACAATGCACCATATTTAGGACACCCTGGAGTTGTTAAGATGATCACAGAGTTGAAATCTTTGTATTTCTAGCCTAAACTTAGGAAGGATGTTGTGGAATATTGAAAGGAAGAAAATTGGATCTCCCTTTTCACCTAAGGGGTTTAGGACCAAAATGGGAAACTTTCACTCACTTTCACTCAAGAACAAACCCTTGAGGTCTCAAAAGTCAAAGAAATCTTGCAAGAGGGTTGACCTAAGGGTTGAATATAATCTAATAAGGGATTCACCATCAATTTTAGACTTGAAAAAGATAATGATATGCAAAATGAAATGTAAAACCCTAAATAAATGCAAACCAACTCTAAATGACCTAGAAAAATGAATGAAATACAACAGAAAAATGTAAAACATAAAGTGTGCACCTCATAAATTGAAGATGGATGAATGGAGGTCTGAATCACAGAAAAAGATACTATCAAGGTTGACTGGGACTCATTCACCAAGCTGAGTGAATCGGTCCTATTTCTAGGAAAATGTGCGAGAACGGGTTTCTACCAAAAGGGTATCCAGATATGTCAAAATTTGTCATGCCTAATAGTGGGACTTATTCACCACTTGTGGTGAATCAATCCATTTCTACTTTTGCTAAATTTATGAACCTAATTCTATTCCTCTCAGCTTGTTTTGGTCTTCCCGATTGGTTTCCGGATATCAAACTACAAATTGCCACCTGTAGATCTTCTCCAAGTTTCTCCAAGGCTTGATGACAACCTAGCAACTTTGGATCACTTGAAAAATTTCTCCAATCTTTCTCCTTAGGAAATCTACAACCTAGACCAGTAAATCACACATAAAGGAGAGGGGAAAATTTTGTGGGGTTAGTGAATAGGGGTTCACCTTGTTCAAACCCCTTGTTGGTAATTAAACCTTGAAATGAAAGAAAATATGAATGGAGAATGATGAATGAACAAATGGTAATGTTGCAACTTACCAAACCCTAACAATAAGGTGCTACAAATATGTTTTAAATGGTTACAATGGATTTGGTTCTTGACTCTTTCTTGATTGATGTTGACCTTGCTTGAAACACTTGATTGAATCATAAACTCTAAATCACAATTATTAGATTAATAAAAAACATGACATGTGAAATCCTTGACATGATGATTGATGCTTGAAGAATTCTCTAGTATGCTTGATATTATGCCCTTGAATTCCTTTAAATGCTCTTGTGAATGCTCAAATTCTCCTTTGAACTCTCTTGAATGCTAGGTGTTGAATATGAGTGAAAGAACCTTCTATTTATACCCAATTATGCAAGAATTCCTGAAATTACAACACTAAAAGCTGACATCAGATCTAGGAGAATAAAATCCCACCAAAAATTTGAATTAAATTTGATTTTTTTCCACATAGGACTCCTTCTCCCAAGGTGGCAAATGAGCCCTGTCAGACATAATGATGGGACCAAAAACCAAAAATTCTTAGAAATGTGTGAAAACTAGTTTGGGGCCAAAAGATCTAGCTGGGACCCATTTTCCCAAGGTGGTGAATGAGTCCTGGATCCCTAAATCTGGGCCACACAAGCCAAAACACCTAAATTATGATTCGTTACTGATTGGTGTTGAGATTATCCTAAAAAAGATGCATAAAATGAGGCTTTTGGATAAAAAATTGGTCCAATTATTAATGATAAGCCTAAATAAGTGTGAAAGTGTGTTACAACACTCCAAATAAGGCAAGATGAAGGTTAATTAAATGATTGAAAATATGTTTATTATGTTTATTTATTTGATAAAACCATAGAAAAGTGTGAAAGTGTGTCACAACACTTCACAAAACTTTAGCAAGGTACCATTAAAATCTATTAGTTCACAAGGGCCCAATACCTAATGTGAATGTGTCATCCACATTACAACACTAAATCAAGGAAACATTAAGCCAAACTCGACAAGGAGGGCCCAAACAAGTGTGAAAATGCAAAGGGATCCATTTTTCTACAATACATTTAGCCCCCACTTTAGTGAGAGGATGAACTTGATTCAAACTCACATTAAAGTTGAAAAACACACACCAAGAGGGGTTCAAATGTACTAATGCCAACAAAATGAGATAAAAATCAAGAGGGGTGATCAAGCCCCCAAGATCAAGATTCCATGACAAACCAACATAGGCACAAAGGAACACGCATGAGAATGATGTAAAGAGCAACAAAAAAGAAGCAGCATGTACATTGCCAAAGATGAAAAAGAGAAATGGTAAAATAAAAAGAATCGGATCAAGCTTTGACCATTTTTCCATCCCGATGTGGATCAGATCTAGGCCGTTTGTCCAAAAAAATGCATACTCACTTTGAGGTTAGGGAACTCCTGGTTTTCCATTGGGTGAGAAGTCCTAAAAGGTGAGACATATACACTCATGGCTGGTATGCACTCACACACACACACAAGTGGATATGGGGAAATTCATGTCTTGGTCAGGCTTCCCACTCAAACCATACCAAATTTATACACCTTGATAACTTTAATAAGGCACCACAAGGAAATGATTTTTGAACCTTATGAGGCAAGCAAAACTTTGTATGCTTGGAACTTATAAACAAACAATACATTTCTACAAGCATGCAAGTTGCATTATGCAAGGTGGCCATATAACTACAAATGTAAAATGAAAAATAGGAAATTTTCAAAGGAGTCTTGCTTAGTTCATGTGAGGTCGTTAACTTAGGGAATATTATGCCTAATGTCTCCAAGACATGACCAATCAAAGAATGGAAAATTCACAACTTAGGGGATGCATTGTGTCACATCAAGCCACTAAGAGGAATGTAATATGCTAAGAGAGATCATGCTTTTAGAGGAAATCACACCTGATGTCATCCAAAAAGTTACAACCACATCATATAAAGTAAGAAAACTATACCATGAACCATGGAAAAATAAAAAATGCAAAAGAATAATGCCAATGTATGCCCTCACTTTAAAGAAAATTCTAAACACCATACTGTGAGCAATTACTTTAAAGTAGAAAATGATAAATGCAAACAAGAAGGAAGACATGAGAGCCAACTTAGAAAGCCCTATGCCAAGTCATATGTTTCTGAGTAAGGCTACATCATGTGAGAGAAAAAGGAAAAGGAAGGGGTTTCCCCCAAAATGAAAACACCAAACTTATATGGGATCTATGAATTTGGGGTTAGTATTTTATTTGGTGCAATGTTTCCTAGAGATCTCAGAACTATCATCATCCCCCCAAATACATATAAAACTAGAAGAATGACACAAAGAAAAATCTTTTTGGGTCAACATGGAAGAGACATGAATGTATCGATGCCTTGCGTCATCCTGAAAAGGAAAACAGAAGACAAAGAAAAATATATAGATAAAAAGCGAGAGAGATGGATGGCATAGAGAGGAATGAAGGTAAAAATAGAGGAATGTCACAAAGAGAGAACATAAAAATATTTAATGGGGGATCACATCACGCACATGCAATCACACAAAATAAAATGAAAAAGAAATAATGCAAAGGACTAGCAAGGCACATGTGAGTCAACCTATGAGCAGGTCATCTGCCTTCTAATCATGTTCATTATACAATGAAGGTGGGAAACTAGCCAGAGGGACAAGAGCAAGTGTTAAACTAGGAGAAGCACCAGGTTCAACACTCTTTGCAAGGTATTTGTCATTTAAGATCATGGAAGAGAAAAGCAATGTGTTCAGCTCATTATGCACCTCTTTGTCAATATTAGCGACCTTGTCATCATCATCTAAGTTAATCACAACAAGAGGTCAAAGGATAATGTCCATGGAAGGGTTCAACTCTTGTTGTGGAGGTTGTATTGGATTTTCTTGTTTCAAGGGAGGGGTAGAGTTATCATGCATTGCTTTGTTCAAGTTTGGATCTTGATTTTCTATGTTTAATTATTCATGTAACCTATGAGCAAGGGAATGATGTCTATGCCTATGCTCCCTAACACGTTTGTTTCCTTTATTTTTATTTCAAGATGCATTTGTGTAGGAGTAGGTTGATCAACTATAGGTTTATTTTCTTCCCTAAGGGAGGAATGAAAGAAACCATGGGAGGTTGATCGACCACTTTCTCTTTGACTTTGTAAACCTATTTTATTTTGGGAGGTGTGGCAGGGTTGGTTTAATTATCTCTTGGTTGTTCGTAGGATGTAGGTGAAGGTTTTGTCTTAGGTTGGTCTTGGTTGTTTGGGCCTTGTTTAGGTTGAAGCATGGTTTCATCAAGGATGATAGTTTGGATGTGGATGAGGCCATGTTTCAAAGGGATAGTTTAGCTATTTTCTTTGCTTTGAATTTTTGGTAGGACAGGAAAAATAAATATTCTCATGGTTTTATAGGTTGCATGGGCTTAGACCAAAAAGCATCTAAGGAAAAATTTCCTTTAGATGTCAAAAGGTTTGAAGCCACTATGGTGAACAATGAATATTTCATTGTCAAAGGGAAAATTTAAGCATTTATGTATGACCAAAGGGATATCTTTCATGGAGCAAAGCCATGGATGGCCTAGCTTCACATGAAATTGGTAGACTGCGGGATGATGGAGAATGTGACATCTAATATTTTTTATCCGATTTACAATGGTAGGGTGACCGATCCTATCTTAGGGCAAACAAAACCATTGTGTGTCTTGATCCATTATTTCATTTTATAGTATAGATCTTGATAGAGCTCATGCAAAAGTAAAAATTCCTTGGTGATCACATTATCTCCATAGGCGAGATCTATTAGTATCCCCTTAGTGGGATTTTCATAGATACGATCGGCTATGTAGAGAGGACCATTGTGTGCATGTTTACTTGTATATACTTAGAGGAGAAAGAAATGTCAAGAGGATTCTTAGTTCTGCCCTTACGAGGGATGTCGTCTATCACCCCTACCATTTCATTAATAGGATTATTAGTGATGGTATCATGCTGAATAAAATTATTGTTATCATCATCTATGTCAACATTCATCACATCATTCTTTTTTGTTTCACTGGATTTGACAAATGAGATATTATGTTTTGGCATGGGGTTGGTGAAAATTTGCAAGTTTTGGTTAGGAGGGGCAACATACTTATTTCCTTGATCACTAACACCTCCAATGAAAAGACAACCATAATGAATCAAGTCTTGCATAAGATGTTTTAGATGATTACAATACTTTGTGTCATGTCTGTTTTTTCGGTGGTAGTGGCAATAAGCATTTGATCTAAAGCTCAAGGGTAAAGGCTTATTAGGGTTGGGTGTCTTGATGGGAGGTAAGGTAATCATTTGTTGGTCTAAAATTTGGGACATTATGTTATGGAGGGTATCAAGTAAGGGAGTGAATTGTCTTTCCGGGTCTCCATAGTTAAAGGAGATTGAGGCTTTAATGACATCTACTTGGTTATTGACATTTTGGGTTGTTTGTTGATGGGGGTTAAACTGAAGGAACCCTTTATTCTATCTCTTAAAAGGTTGAGGATTGTTTTGGTTTATGGGTTTGGATTTCTTACTTCGGATAGAATTGGACTTTGTATCTTGACTACTAATCGAGTTATCTTTTCATCTTCCTTTTGCTTGCATCTCATAAAATCAGCCAAAGTCATCTTGGGAGTCATTTGCACTTGGAAATGGATTAAAAATTCCTCAACAAGTTCATTGAATTAATGAATTGAGTTGTTTAGTAAAGAAGATAACCACTCCAAGGTGACATCTTTCAATGGTCTAGGAAAAATCTTTGCCAATAGTTTATCATTAAGGAAAAAGTCACTACATAAGGCAGTATAGGCATTAACATGGTTAGAAGGATCTCCTTTCCCTCCATTTTTCTCAAATCTAGGTACCTCTACACCTTGTGGCATCGGTGTTCATAATATCTCCAAGGACAATGGATTATTTTTGACATAATATGTGGGTGGGCCATTTCGATTTTGGTTAAGGGTGGAAATTTGATTTTGGAGAGATGAAACAGTTTGAAAGATTTGGGCTATAAGAGGGTCATTGTTTGTGTTATAAGATGGAAGTGAAAGTGGCAAAGGAGTGTATGTGTTTGTAGGAAAAGTGAATGGAATTATTATAGGTGGTAATGTAGTAGATATAACTTGTGATGCCACATAGGAACTAGGGATGCTAACAAGAATACCTAGGGAAGGAATCCCATTACTAACCTATTGCATTGTTGTTGTGACTTGAGGGTTGGTATAGGTATGTATTGAGGCTATTGTTGTAGGAGGAGGAATTTAAGATCCTCCTTGACTTGTAACATTTGTTGTGGGAAAAGGAAAACTAGTGGTTGAGGTGAGATATTTTCCATAGATTTGAACTATGTTTTTCACCAAGTCAAGGCCATCTTCACTTTCAAGCATGCGGTGAATGTTATCTATAGTAGGGATGGCATTAGTTGAAATTTTGTCACTTTTCACTTGATGTTGTAAATGTGTTAGGTCCTCATGAATGTGAATTATTTTTTCTTGTGGGACACTATCATTCCTTATGTCAAATTGCATCACACTAATTGAAGGCAAAGAGTTGTTAAATGTATTGTCCATATCTAGTGTACTAGTGTCAATGCCAGGAGTGAAAGAGCTAGATAACCCAAGATCCACAATGATTGTACTATCACAAGATGACATGAGTCTTGAACCTCATCTCACCAATGTACTAGAAATAGGACACCAAATAGTCATGAAAAGGATACTAAATGCAAGGTGAATGCAAATGCAATGTAAGCTAAGAACAATGAAATGTTGATAGCATAAATTCTAGAAACTGAAATAGAAAATAAATAACAACAAACATAAACTCAAAAATTGATCTTTAAATGCCAGAAAATGTAGTGAAAAATGTGTAAAGCGGTTGATTTGACCAAGGTGATGAATGAGCTCCAGTGATGACTTTTTTGAGAATTTTCAAAAAAATTGAATTGGATTTAATGCTTTTTATGTTTTCTGATCTATGTCTAAGATGCAAATGTAGAATTTGAATGATTTTGGATGCAAAAATGCAAGCTAAAATGAGTTTTCACTAATGCAAAATTTGAAACCCTAGAATTTAAAATAACTAATGCAAATCCTAATGCAATATTAATGCAAGCTAAATCTAGGATTTAAATGTAGTCCAAATCAGAAATATGATGCTCTATATGTAGGTTCACCAAAATGAAAGGAAGAAAATTGAAATATCCCTTTTCGCCTAGGGGGTTTAGGACCAAAATTGACAACTTTCTCTCACTTTCACTCAAGAACAAACCCTTGAGATCTCAAAAGAGAAACAAATCTTGCAAGAGGGTTGTCGTAAGGGCCAAATATGATCTAATAAGGGGTTCACCACCAAGTTTAGACTTGGAAAAGACAATTATGTGCAAAATGAAATAAAAAACCCTAATTGAATGCAAACCAACTCTAAATGGCCTAGAAAAATGAATGAAATGCAACAAAAAATTGTAAAACATAAAGTGTGCACCTGGGAAATTAAAGATGGCTAAATGGAGGTTTGAATCATTGAAGAAGCTTCCATCAAGGCTAAATGGTACTCATTCACTAGGTTGGGTGAATCAGTCCTATTTCTAGGAAAATATGCAAGAACAAGTTTCTGCCAAAAGGGTATCTAGATCTATAAAAATATATGGTAGACCTATATAGTGGGACTCATTCACCACTTGTGGAAAATTATTCCACTTCTACTTTTTTGGAAGTCATGAACATGATTTTGTTCCTCACAGCTTGTTCTAGTATTCCTAATTGGTTTTTGGATCTAAAACTACAAATTGCCACTTGTAGGTTTTCTCCAAGATTTTCCAAGGCTTGATGACAACTTAGCAACTTTGGATCACTTGAAAACTTTCTCCAATCTTGCTCCTTAGGAAATATGCAACCTAGACCTAAAAATAACACACAAAGGAGAGGGGAAAATGTTGTGGAGTTAGTGAATATGGATTTTCCTTGGTCAAACCCCTTGTTGGTAATTAAACCTTGAAATAAAAGAAAATATGAATGGATAATGATGAATGAAAAAATGGTAATGTTGCAACTCACCAAACCCTAGCAATAAGGTGTTGTAAATATGCTTGAAATGGCTACAACGGATGTGGTTTTTGAATCTTGCTTGATTGATGCTGGTATTTCTTGAAACACTTTCTTGAATCATAAACTCTACATCACAATTGTTAGCACAATAAACAAACTAGCATGTGAAATCCTTGACATGGTGATTGATGCTTGAAGAATTCTCTAGAATGCTTGATATTCTACCTTTGAATACCTTTGAATGCTCTTGTGAATTCTCAAATTCTCTTGTGAACTCTCTTGAATGCTAGGTTTTGAATATGAGTGAATTAAACCTGTATTTATATCCAATTATGTAAGAATTCTCGAAATTCCAACACTATAAGCTAACATCAAAACTAGGAGAATAAAATCCCACCAAAAATTTGAACTAAATTTGATTTTGGGCCACCTCAGACTTATTCACCCAAGGTGGCGAATGAGTCCCATCAGACATAATGTATGGGACGAAGAATTAAAAAATGCTTAGAAATGTGTAAAAACTAGTTTAGGGCCAAAAGATCTAGGTGGGACCCATTCACCCAAGGTGGAAAATGAGTCCCAAATCCCTAAATCTAGGCCACACAAGCCAAAAACACCTAAATTATGCTTGGTTACTGATTCATGTCAAGGTTATCCTTGAAAAGATATAATAAGTGAGGCTTCTAGATGCAAATAGTACCAATTAAAGTATAAGAATGCCCAATTATTAATGATAAGACTAAAGAAGTGTGAAAGTGTGTTACAAAACTTTACAACACTCCAAATAATTTAATATTAAGGTTAATTTTTATTGAAAATATGTTTATTATGTTTAGTTATTCAATAAAAACCTAGAAAAGTGTGAAAGTGTGTCACAACACTTTAGCAAGGTACCATTAAAATCCATTAGTTAACAAGGGCCCAAGACCTAATATGAGTGTGTCATCCACATTAAAAAACTAAATCAAGGAAAAATTAAGCTAAAATCCACAAGGAGGGCCCAAAAAAATATGAACATGCAAAGGGATCCATTTTTCTACACCACAAATATGTAGCTAGATGCTTGGAATGTTAGTGAGTCAAGGATGAACATGTGCATCCAACAAGGCTTCTCTATCCTCATGACATACCTAAGTAAAAGTGGAAGGTGATTAGCATGGAATTTATTCAAGGGTTTCGATTGAGCAGGAGGGTATGTGTAGGATCATGATGGACCAAAAAGTGGTGATATGTAAGTGATATGATGGCCCATGTGGTTGACGACTTTTTTTACCCAAAATTAATGAAAAGAAAAGGTTTTTAAAGGAGGTTCTAAAATTTCCACCAATATAAATTGTGTTTTACTTTGAATTTAATAAATAATTATTATTCATTTTCTATTTGAATTACGACTAAAGTCTTGATTGATAGGCTAATTGAAAAGCTTCTATAACTTTCAAACAAAATTACATTTTTTGAATCTAAAAAATGTGTCACATTCTATGCTTCACATACTATAGGATTAAAAAAAAATGAACTTCATGAAGTTTTGACCATGTTAAAGGAGGTTCTAAAATTTACACCAATATAAATTGTGTTTTACTTTGAATTTAATAAATTATTATTATTCATTTTCTATTTAAATTGTGTTTTGTGAGAGGCAAATTTGCAATTCCTAAAAATAGATGAATTAGCTATTGTCAGTAAACTAAAATAAACCTCTCCCTATGAAATTGTTGATCAAACATAGAATATAAAAACATGAAGAAATACATGTGCAACCTAAAATATGTAAATCTAATCTAAGTTAACCAATCACCATCCCATAGGGGGATTGGTGCCCCTTGATGTGAGAAGAGAGCCCTTTCCCAATCCCTGATAAGCAAATGATGTGATAATGGACAATATTTGTTCTCAAATTAAGAGAATAACTTTGCATGAGCTTTCGTGTTGTTTGTTTGAAGGATAGGAGCCTTGAATTTATAGTTGAGCTTGAAGAGAGGAGAGGCCAAATTGAAGAATGTGGGACTAATCCCCAACAAATAGGAGAGAGCCACTTGTCACAATGTGATTGGCCCATGATTGTGCAAGTTTTGGCCAATGTGCCCATTTCAAATTTAAAAATGGCATTGAATGTATATGGTTGACGGATTTGGGGGGAATTTTGTTTGAACAAAAAAGTCAAACAAGGGGAGTTAATGAGGGCATATTCCTTGGGAATATGCCTTGTGAGGAAAATAGGTGTTTTAATAAATCAAATTAAATGATTCATTGTGCAAGTGGATGGGACATGGGTTAGTCTTAGCATTAATTAGAGATTTTGACTAATTAAGCTAGTGATTAGGTGGTGTGACATTTGATTTTCATTTTTGTATTTGTTTGAATTCAAATGAGAGGAAAATTAATGTTAATCATTTAATTAAATCAAGAGACCTTAGGAGATAAAAAGTGATTTATTTAATTAAACCTGATCTGTTTAATTGATGGATGAAATATGATTAGTCAATGATGTTAATCAATAGTGTTAATTTTGCATGTCTACATTTTGCCCCTCTTTGAAGCAATGTACTTATTGCACTGGTTCAAAGAATGATGTTATCGACATCGAAATTTAAAAAATTCTAATTTTTTCGGATGCCCCAGCGAAAAGAAGTACATTAGTACATTGCCCCCTCGAGAGATTGAGTGAAAAGATTTGATTTGAGGTTGATCTCACGATAAAGAGTTTTAAAATGGATGTATGGATGGTTAGACTAACTAATCTATATGATAATGATGATGTAAATGAGATGTTTTTAAGATGCTTAGAATAACAAATCTATATTATTTTAAATATCTTAAATGATTATGCAATGCATGTGAGATGAATGATGTTGTCCTATGATGATATGCAAGATTAAAGTGCAAATGCAAGATGCAGAATAGATGCATTATTAGTGTGAAAGCAGATAGAAGAATGAGAGGGATCAACCCTTAAATTCAAGAAGGTGCAGAAGTCCAACAAGTCCACTAGTTGTCGAAACTTTATTGGATATGATGATGAATGGTAATGATGTATTGCTTATCCAAGGATGGGAGAGATAAAGAGCATATCCTTCTTTATGTTTGATAACACACATAGGTGTGATGAATCAAGGTATTAAGAACCAGGATGGTGTTGCAACTAGTGTGATGAACTTTGACTCATCAAACAGATAGGAGTACTCTTTTTCACACTTGACAAATGAAACCTTATTCAGAATGCAATTAAGATATTCTAAACATCTCGGGCCAAAACATAATAAGGAAAGCCTTCTTATGTGGTCAACAAGATACCTAAAAATCCTTCTGACAAACAAAACAAAGTACGCATGACAAAGTTATTTTACAAGAATATCCAACAAGCACAATAGATAAAAAAGATAATAATCTTTGCCCCATTCCTTTCTCTCTAAACCTGTTTTGTTTAGGCATCATCGAGAGGTCCTTGGAATGAGCGCAAAATAAGTTAAGTCAACAAAGACCAAGAAAAAAGCAATCAAACAAGCTAATGTTCTTCATACCGCTAGCCAAGGCTAAACTACTGTGGGGTACCTGATGCTTATGTCCAATGTAGGAAAGATTCAACCTAGGACATGTTGTGATCAGGGTTTTGATTAGACTGATTGGGTGATAAGCTATTGATACTCCAAGCTGACCAACTTGCTTGCTTACTGACTTAGGCTTAATACTCTGATGATTAGGTGTTCACTTTTGAACCTGCTAAACTTGCTTCTAATTGACTCAACAAAGAGTGAAGGCGATGATTGACTTTATTCAAATGGATTTCCAAATGCCATGGATGCCTAAGGACTAACCTAAACTGTAAACTAGATGGACAAACAGATTGCCATTGCAATAGATGCCCAAAGGGCCAACCTAAACTGTCTCAGGGGATGATCAAAGATCAACCTTGCCTACGTTCAAGCTTAGAGATGACGTAGTTCGGACAAGGTGAAAGACTGACATGACTTAATGATGAATTTTTTTTTTTTAATTTTTTTGAAGATTTTCTGAGACTTTTTCAATGTTTTTGGGTTTTTTTGATTGAATTTGGGAAGAGCACAAAATATACACAAATCCGATCCACCGCCAGTTTCAAGGACATGCCCCCAACATTTAAGCGATAGATTATTTCGATAAAAGGCAGGACAAACTGACCTTAGGAATATGCCAAGTAGTACTATGGTGGAATATGATATGGTCATCAGTTCAGGCTATGGTATGAATGCAAGTGGATGGGTGGATGGACGATTAATGAAATGTAATGGTATGGATGATTTTTGTTCTCCTAGGTATTTCCTTGATTGTGGTTCAGCATCGGATTTGTGTATCTTTTCAGATCTTGATTACCGGCTGGTTGCTCAATATTAATGATCTTGTCTTCGATGAGGTCTTGGATGATATTCTTTAGCCTCATGCAATTTATAGTGGTATGTCCCGTGATCTTGTGAAAGTCACAAAGGAGGTCTTCTTTGTACCATGGTGGTTTGGTCATGGGTTCTGCGTATTGCTCAAAGTTTGAGACTTTCATAAGGTTTTCCTTGACCAACTTCTTCATTATGGATTCGATGGGTTCTCCAAGAGCCATGAACTTTCACTTGGGAGGATATTTTCCTCGAGGAGGTGGTCCTTCTTGATTATTCAATTTTTTTATTTGATTGCTAGGAAGCGGTTGCGGTTGTGCTACTATATTAGTTTGCACATTACTGCGATTATGATTTTGTAGTTGCTGATGAGTTTGGATGCTCTACTTAGGGGCACTGATGACCAATTTTGCATCGACCACACCGTCGTTTGTGATATTTTTGTTCCTCGACCATGTTCGAGGTTTATCATTATAATTGTTGGATGGGCGATTATCCTATGGTGGAGTGAATGTTGATACGCCTCCTTGCGTAGTCAGGGATCTTTCGATGTTGAGCGCCTTTTGGATCAGTAGATCGTATGATGTGATGCATTGCATTTTTAAGTAGAATGCCAAGTTTCCATCTAGATTAGATATGATCATGCAAACTTGTTGTTCTTCTGGCATGGTCCACTTGCTTTGATTGGCCTTGGATCGCCATGCAAGAAGGATGTGAATAGCTCTCCTTTTCTTTGTTTGAGCATTGATAGTTCTTCCAAACTAACATCTACACCCATGTTGAAGGCATAATTTTTTTTAAGGAATGCTTCCACAATTTCCTAGAATGTTTTAATGCCTATGGGTAGGCAAGAAAACCATTCGATGGTAGGACCAGTCAAACTTCAGAGAAAAGTCACATTAGATAATGTGCCATCGTATGCAACTTCCATGCAATGCACCTGAAATTCCCTAATGTGATTTTTAGGGTTTCCCATTCCATTATACTTATTTGTGAGATCTTTGTTGAATGGATAGGGACACAAGTTGCCCAATGTTCTAGTTGTTTTCCCTAATTGGAGGTCCAACACTTGCTATGAGAGCAATTTGATTTGTGTTGCGACATCGTTGCTTGAATTTGGAGGTGGAATGAATGTGTTTTGAGGTGTTTGGGGTGTTTCATTGGTGGGAGGTATTCTAGTGGGAGTTTGCTGCAAACTCTAATGTGCATTCAAGGGCTGCTGATATGCTTGCATTTGCATCAACAATGCTTGTTGTTGATCTTGATTCTATTGTACCAACGAGGCTTGTTGTTGGGTCAAGTTGCTATAGCACAATGAGGCTTGTTATTGGTTGAGCTGCTACCACGCCAACAAGGCTTGTTATTGGTTGAGCTGCTACTGCACCAATGAGGCTTGTTATTGGTCGAGATACTATTGCACCAATGAGGCTTGCTATTGGTTGATCTGCTATTGCACCAATGAGGCTTGCTATTAGTCAAGCTACTACTGTGCCAATGAGGCTTGCTATTGGTCGAGCTAATGTTGTGCCAACAAAGCTTGTTGTTGGGCGAGCTGTTGTGGAGCCAAAGAAGT
This sequence comes from Sequoiadendron giganteum, assembly GCA_007115665.2. Classification (NCBI taxonomy): domain Eukaryota; kingdom Viridiplantae; phylum Streptophyta; class Pinopsida; order Cupressales; family Cupressaceae; genus Sequoiadendron; species Sequoiadendron giganteum. The sequence continues at coordinate 298,731,204 of CM021100.1, read as the reverse complement.
TTGTTGTTGGGTGAGCTGCTATTGAGCCAATGAAGTCTATTATTGGGTGAGCTACTGTTGAGCCAACAAAGTCTGTTATTGGGTGAGTTGTTGTTGAGCCAACGAAGTCTATTATTGGGTGAGCTGATGTTGAGCCAGCGAAGTCTGTTGTCTAGCGTGTTGTTGTGCCTAAAAATCTTGTAGGGCTTGTTGGTATGCTTGCTGATGGATTGCTTGTAGTTGAGCTTGGTATTGGGTTTACACCTATTGGGTTGCTTGTGTCACTTGTACAACTTGTGCAACTTGCGTAGCTTGTGCAACTTGTTGGTTTCAGAGCACCTTTTGGCGAGCAGCTTGTCGCAACTTGTAACATGATAGAGAATGATTTTTTCATGTTGTGCTTTGGCAGTGGTGGCAGTGGATTGGGAATGATGCCAACCATAAGACCAAGTGATGTTGACATTTCTTGAATTGGATCTTTGTTGGGAATTGTTGGTGGATTTTGATCATGATTGAAAAGTGGCCCTTGGTGTGTGTTGATTTGATCATTGAATGAGATGGAAACATCTTCAGTGTGTTCATTGATGGATTGATCTTGATCACCATTTTTAACAAGTGTGGAGGAGAGATTTTTAATGCTATTGCTAGTGGTTGAATTCTGATTAATGTCCCCAATAGCTATTAGCTTTTGATCAATCAGTTCTTGGATGAGATTTTTGAGTTGAATACAATCTGATGCTGTGTGTCCCTTTACTTTTTGAAAATCACAAAAGTGTTTCTCATCATACCCTTGTGGCTTCACCATGGGCTCTTGTTAATTCACATAAATAGGGATTTTAATGAGATTTCCTTGTATCAATTTTTGCAAGATAGACTCAATTGGTTCCCCAAGAGGTGTGTATTTTCGTTTGCTACCTTGTGATATTTGTAGTTTGAATTGACCTTGTAGCGATTGATTTTGGAGATGCGGTGATTGATCTTTGAGATGTGGTGATTGAGTTTGTTGTTGATTTCGTTGATCTTGATATCTAATTTCTTGACATTGGAGATATTGTTCTTGATGAGGTTGTGGAGATAACTCAATGCTTTGATGACATGGTTCAACCAATGGTAGAGTGTATTGATTTTGGGGTGGATACATCTCTTGGTGCAATGGATCCACTACTTTGGCAAGTGAAGCAATTTGATCCCGCAACATTTTGATCTTGATTTTCTTGATATGGTTGATTTGGTTGTTTAGCAAGCGGAATTGAAATGTATCCTTGTGGTGCTTTTTTTGGATCGTGGACAAGTTGATTCTGTATAATTCTCTAATTTGGTGTGATGTTTAGATTCGACATGATAGATTGAAATTGAAAATTGTTGTGGTTGGGAATCATATTGCCCTAATTTAGGTAACTTTGATTTTGCATGTTGTTACCTTGATTTGGATCAATACATGGAGTTTCCAATATAGTGCTAGGATTTTGAACAACATTCATTTGATTTGCAAACATATATATCTCAAAGTTCACCAAGTGTGAATTTGAAATGCTCATGTTTGGTAAACTTGTATTTGGCATGTATGGATTTGGTGGGATAATGTTGTTTGCTTGAAGATTCATGCATTGATTGTTCAGTTGATAGATTGTGGTTGGGCATACTTACATTCGTATCATTGACGTTTAGAGGAGAAAGTGATGCTATGTTTGAATTACATAAATGTTAGTTTTAATAATCAATTGGCATTGTGAGACTTGGATAGTTTGGTTGACTCAAATTTCTCATGATGGATGGATCAAGTTTATGTCCCTCTTGTGTTGAGATCGAGTTTGAACCATAAAATGAAAATCAATTTTCAAGAATGTAAGAGATGAACCTCTAATCCTTTAGATCGGTCTAAACCTTAAGTTCAAAGAAGCAAAGAACTAGGATAATTGAAGGATCAAAGGGATGACGAGGATGAGATAAATGAAAGATGAGTGATATGGATGAATGGAACTCTTAAAGAAACTTTGAAGGAAACGCTAAACTTTTTAGGACTTTGATTGATCGTGATTGGATTGATGGTTTGACTAAATGTGTTAAGTCAAAAAAAATGTGATAAATGCACTTGTAAACCCTATGAATTTGTGTTATCCTAGAGTGGACTTGTACATAAGAGGATGGTTTGACTAAGTGTGTTAAGTCAAACGAGGTGATCATTTGATAATCTGGCTAAGTGTGTGAAGCCAAACAAGATGGACTCGTAAACCCTAGGAAGTTGTGTTATTCTAGAGAAAACTCATGTATAAGATGATGGTTTGACTAGGTGTGTTAAGTCAAACAAAATGATTTGATTTCGCCTAGAATTTTAGCATAAAATATGTTTACAAAGTTTCCAAGAGTTGTTGGTGAAGTGATTTTTGACTAATTTTGATGGTTAAGAGATGGATGAAAGTGATTGAATTTGATCCTAGACTTGACCTAGAATAAGATTTCTTCTTACAAGACCTTGGTGTTGAATAACACGCTATATTCCCTATTGGAGGAAAGCAAACCTTTCAAAAAGTTTGGGATTCTATTGATAGTAAATGCATACAACTCAGGATGGTTTCTTGAAGCTTTTTGTAAAAGTTGTAAACCAATCATTTTAGAAAACACATATGTAATCCAATTTGTCTTTTTATCTTAGCTCAATAAATTCTTTTTACCAAAAACACTTGCTTGCTTATGTTTTAAACTATATGTCTAATGTCACACTTTATTTCTCATCCCACAAGGTCCATTGTGTGAAAATCAAAGAAAATAGGGAAAAAATTTCCTATGTTTAACCTTGTTGAAAAAAAATGATGATAGAATCCAAGCACTTAGAAACCTCTAAGGATATGATCCCTAGGGAAAGCAAGAGTGCTTAAATTCGTCAAAGGTATTTGTTTACTCAAAGGGGTTTGAAATTTTGGAGGTCTTGTGAATGTTCGTTTTCAAATGTTTTCGAGAACCAAGCAATGTTTTCTTTTCTTCCAAGCACTTTTACAATCCTAGGATGATGAGGCAATATCTTTTTGGGTTCCCACTTGGATGAATCCAGCTGCACATATCTTGTGTGAATGGCTAAATGCTTGACCACACTAGCTCCCCTCCACGTCACTCACTTATTTAGGTCAGCCAAGCATTAGTACCCATGAATCTCCCATGGAATACTTTCCATTTCCACAATAAGACCGCATGTATAATGTGGGGCGGCTTCAAAGGACATGACCTTTTGCATCAACAAGATAGACAAGGTTTTGGCCTTTTTCTAAACAGAGGGTTCTAATTCGGGCATTCCGTTCATGGGGGATTATCCAACATTGGCGAGAGTCCATTGATTTCCATCTCATCGAAATAATCCTCATGATATTGGCCTTTGTTCCAATATCCACACTTATATCCTAGGTGGAAGTCACTTGGCTTTAGCGTGTTCCCGGTTGGGTCGTTCCCTTGGGTGAGTACTTTTTCCCACAAGGCAGGCCTGCTAAGATAAACAATAGCGAGCTAGCATATCCCATCGTTCAACCAACCTTTGTTAAAAAACAAAGGGAGAACCTCCGCAATATGTCATGCTCACACTCGCATCAATTGTTAGGTACCCAAATTGAAATGTGGAGGCAATCTTTTTGACGACTTAATATCACAAAAATTCTTTTGATTCTCAAGATCACTGTGAAGCGTGAGAGAAGCACATACACATTTTAAATGATGTTAATTTGTGAAAAATATTGCAAAACATGACAAACACTTGTTTGTTTTAAGTCCATAAAGCAGTGATGAGTTCATTTTAAAAGCACCAATTGAAATGTGAAGTTTTCCTTGTTCAATTTTAAGTCCAAATTGAAATCTAGTAAATGTCTAAGGTTCTTTTTAACCAACTTTGAAAAGATCAAATTAGTGTTCGATTTTAAACCCAAAATGAAAAGTGTCTTGGTTCAAAATAGAAAACTAAAGTAGGAATTGGATGCTCTAAGCATTTGTAGATTTAGTCTATGCTAAACAAATGATAAAACTGAATCAAACATATAAAGAAGACATGAAATGTATCTATTCTATGGTGGATTGGTGTTCTTTGAATATGTGAAAGAGCCCTTTCCCAACCCTTGATAAGCAATATTGCCAAGATGATGAGATGATAGACAATGAGATGCTCTAAGCATTTAAAAATGCTTTGTGATTTTCAAGTTTAGTGCTCAATCCTCTTCAAGATTCTTCAAAGATCATTATACTTCAATGTTGCAACTTCTTTGTGTGAATGGAATCCTTCCTCCTTCATTTTTTTTTTAAATAAATGACATAAAACAAATTTGACAAGGCACATGAATTAAAATGTCAATACATCTTCGATTTGTACCCGCTTTCATAAAAAGACAATTAATCTCAAAATTTCATACATTCAATGTACTAAGTCACATATCACAATAAGCATTTAAGAGAGTAATGGAAACAAAAACCATTCCTTTATGCGAGTGGTGTAATTTGATCTTTCAAATCAAAATAAGTTCCAACCACCAGTATTCGATAATAAGATGCCCTATTAAACTAGTTTCTTGGATTTCAAAAGATTTCAATCTAATACAAAAAAGGCAGGCACAACCAACACAATTAGCAAGCACCATTTTCTTTTAAAAGACAAAATTTTAAGCAAATGAATTTGGCAGGTACAAAGCCACATCATAAGTGTTGTTTGGAAAGCTTAAATGGAAATTTCAGGTGTAAGGATGCGCCCTAAAAGTCATTTGAAGAGTCTTCAATGTAAATGCAAACAGCAGGTGTAAATACAAATGGTAGGTGTAAAGATCGACCTATAACTTGGATTATTCTTTGCCTATTCCAATACACATGACTGGTCTTGGTTCTATCAATTCCAAAGCTCAAAATAAATAGTAATATAGTAAGCTTTTCTCAAAAGAGCCCATCATATAAAGAAGAATTCACGGGTCAATACTGCTGATATTGTTTCTGAAGGGGCACATAGTCAGCAAATTAAAAAAAACAATCTACATTAATGATGAGAAGGAGTGGCAACAAATTGTAAGTAGACAAGATCATTCCCACATGACTTTAAAGGCTGATATATATAAGCATTCATAAATAATTATTTTTGTCTGTGTGTTCCAAGATTTAAAAGATAAAACCAGATTGCTAAAATCTAATTTGACAGAGGCTCATAAATTGATTTGACATCATTGCACCTCCTGAAAGACTTTTGCAAATGAAAGGAAATCTACAGAGATTGAGTGATGGTTACAAAAAAAATAAAAAGAATGACACAAAATTTATAGTGGATAGGTATAGGACTAGGGGAAGCATAGACCAGGCACATGAATTGTTTATAGACAAAACTGGCAGAGACAAGGCAGGTGAAGTTTTTGACAAGAGGCGAACATAGTTGGCAGGTGTATGCTAAGAAGTCAAGGTGTATCATTTATGCACGTCAGAGAGACAATCCACATGAAAGAAAAAGAGTTAATACTGAGTAAAGACCGTCGTAATAGTATGGAGACTTGATGGTGGAGTGGTATCCTTGGAAAGTTTGTTTCACTTTCACTTATTGTTTGCAACGTATCACCCAACAATCTCTTTCAAATCAATTTATCTTCCCACCACTGGTCTACTGCCAGGCTATGGACGTCGGTTCAGCTACTGTTTTCATGCTGCCCTTCTCATGTCGGTACATTCAACTTTTATTTCTCTAGAATCGTTAGAGACAAATAAATCTCAAGATTTCACACTTATTGGAGTTATGCAGGTGTGATTGCCAGGTGCAACACCAGTTCCCATAGCCTTTGCCTACATCCTCTCTGCCTACACAAGATGGGTCTTTAGAATAGGGTATGTACATCCATCAAACATTTTTCTTAGCTGGGGATTGTTTTCAGATATTGTAGTTGCAACTGCCTTGGTAGATATGCATGCAAGATGTGGTCGCCTAGACAAGGCATGTAAATTGTTCGATAGAATCCTCAAAGAAGTTTCATCTCATGGAATGCCATGATTACAGGGTACACACTAAATTGATTAGATAAAATGGCTTTAGAAACCTTTAAGCAAACAAAATTGGCAGGTCTAAAACCCGACCCCACAACCTACAAACTGCACCTTGCTCTAAGAACTATTTTTTTTTTTTGTTGCAACATGTCTATCTTTAATTGTCTTCTCTAGATCCCTTGATTTGACCAAAAAATCCACAATACTTTATCTAAGTTTCTCTGCAACTTTGAGACCTCCATGCCCATCATAAAAACCAAATAAATCCTGTCGATCATCCCCATTTATTTTGCAATGACCTTGGGGGTATCTTCCACAAATTCTTTCTTTCCCTTCGTATAGTAAAACCCATAGTAAGCACCTTCAAAATAATGCTTTCCTTCTTTTGCAGTTTAATCATTAAGATCGATTATTTTAAGCTAGCAGAAGAAAGTGCATTGAAACTACCATATCCCCCTTCTAGTTGAGTATTGATATCTGTTAATATTTTACAGGAGAGAAGAACAAAGAGCCAAGATAAACACATGCATTTATAGACAATGGGTTGATATTCTGATCTCATTATTGCTACACTAATAATGATAACACTGCTTACTGGACTCATAGCTAATTAATGCTTTTGACATGATAATAGCAAGAACTATGGTATATTTTTATCCCCTATGTCAGAAAGCAATCGATAGTCCTGTCAAACTCAATTGATCAGACCCAAATGTATGCATTGATTAGATATTTTCAAAAGGCAACAGTCAGCATTAAAAGGAAAAACCGAGATTATGCCACCAATAATGATTTCTTTAATCAAATGTGCTAGTAAATATCGAATTTGAATTCTTTCACAATAATGATTACTCTAAAAAAAAACAAGTCCACAAAATGACTTCTCTTATTGGTTCTGCTGTACAGGAAGCAGTTGCAGTTATCACTTCATATGGGAAAGCGAAAGGAAGTTCAAATTCCATAGTTGCAGTGGAGAGATTTAGCGGGGAGCTAGACAGTCAAACTCATACTGATTCTAAAATATGTAGCTAAAATTTTATGGCAAAGGATGTGAGCTTACTAAAACGCACAAAATTAAAAATAATGCTTTAACTGGAAAGTAGTGTCTGCGTACATTAAGGAATCCCAAGTGGCGGTGAAGCTGAAGAAAAAACACATGGTTGGCATGTTTATTGAGTCTACCAATTCAAGGTCTGAGCTTGGACAAACTTGTTTTGTTGAATGAGGTTTTAAATTTACAAAAAGCAATCATATAAAGAAAAGAAAACAACACCATAATGTGAAATTATAGATGACACACATTAGTTTTTTTTTTTGTTTTTTAAGAAATGTACTCAAAATTTAGGAGCATAGACAGAACATGTTAGCCTTTTAAAAAATTTTATCAACTGAAATTGAATGCTAAACTATCATTAGCTATTAGAGTAACTCAATATGAACCTGAATGCTATAACTGAAATCTAATGCTTAAAAAGTCAGAGGTTCATAGCCCTCTTTCTCGTGCCATTTTGTGAGAGGAAAATTTGCAATTCCTAATAATAGATGGATTAGCTATTGTCAGTAAACTGAAATAAACCTCTCCCTATGAAATTGTTGATCAAACATAGAATAGAAAAACATGAAGAAATACATGTGCAACCTAAAATATGTAAATCTAATCTAAGTTAACCAATCACCATCCCATAGGGGGATTGGTGCCCCTTGATGTGAGAAGAGAGCCCTTTCCCAATCCCTGATAAGCAAATGATGTGATAATGGACAAAATTTGTTCTCAAATTAAGAGAATGACTTTGCATGAGCTTTTGTGTTGTTTGTTTGAAGGATAGGAGCCTTGAATTTATAGTTGAGCTTGAAGAGAGGGGAGGCCAAATTGAAGAATTTGGGACTAATCCCCAACAAATAGGAGAGAGCCACTTGTCACAATGTGATTGGCCCATGATTGTGCAAGTTTTGGCCAATGTGCCCATTTCAAATTTAAAAATGGCATTGAATGCATATGGTTGAGGGATTTGGGGGGAATTTTGTTTGAACAAAAAAGTCAAACAAGGGGAGTTAATGAGGGCATATTCATTCGGAATATGCCTTGTGAGGAAAATAGGTGTTTTAATAAATCAAATTAAATGATTTATTGTGCAAGTGGATGGGACATGGGTTAGTCTTAGCATTAATTAGAGATTTTGACTAATTAAGCTAGTGACTAGGTGGTGTGACATTTGATTTGCATTTTTGTATTTGTTTTAAATCAAATGAGAGGAAAATGAATGTTAATAATTTAATTAAATACATGTGATTTAATTAAATCAAGAGACCTTAGGAGATAAAAAGTGATTTTTTTAATTAAACCTGATTTGTTTAATTCATGGATGAAATATGATTAATCAATAGTGTTAATTTTGCATGTCTATAGTTACTGATTCGTGTCAAGGTTATCCTTGAAAAGATATAATAAGTGGGGCTTGTGGATGCAAATAGGACCAATTAAAGTATGAGAATGCCCAATTATTAATGATAAGACTAGAGAAGTGTGAAAGTGTGTTACAAAACTTTACAACACTCCAAATAATTTAATATTAAGGTTAATTTTTATTGAAAATATGTTTATTATGTTTAGTTATTTGATAAAAACCTAGAAAAGTGTGAAAGTGTGTCACAACACTTTAGCAAGGTACCATTAAAATCCATTAGTTAACAAGGGCCCAAGAATTAATATGAGTGTGTCATCCACATTAAAAAACTAAATCAAGGAAAAATTAAGCTAAAATCCATAAGGAGGGCCCAAAAAAATGTGAACATGCAAAGGGATCCATTTTTCTACACCACAAATATGTAGCTAGATGCTTGGAATGTTAGTGAGTCAAGGATGAACATGTGCATCCAACAAGGCTTCTCTATCCTCATGACATACCTAAGTAAAAGTGGAAGGTGATTAGCATGGACTTTATTCAAGGGTTTCCATTGAGCAGGAGGGTATGTGTAGGATCATGATGGACCAAAAAGTGGTGATATGTAAGTGATATGATGGCCCATGTGGCTGACGACTTTTTTTACCCAAAATTAATGAAATGAAAAGGGTTTTTAAAGGAGGTTCTAAAATTTCCACCAATATAGATTGTGTTTTACTTTGAATTTAATAAATAATTATTATTCATTTTCTATTTGAATTATGACTAAAGTCTTGATTGATAGGCTAATTCAAAAACTTCTATAACTTTCAAACAATATTATATTTTTTGAATCTAAAAACGTGTCACATTCTATGCTTCACATACTATAGGATTAAAAAAAAATGAACTTCATGAAGTTTTGACCAAGTTAAGGTGGTCAGACATACGAGTTTTTTACACTTTTTAAAAGTTGTAATAAAAACTTCATAATTAATTATTTACTTGGAAAAAATTACAAAAAAATATGCATCAAATCGGGACATGAGTCCTCTAATTATATCAAAAATCTTTTAAAAAAATATTGTCATTTTATTGTGGTTAGGGTGGTCAGACAGACACCTACTTCTTATTTTTCCCTAAAATTTAAGTACTACTACATAGAAATTTTAAATTTTCACCAAATAGATTTTTTTTATTTAAATAAACCTAGTAGTTTAGAAACTAAATTCAATTTTCTACAGATTCTATTCTTACATATTTTTGAAATAATATAGATAACTTATTCAATTTTTTATGTCAAGTTGCCTAACTTTGATTTTTTGAATTTTCATTGCCACTTAAGGGCCTATTTTTTCCTTGATGATCCTACACATACCCAAGAACATGCATGATATCATCCTGCTAGTAGTCGATAAGTTGACTAAGGTGGCACATTTCATTCTAGGAAACCTTAAGAATGGATCGTTGACCTTGGCCAAGAATTTTTTCCAAGAGATCTTCCATTTGCATGGAGTGTGAGAGACTATCATATCTAATAGAGATACTTCGATGATGTCCACATTTTGGAAAACTTTGAATGCAACCTTGGGAACTAAGTTGAATTTTAGATTAGCATATCATCCTCAAACTGATGGTCAAATAGAGAGAGTCAATTAGGTAGTAGAGGATCTCGTCTGGATGTATTGCTTGGACCAATAGTATAAGTGGGAAGAGTATCTACCCTTAGTATAATTTGCATATAATAACTCTTTTCATGCATCCTTAGCTATGAAACCTTTTGAGGCTCTTTATGGGCGAAAGTGTTGTACACCCATTAGCTGGGACAAGTTGGAAGACAAGATCATAGTGGGTCCTGAAATGCTCAAACAGATGGAAGAGTAGATGAAACTCATCAAGGATAGACTAAAGGAACCAACAAATACACAAAAAAGCTATGTTGACAAGAATAGAACATTTAGATAGTTCTTAGAGGGAGATAAGGTCTTTTTGAGATTCAAGCCACATAAGAGATCTATTACCTTAGGGAAATCTTCCAAGTTGTCCCCTAGATATGTGGGTCCCTTCGATGTGTTGGAAGTGATTAACCCATTTGCATATCGACTTGTTGTACCACCTGCTCTAGCTTGACTCCATAATGTGTTTCATGTTTCTTTTTTGAAGCTATATCATCTAGATGCATCTCATATACTTGATTGGCATTCTTTACAGGTGTAATATCCAAGAGTGGTGTTAGTGGAGCCCATTAGAATTCTGGATAGATGCAATGTCAAGTTGTGAAATAAAGACATTGTCCAATATAAGGTTCTATGGGACAAATATACTAAGGATAGTGCTACATGGGAGGAAGTGGAGGAAATGTAATTTTCCTTTCCTCATTTGATTTCTAGATAGACTCTTAATATTCATTGACATACTATTGTTTTAGCATTTTGAGTTGGCATGTTATAACATTTTGGCTTGAATAAAAATATGATTGAATGTTGAAAAAAGACATATTTGAATTCATTTTTTTTAATAAGACATCGAGATGATATCTCTTCCAAGTGGGAAAGGATTTCATGTCTCAAAAAAATTTCTTGCATTTAATAAATATTAAGTTATCTAAATATTTATGGAAGATGAAATTTATAAGTTGACTTGTGATAAATTTAAGATTGTAATGGAAGTTGAAATATATTTATATTCATATGATTGAATACGAAAGATGGATGTAATATTTTTATTTCAAGCATTGGTTAATGGTTATTAATGAAACTTTTCAAAGTGGAAGTGTGTGAATGCGGGAACATGTTGAAGACCAAGAACATGGTTGAGGTAGGAGTATTTAGCCAGATAATGAATGGTAAGATTGATTGAATTTGGAATGTGCACACCATAGAAAAATCATGAAATTTGCATTGAAATTGCAATATGGTAGAAATCACTATTCATGTGAAATGCACTAATGGATAAAAAAGTAAGCTTGTGGAAAATAAATTTGTTAGATCATTTTCCTATCTTGTTTATTTTATGATATTACATTTGAAAAGAAAAGAAAACACTAATGATATGAATATACTTTTTTTTGTATAAACATATATGTGTATGGAACTTTTCATTAAGAGAATGATTTAAATAAAATTACATGTGTGTGTGTGAAGGAAAAGGGAGTAAAATGTTATTTCAAAAGCTATTTAATTCGAAGTTAATATTTGTTTAAATTCAAATTTAAATTGAAAAATAGAATCGAATGGGTGGATGCCATCCATAAACCCCAATACAGAGGAGAAAATCTATGTAAATAGTGGGGGCGGCTATCATAAAGGAGGATTCCAATTTGAGAAAAATGAAAGTAAAAAAATCATGCTAAAAGTAGGGGAGGTAACCCGAGAGAGGGAGAAGAGAATTTCATCCAAAAATCAGCAACAAGAGGAGGTCGACTGGGGTTAGCAAGGAAGGAAAAAGCATAAATGAGGATTTCATAGTTTTTCCCACTTATCTACTTTCGTTGATTGTGAGAAAATATAGAGGTAGGAACATTTTTTTTAGGCATTTTTTCACTTTTTAAATTGTTTCTTTTCCTATTCCTTTGAATGCACTAGTTTTTCCATTTGAAATACAAGATATTGAATGTAAGTTATTTCTTGCATAAAAACCTATGAATGGATCTTTGCATTGTCATCCATGGGTTTGCCATTCTGGTATCGACCCATGCTCAATTTAATTGTGCTTCCTTTTCAAATATCTTGGACCCCTTTGTTTCTTCATTGCATAAACCCTAATAGTCTATTAATTTTAATTAATTTCTTAGATGCTTACATCTATGTATGCATGTTCTTGTCATGGTCACATGTACAAAACCAGTAGTTAAGTGTTGTGTTTGGGAATAGTCGATTAAAATGGTCACTATAGAATTCCCAGGATAAAACAATCGAACCCCTCTGTATTATAAACTTAGGCCGACTTCCCATAGCTATCTCTAGTCTACTAAGAATGGTTTGTAGGAGTCCTTTTACAAATTAAAACCATGTTATTCTCATATAGGTCACATGTATGTGCTACCTTGCAAGATGCTTTCTAATTAATTGAAATATTATTTCTTAGAATGGTTATTGGTAGTCACTTCCTATTCTTAAGAGAAGCTTGGGAGGTTAAAAGGCCATCTACTATCCTTCAGATAGTGAGCTTTCTCTCTTTATCAAGCTAGAGAAATGCATATTCTTGACACACCTCGGCTCTCACTGAGGAACGTTTCAAACATTCCATTTAAAATGTTAACTTGTGGTTAGATAAGGATCAAGGGTGCTGGCAAGAAGTTGAGTCCACTTTTTGGCCAAAAAGTGGAAGTGTTTTCCCTGATTTTCAGAGTTTGACACATTTGACCTTAAAATTTGAAGCACTTAGAGATGAAATCTTCAAACAAGTCACTAATCATAAAATGTAGTACTCAAAGTCTAGTTTCCATATATGTAATTTATTTCAATACCCACATTGTGCAAAATGAGTTTCAATAAGCTTTTGTAAAATCCACTATTTAAAAGTCATTTTTCTTAACCATACCATGCACATGTACGACATCCATATTTTGACTTAAATTATCATATTTTTCTAAATCCTTTTGGGAAAAGACTTGTGACTCACTGAAGCATGCCCTGGATATTTTTTTGTAATTTTTTAATGATTTTTTTTTTTTTGTTAATTTTTTACTAGACATATTTGTCGTTTAGAAAAATCATCGTGTATGACACGCATAAGATGACCTAAAGTTATCATCTTTTGCATTTTTTTTTTAAATTGAAAAGAATTGTTTAAATTTTTCCCTTGTGCAATCCGTTTGTCAAAGTTTTATGTTGATCAAGAGTTATTAAAATAGTAAAAAACATTGATATTTAAAGTTTATGACCAATTTCATCAGAAATTAATTAAAAAATAGAAAAAATAATCCAATTGTAAAAAAAATTACATATTTGGAATCTACATTGTCTCATTTAAAATGGGTTTTAATTTCGTCGAAATTTTTTGCAAAAAAAGGCATCAGCCATATGCCCAAACTCATTAATTTTTTTGTGGCATTGCTAGGACCTTCAACTTGCAGGTCAAACCAAGTCCAAAGCTTAGGTTTGGGTCCCCCAAGCCTTTTCCCGAACCAAAAAACAAAGCAAAAACCCAACCAAAAATTAAAATTTTAAAAAACGGGATCCCGTTTCATAAATTTTTATTTTTTTTTATGATTTTAAGAAATGAGATCCCGTATTTTAAAAAGCAGGATCTCGTTTTGAATACAGGATCCCATTTCTTAAAATCATAAAAAAATATATTTTTTATGAATTTAAAAAACGGGATCCCACTTTTTAAAATACGGGTTCCCGTTTCTTAAATTCATAAAAAAACATAAAAAAATTATTGAAACAGGATCTCGTTATAGAACGAGATCCTGTTTTTGGCTCGGGGTCTCGAACCTAAACGGGATCCCATTTTTTGCAAGCAGTTTCATTTTTTTGCCTAAGGCAAAAACTTCCACGTTTCGTGGACTCATCTTTTTGCTTCTACCCTCAAGTTGTATCAAATCCATCTTTTGGTGATGCCATTATATGCAATGTTAATGACTATTATGACAAGGCCTTAGAGGCTGAATGATGTAATATTCATCGTTTCATATATTTTTCCAATGAATTCGATATATGTACCATATATAAATATAAATAATCATGAATATGCCATTGATCGGTATGAATCTATTTATTAGAGTGGAGTAGAGGATACCAAGGGCCAAAAGATAACATTCTTATCATTTAGGAATGATGGCATGCATATCACTCCTTAAGATAATGAAGTCTTTCTTTAAAAGATGATGATAAAACTAAACGATAATAACCATAATGCTCTTAAGATGTAATTGCATTATGAAGAATGATTAAATCATAATGATACCCTATCATTTTCCAAAATTTTCTTGAATGTAAGATTCGACTGTTTACATTTGGAAAATAAAAAATGTCACTCTTCCATTGAAATGATTGACAACATGGTAGTAAAATGCAAAATAATCTTATTGAGAACAAAATATAAAGACTCAAAAGTAACCTCATAATATTAAGACATTGATTGATCCTTTATTAAAAGACAAGTTGAAACCCAGGATATATCTTTATATATATTCTCTAGTCTATCTCAGATTAAATCTTGTGTTGAATACAAATATTTAATTGGAAATGATCATGTGATGATCTAGTTAATATTAAACTTAGAAAAATAGAAAACTGTACTGAAAATTGTATCTTTAAAGTTCCATTCTGATTTAATTTCAAACTCATACAAAAGTCTTGTGATTTCTTGACCATTATATTCTAGTTGAATCTAATTGTACATCTAATGAAAGATGAAATCTTTTGAATATGGAAATTTTATGTGAAATGGATCATTCTTTTTCAAAGAACGTATACCCATACACATTCTTTTACAGAAATCCATAAATGTGTACATGCATAAATCTTTCATTTATGTATTGCACATACATGCAATATACCTTCTTTAAAATTATTTTATTTTCTTTATTTGAAATGTAGATTTCATTCCAAGTAAGAAGGTATAAAGGAAATATTGGATATCTATAAAAATTGATGCATGCACTGTGATATTCTTATCGTAATTGATGGAATGAATCATGTATTATGTTTAAAATCTGATTTCTTAAATATCAAATTTAGTTAAGCTCTTACATATGCATTTTGAATAGAGGTAGCCAAATGATACATACACAGACTATGTTGTGGATAGATGATTCTTAAACATGAAATGATTGGCTTGTTAAAGACTACTAGAAACCAAGTTGTTTGTTTACAAAATATAAAGCTTGGATAATATGTATGTTATGTTATGTGTGTGGGAGGTTATCTTCCAGGATGAGTGCCCAAAATGGGTTAACAGAGAGTATAGGTTTTTCTTTTCCAAAATCTATTATTTTTTTAGTTGTATACAACATATGCTTGGCCAAGCATTTGTAGTCCATTATTTTGAATGGTATAATTTTGATGATGCAACTCTCTACCATTTCTTAGCATAGATCTTGCATGTTATGAATGTAGATAGAAATGCATGTAGATGTTAGGCACATACTATATTCCACCTTGCATAATATATCTATTTCTAAGTATTTTGTGTAGGGTTGGGTATTCTTTGAGTTAGGAAGAAATCTGGGGAAACATAGTTTCGTGTTTGGGTGCAAACTCACCTAAACCATGTTCTCGTCCACCAAATGCGGCGAGCATTGATGAGGAATCACATGGAATTCCAAATTATTGAAATTATTATACTATGTACTTCATGATGTATTTTGAGTTGACTATGAGGCGATGTTGGCCCAAGTCAAACTATGTAACTTGTAAATTTGAGATTTGGAAATGAATATGAATTATCATTTTTGGACATATTGTGCTATGATAAAAAATAGCTAATTGATTATGTCTTTAATTTATTATTCATAATGTCATATTTAAATTATTTGGTGTTATTTATGTTTGACATATTACACAAGACTACTCCCTCAGTCATGATCATGAAGTATTTCTCATGACTTAGGGATAGGTGGTGATCTTCACATATTTTTAGTACCTTATCCAAATTAGCAAATGCTTCTTCATATGTATTCCTATAATTTATAAATTCATCAATGTAAAATTATGTAGAATAATGAGAAAATTTTGTGTATATGCTTAGTTTTGCCCTTTGGAAGGTGGTAGGTGCACTGCATAGCCCAAATGACAAGACATAATAAGCATATGTACCCTGAGGTAATGTAAATGTTGTCTTGTATTGTTCTTTTGGGGCTATCTTAATCTGGTTATATCCATTGAATCCATCTAGAAAGAAAAGGTAGTGCTTTCATACTAATAAATATAATACTTGATCAATGAATGGAAGGGGAAAGTGGTATTTTCTTGTTGTTGCATTCAACTCATGGTAATCAAAATACACTCTCCATTTACCTCCCTTCTTAGGTACAATTAATAGTGGATACACCCACTAACTATCAAATATTAGATAGAAGAATCCTGCATCTAGCAACTTTTGTAATTCTACCTTGACTATGTCATGAATTGTTGGGTTCATTCTCCTCTAAGGTTGCCTAATTGGTTTATAGCCATCATTGATGTAAATTTGGTGCATGAATATTTTTGGGTATATTCCCTTCATATCATGCTAATCCCATGTAAATACAGTTGTTTGTTCTTGCAACACACTCAACAATGAAGAATATTGTGCAGCAGTCAATTGAGTATTTACATTCAATGTTTTTCTCGATGTAATATCCAAAGTAAAGGATGATTATTGAACAGATGTGATGTCAAGACATACTATATTGGGAGTATATTTATATGGAAATAAGGTATAGAAAATTTGATAAATGGACTCAAACGTATTGGTAGGGATTATGTTCTATAGAGGGTCTTGCAAGCATGCTAAACAATCATATTGTTGTGGGTTCCTACCATAATTATTTTGCATGACGTTTGAAAGAATTTTGTCTTAATATTAGATTTCCAACATATAACTTATTTCAATATTATTAATGTCTATAATTATTTATCATCCTCATCTAGCATAGGCCAGACATTTTTCTCCAAGTCTACATGTGGCTGGGCAGGTGGATAAAGGACTAATTTCTTGGTTACATTTCCATTGGAAATGATCATGTTACCAGACCTGAAATCGATGAAGGCATCTATAGTAGCCAGCCAATGTCTCCCTAATATGAGGGAATATCCTACAAGGTTAGCTTTAGGTTGTAACACCATAAAGTCTATAGGATACTCCCATAAGTCTAATGTTATTACCAAATCTTCTATGATACCCCAATGTTTTATTGTAGACTTGTCTACTAACTATAACATAGTAGGTTTAGGTTTGAGCTCCATTAGTTGTAATAAATTTTTGGTTTCCTTGGTCATTACATTAATGGATAACCCAAGTTCAATTAAGGTATTCTTGATGAGAGTACCATTGATTTTGGCACCCACAACAATGCTCCCAAGATCTGCATACTTGGGGACAACTATTTTTCCTAATGTAATATCTACAATTTGTCCTAAACCATGCATAGTTTAAGGGTCCTCATGTTTCCTACTTGGATTTTTGATAATCTCCCACTTTTTTAGTATATATTGGCACTTTCTTTATTGCCTAATTGAGGGGTATCTTAATGCAAATATATTTGATCTATCCTAATATAGATCAAATTTAGCTTGTGAATGATGTTATTGGATTAGGTATTATGGACTTATGTTTGTTGGGTTGACCTAATTTGATTCAATTTCCCTAGGTTTTTATCCATTTCTTCTATTGAGAGTTCCTCATCAGTCATCTATGTGACGTGAGGAGATGAATTCCTAGATATCATTTTCCTTTATCTAAGGTGGACATCACTCACCTCAACCCCACAAGTAGGGTATTGTATGGTGTCGTTAGCATAGGCCTATTGGAAAAAATTATTTTGATGTTAGGTACAATTTGTGTTAGAAATTGAGGTGTGCTTGGTGGTGTTGGTGCAACTATTGCTAGATTTAGCATTATGGCTAGCTGTTGTGGCTACTCGTAATTTAGATTTTGTTTTTTTCACTACTAGCCTCTTTGTCACTATGGTTTGCATTAGTTTTTGTTAGGTTGCTATTGGGGATTATAATTTGGTCCTTGATAATTTTATGGTGGCCATATACCTTTCTTTTTTTTATTCCAATTGGAAGCTAGGGGTATTGGCCATTGTAAGTTTTGCACATTGGTCCAAGATTGAGGGTTCCAATTTGGGAAGTTTGTATTATTACCTAGAAATGAAATATTATAGGTCAAGGGATATTGCAACATACCTTGTCTTGGCTTCCATGGTTTTAATTGATCTATGTAGAAAACTTGACCTTCCCCATCTTCTATGGCATGATATTTTGGCTTCCCTTGCTTATCTTTAGAAATATTGGCTAGCTTCTTTCACTTGCAATTAATCTTCTTTTGGTGATAGTGTGGATAGTATTTTTTGAGGGTTTCCTCTACTTCTTCTTGCTTCTTCTTGATATGGATGGTATCCAATTGGGTATCCAAGTGGCTAATGGTGTCCTCTTCACGTTTTATAGAAGATTTATCATCTCCACTCTTGAGACTTTATTGGATGATTTGTTGAGAGAAGAGGTCATATCTCCCTTGGTCTTCTTGATGAAAGAAATGAAATAGTTTCTACACACTTTAAAAATCTCATCAAAGGGTAATTGTGAGATTTACCTTGGCCCAATGAGGTTAAGGGAATCCATACAGTCTTCCTGAATTCTCCTTAAGAATAGCAATTTCAAGGATTCATCAAAAAGTTTGTTTTGATGGAATTTTTGGAGGTAGAACTAAAACCTTTCAACATAGTCTTCCAATGGTTCATATCATTTCTATGAAATCCTAAATATTCTGTCCCTCTTTCTATTTGCGCCTCTACAATAATCTCGTTATTTCTCTAGGAATTTTATCTTCATTACATCAGAATTGGGAAAAAAATCTCTTTCCAACCCCATGAACAATCTCAGAGTAGCATCTTTCAACGTAGTTGGAAAAAAATTGAGTATGTGAGCATCCATGGTGTAGTAATATCTTTGGCATAGCACATAAAACTTAAAAATAAATGTGTTTGGATCCTTTGTGACCAACTCATAGAAGATAGGGAGTGTTAAAGGAGGTATTCCCTTTAGAATAGTTTCCATTTCCTAGTTGTTAAGATGGAATTCAAACATTACCTACCCTAATTAATCTTCTACTACTATAACCATGATGCTTATATGTATGTAGGAAGTCTCCTATGAGGTTGGTGTAGGTACTGGTGTAAGGGATGATTCTTTTTTAGGGTTTCCCCAATTTTTCCCATTGTGTTCACTAGTATCTTCTAATGCTTTATGTGCTATGGGGAGAAATATTCCAAGAGAACCTCATTTCCTCCTCATGAAATTTTTGTGACTCTTTAGATAAACATTTTCTTACACATTTTAATTAACTCGTGTTGTTGTTGATGGCTAAAACCTAACTACCCTAATGCTGAATTTTTTTTTGCTAAACTACGAAAGCCTAAAAGAAATTGACAATACACAAGAGAATCCTAAACTTAGCACCATCCTTGAAAATGGAACAAAAATGGTAGAGCCTCTCTAATTTCTAATCAACTTGGTTCTTACTAGGTCTAGACACAACTCAAAGGATGAATTCCAAACTAAACAATTTATCTTTCATAAGAGGTTGTATTTAATTATCAACTAGGAACTCGTAAACCTTAGAAAATGCTAGCACAATATATGAATTCATGGACCATAGAAACATACTACATCAATGAAGTATAGACAATTACACATATACATAAGACTACAAAATTTAGAAAATTAAATGAATTGCTAATTCTAAAAATAGGGAAAAATAAACATAAACTATTACCTTATGCTATGGGTACCTACCACTTAAGTCTATAACCATCAATTGTTAAAAAATATAGTTTCCTAACCTAGCTAATCCCTCTAGAGTATGAAACCAACATGATGCTACATAATTTGATTCAAAACTATAAAATGGCATTCATAAATTGTAACACATGCATATAACTAGAAACTACTTAACTAATTTCAATAATGTATCATTTAATCTAACAATAGGAAATGAAGTGGATTAGTAGTACCTCAAGTGGATATTGCTTGAGTTTTTTCTTTCATAGAAGTTTTCAAAACATACTTACTCAATAATTCATGATATCAAAATAATTCCATTTATTGTGTATAAACAATGAACTCTTAGACACAATCCAACAATAATTTGTTGAAGATTTTTTATTCAATAACACATATCTATAGCTACAACTGGTAAAAAATAAAAACTAACTTATCAATTTGATCAACTAACAACTAGATTAACTAAATTTACTCCTTGATAATAGATCCCACTATATAGGGTATGCGAGGATTTTTATTCTTCTAGGACTGAAAATAAACTCATGAAGAATTCGTCCACTCTCCCTCAAAGATAGGAAGAGGACTTAGTATGAAACAAAAACAATAACTATGAAGCATGAGTAGAGAAACAAATTTATAACTCTATGCCTAACGGGTAACTCCTTCTCAAATTTCTTCTCTTCTTGGTGGTCTTATTTGATGAGAAATAGTATTATGTGGTGACTCATGATTGATCAATAAATCATCACCTTCGTTCCCTTCTAAAAATTTCATGATCTGGTAGTTTTGAATTCTCTCCTACAACCATCTATAGTCCTGATGTTGTGGGTTGGTAAACCAATTGTTGTGAGTTAACATTCTTTCTTGTTGCAAGATTTTAGTCTCATTCCTAAGGCATCCACATTATTAACAAACATAATTTAAAAAAATCATACTAAATTACATAGACACTTATGCATTCATATAGACATATATCAACATAACACATTTCCATTTCCACATACTTGAAACTGCTTAAAAGTGTATGAAAGGAATATAAAATATATATAAGGTCATGATAATATATTTGAAACTTAGGAGATGGAATGATTAAAAACATAAAATAGTAAAGGAAAGCTAGATATTAATTGAGCCCATCAATAAATAATTCATATGCACTCATTGGTGGTTTATTTTTCTTACCATTTCTCTTATGGTTCTCTCTCATAAAATTTTATCTTCCCTACATTTTTAAAATTTGGTGGTCGATCATGTATTTCTATTGAATCCTTTCCTAGTAGGGATGCCTATTAAAAATTTTACCATGCAATTGCCACACTGACCCCAAGTTTCTCAACTATAATTTATTGTTCAGTTGAGGTTGTCACTCCTTTTGAATTTCTCATAAATATGTCCTAGTTGTAAAATATATAGATTTCTTCTTTGCTACTTAACTTTTTGGTAATATTGTAATATTTTATCTCCTTTCATAATTCCTTTTCCATTTATCTTTGTGATGCAACTAAAACTACTACTTGATTCAATTTTTTCACTTGAGTAGCTTGTTGTGATAAGGTGACATTAACCTTGTAATCCTAAGTCATTTCCATGTGTCTTCATGATCCTTAGAATGTGTAACTGGATTCCTCGGGTCAAGAGAGAAAAATATTTATTAAATTTATTTACCTCTAAATAGAATTCATAGGGGTGGACCATGTCATTTACAATGGTTACAAAGCATATTTTTATAATATTTCTTCTAGGTGTCCACTTCTAGGTGCAAACTGCTACAAGGTGTCTTCTCTTGGCCTCCTTGTGTCGTGCATCATATCGCTTGGGTTTGTGACATGGATTAACCACCTCCCATGTATTCATTAACTCTAGTGATTGTATCAAGCATTAATAGGTTGATCTTTTGGTGCCACAACAACCATATTTAGACAACAATTGATATCAGATCCCGAGTCATGGGTTCAAACCCCTTACTTGCGTTGGGTAAATCTTTGCAAGATATGTGCCCTTGGTCTCCTTGTCTTATGCATCGTAGCACTTTGGTTTATGACATGGCTTAACTAACTCTCATGGATTCATTAACTCTGGAGGTTATATTGAGCTTTAATAGGTTGATGTTTTGGTGCTATGACAACCATATTAATAACACAAATCACTTGGACTTACATTTCTATGTATGTTGTTAACTGCTATCTTGAAAGGGAAGGAAAGGTTTGCATATTGTACATGTTAGCCATTGGAGCTATCCATGAGTAATTGAGCACTAAATAATTGAAAAATTATGATTGGCTATGGGTTATGTACCCATATAAATTTCATTTTATCATTTATTATTTTTCACTAAGTTTACAATATTTATAGGATGTGGGGTGTATGGTTTTTTTGTAGGTGAATTTGACCCTTTCTTTGAGATAACATTGTGGTATTCTCATCCTATATCTTTTATGTTTAATTTTTCTACTTTTTATTCCTAATTTGTTTGTTCACTTTGATATCATATTGGGCAATATTTGATAGGTTCAAATATATTTTAGATTTATATATATATATATATATATATTATAAAAGCTAACATTATACTAGTTTCACCTTGATTTTGAACATTTGGTATCAAAGCTAATGGTTTTTTTGAGAAAGGGATGTCTTTCATTTGAGTGTTGAAGTTTTTTTGGCTATAGTTAGAGATTTTGGAATGTGGGATTTGTGTATTTTTGAATATAAATATATACCATTGATTCCATCTCTCGTCTAGATATTGATAAGTTTAACTGATTTGGGTACAAGATGTGGAAGTTGAAGATGAAAGATCTCCTAGAAGAAAGAGATTAATAGTTAGCAATTTTTAATAAAAATTAACCAATATGGAATGTCTAATAAATATTTATTGAAGCTTCAATAAGGCATGAGGAACCATATGGTTTTTCTTGAAGATTACTTTTTCTTGATTGTTTTCAAGGAAGCTACCACATAAAAGTTGTGGAAGAGGGAAGCTAATATTTACCAAACCAAAAGTATTACTAATAAATTTTACATCAAAAGATGGTTATATTCAATAAAAATGAATGATGGTGATTCTATTCTAGATCATTTAAATTATTTTAATTTTGTTTAAAGTTATCTTGCATCTATAGATATTAAGTTATAAGAGGAAGATAAATTAATCTTATTACTTTTTTCTTTTCCTAAATATTAAAAAAATCTAATTATTTCTATCAATGCTAATTGGTTTAGAGAAAACTATGGATAGCCTCACTGATACACTTATAATAGAATAAATGAGAAAAAATTCTATGTATATTTTGTCTCCCAAGATGCCTTGTATGTGTGAGAAAGGTCCAAATAGAAAGGAGGACCTAAAGGGGTTAAAAAGAAGGATAAGTATAAATGATGTTCTATAGCCCAAGGAAGAGAAAAATAAAGTACTAGAATTATGGTAAATTGGGGAATGTGAATAAGGAATGTAAAAACAAGAAAAAAAGTAAACATTCCTCCAAAAAAAGTCCTCAAATGATGACGATAATGATGCTTTTTAAAATTTCAACTAATACTATTAGTAATGATGACTATATTATTGATTTAGGTTGCTCCTACCATATGAATCTTCACAAGAAGTGGTTTCCTACATATCCAACTTATTATGGAGGATGTTTTTTGATTTGTGATAACATTATTAAGAAAATTATTTTGGAGGGAAAGAAAACTTTGTGTTTTAGTGATCGAAGAGTTAAAAATATTTATAATTTTTTTATATTCCAATAATTGCAATAAATTTACTTTATATATCCATGTTTAATAATCTTGGAATGCATGTGACATTTGATAAGTTTGATAGTAGGCTGGTAAGAAGGAACTTGGTGGTTAGTAAGCGATCTTGGATTAGGACTTTGTTTAGGTTTAGTACATCCAGTTTTTTAATTTTATCAATGTGTTTGGAATTGAAAATAAATGTATGTTGTGGCACCATAGATTGGGTCACATAAGTGAAAAGGCTCTTATGACCAAATTCTTAATAAAAAATTAATTGATAGTATTTCTGGTTATTTTTTGTAAAAAATGATTTATGTGAACATTGTATGTTTGGAAAAAATAGATTATCATTTCCTAATGGAATTGATAAATTAAGAGATTATTAGAGATCATTCATTTGGGTGTGTTTGGAGAAATGGATGTTGACTCTTTTAAAAAATATTGATATTATGTTTCATTTATTATGATGTCTTAAGATACACAAATTTATTTGATGCATGCATAATTTGAGGTTTTAATTAAGTTTAAGGAATTTAAAGCCTTAATTGAGAATAAAAAAGATTATAAGATAAGGGTGTTAAGGTCTAACAATGGTGTTGAATATTATTCTATGGAATTTGATAAATTTTATAACCATGCAACTATTTTTTAGTAGAATATTATTCCATATACTCCACAGTAAAATGGGGTAGTGAAGAAATAATGAATTGAACCTTAACTGAAAGATCTAGAAGTAGTTGATTGGTGTGAGGCTAGATCATTACTTTTCGGTAGAGATTGTAAGTACTACTTGTTATTTGAGTAATATATCTCCTTTCTTAGGTCTTGTTGATAAAAATCCTTATGAAGTGTGGATAGGTAGAAAGTATTATATTTTATATGTAAGTCTTTGGTTGTGAGTATTATCTTCATGTGCCTCAATTAAATTGATATGAACTAGATCCAAAATCTGATAAATGAATCTTTTTAGGTTATGATGAGAATGAAAAGGTTGTAACTTTGGATTCCTCTAACCTTAAAAACAATTTATTTTAGAGATGTCATTTTTAGAGAGTTTAAAGCTTATTTAGGTGAAGAAAAATCAAAAGAGAAATGAATGATTAAAATAGTGAACTTCAAGTAAAAATATAAAAATAGGAAGACACACATGTAGAAGAATAATTGGATGGGTTAAAGGATGAAGAATAGGAAGAGTTTTTGGAGAGCTTAAATGATGTAGATGATGAGATTTTAGAGATTATTTTAGAGATGTGATTTTTAGGGAGTTTATAGCTTATTTAGGTGAAGAAAAATGGAAAGAGAAACAAATGATTCAAATAGTGAACTTCAAGATAAAAATATAAAAATAGGAAGACACACATGTAGAAGAATAATTGGATGAAGAAGAGAAAGATTTTAGAGAGCTTAAATGATGAAGATGTGTAACGCCCCATCACACAAACCCCATAGGACAACTAAACAAAAGCAGAATTTTTTTTTTTTTAAAGTAACAATAACACATTTCAACATTTAAATATTAATGCAACATAAATATAACATAAAACATTAACCTAATCCTATGGGGTACATGGTGCATTACTTAATGAACCCAACAAAAGATGATAAGTGATTCTAACTAAAGCAGAATAAAGAAAACATGATAAAATTACATCAAGAGAAAGATTATAATCTCATAAATATAAATCATATAATATTACACCTAACTTAAAAGTTCAAATTACAAAGGTGGAATATATTTCCACAGATACAACACAATATAGAATTTCCAAGTTACAATACAATGCCACTTCCCTTATAACATTGGGAAGGGTAAAATCAAATTACAAAAGTACATATATGAAAGATAATTCATCAAGGAACAGTATTCTCAAGGAAAACTAAGTTCACTTCTGCTACATCCACGCCCCAGTCACAACTAGGGACGCAACAGGTGCATTGCACGTTTCCACCCGACCATGTAAACCCAAAGGAACACCCCTCATGCAACGATTCGGTAAGAAGGAACCCTCAACCATAGAATAAAAAATAAAGGACACATGTCATAGGACTCAAGCCCACAAAGAAGTATAAACATCAATAGTAAAATAAACAACTAACACAACTCTGGAGGTACAATAAAACAAGGGAAAACAAAGGGTGCAAATAGAAGAGTGTCATCGCATGACCTTACATGGATGAACCAGGCTACCTAACATTAGGAACTAACTCCAACTCTATGGATTAACCAAGATACCTAACACTAGGAACTGCATCCATCTATGGTTAACCAGGCAACCTATCTCAAGGAACCATCCCATAGGGTGACTCATGCAGAGCCATCTACCTTTCGTGAAGACAAGGTAGTGACCTTACCAACCAGGTCTTCCCACCCATCCTTAGCCTTTGGGAGCGCTAATGGCAAGGGTGAGGTGTCTATTTTATCTTTTTATGTGATAACTAACCCAACCCACTAACTAAATTAATTAGTAAGTAGGAGGTTTCTTCCACAGCGTGTCAAATTATGATATTACTATCAAGATTCAACCTTGTAGTTTTTGAGTCAAACTCATTGACCCACGATTCATGAGTAGTGGTTCACAAGAAACTCTATCAATTAGGTTTTTACTTAATTAAGGAAACTCTATCATGGGTGACCACTTGTGCACTAGCCCCAAGAAGAGCCACTCTCCCCTATGGTTTCCCTAAAACCAAAACCAAGAGACGGGTACAATGACATTCAAACAAAAGAAACATAACCTCAACAAGGTACCTTCCACTAATTTCCCACATGAAAGCAACATGAACCAAATAAATGCAACCATAGATGAACACACACATATTTTCCCTAACCTCTAGAGATAACACTAATCCATGCAAGACATACTAAAAATATTGTATTTAATTTAAAAATACACTTAATAATAATTATCATAAAATTAACTCATAATCAACTAAGTCTCCATTAAAACATTATTGATATCCATTGCAAATAAAATAAGGCATTTCCCTAATATTTCCATTTAAACAAAACCCTAATTTTAAATTTAAATATATCTTCCTACAATTAGATTATTCACAAATTAAATATCTAAATCCATAATTTTCTAGAATCTAATTTGAAGGGCAACAATGATAAATTTCATAAATCATAAAATTTTACTTTAAAATTTACCTACTAACTTGAATTACCAAATCCAAGGAATAAATATTATTTACTGAATCCAAGTTTTCAATTTCTATTATATTTTTAATTCATTCCCATAGCAGTATCTAAGTTCTGATTTTCCTAATTAAATGAAATCTAAATTATAAATTAAGAAAATCGGTTGCAACATAAAAGGTAGATTAAGTCTTTATTTGACTAAATACAAGAAAATCAATTTTGAACTATATAATTAAATTTTACAATAAATCTGATTTTTCCAAAATATAATTAAGTTAAAACTAAGGAAACCAATTTCCAAATCACTATCAAACTACAATTATTTCTTTGTTATTTAAACAGAATAAAAGGGAAATCATTTTCAGACATAATTTTAAATCTATTACTTTTTCCTTCATAAGTTTTTCTTTAACAATTTAACCAGATAATATTTACATGAATTCATCTTTCCTTTTGAAAATACACAAAGATTTTCCAGCCTATACATCATATGCATAAATATATACAATCATATATAAGTATGTGTATATATATCCATACTGAAATAAATACATATTTTAAACTAAACTGATGCAACTGAGATTGAAATCGTAATAGTAATCCAATATTTTATTTCCCAACAAATATATATATATAATACATATATACATATATATATATATATGTATGTATATATATATATATATATTTATTTACATAAATATATATATATACATATATATATTACATTTAAAGCCAAGTCAGAAATAACATCAAATAAAACCCAAACTAATATTGAAAAGGCGACGACGAAGTTTTAATGTACATTGACCGAAATAAAAATAGAGGCTTAAACAAAAATGGGGGAGGGGTGGTTGTACACAACCGTACCCCCTCCATACCCCACAAAATTCAAAGGAAGTGGGGAGGTGGTGGAGGCTCTTCCTCCACATCGCCATCCCCATATGGGGCGGTGGTGGTAGGCAATGCCTCCCCCAACCTTCCCCACATCCACAACAAAAGAACATAGAGGCAAAAAAAAATTAATTATGCCCTTTTAGGCATTCGTCATACAACATACCAAGTACAAGGGCACAAACAGAAAGTAAACAAAGGTATATATATATATATATATATATATATGTAATCCTATTTTTACATCAAAACATAGAATGACAAAGCAACAAAGGAATAAAAATAATATCCTCAATAAATATATATATATATATATATATTTACCCACCAAAACCTTTAGGATATTAACTTACAATGAAATCACACGGGAGATGCACAAATTTTTTTGAAAATAACTTGGGGAAAACAAACAAAAGATTTCCAGAAAAGAGGGGTTTCGATAATTTTTTTACAAACTGAGAAGGAAATCAACGAATTTCGAAGGGATACAGAGAGGGAAAGAAAATAAGGAAATCCCTGAGTAGGTAAAAAAAATTTACAGAGGAAAAAGGATTTCATACATTTCAAACATTATCGCATTTTCTTTTTTTCATGAAAATAAAACAAAATTACAAAAATCTAATTAAATACTAGAATTACTCGGAGTCCAACGCAAGCTCAATTCGAGGAGGAGTTGTGCAAATCCAGCCACAGAGAATTCTTCAAAATAGTGATACAAACACCCGCAAAAATGGATTCATTCAAAATCCCATTGCAAAAATAACCAACTTCTAGCTTCAATAATTGAATCGATGAAACATTTTCAAAATTTCATGACCCCACTGTAATTTTACATCAAAATTTCATTTACAGACAGTTTTCCATTTTTCCCAATTTCTTCCCACTTGCTTTTTCGAAAAAGCAACAAATGTGAAATATATATCTTATTTCATAAAAGCCAGCCAGAAATTGTCATATAGTTTTTGGAAATTTCCCATGCAAGAAATCGACTTAACTGAAAATTTACTGTCTCTTCCTCAATTTGGAAGAGAATCTTCCCATTTAAACTTGCAGAAATAAATACCTTTTAGAATATTTTAAATTGTAATTAAATGAATTCATTCTCAACAAATAAAGTTTATATTATATTAAGTTTTGCTAAATCCCCACTGAAATAATATTTTAAACTTAAAATTTATTTAATAACAAAATCACTTTTTATTTTAAACAAGGACAAATATGATAATATTTCCCTAACTTACATTTCCTTTCAAAATATAATTAAACTATAATAGTTTATTTAACTATATTATTTAATTTTATTAATTTAATTTAAAGAATTATTCAAAATTATAAAACAACAATAATTTTACTAAGGTAATTATTATTTTCCAAGGCATAATTATCATATGCAATTTAGGACATCTCATCACTTTAATATTTTTTATCACAAGACCACATTTAATTAAAGAATAAAACCCTAGATCAAGCCATTAATAAACTTGTAAAATTCATAGGATAAAATGATTAATTAACAACCATACCCACACAAACGAAAAATAAGCACGATAAGGACAATCCGTGAACCAACTATTGACATAGGCGAGGGTACTTTCTTACCAACTCCCTAACCACATCAAGTCATTGGGTAAATAGGATGTGCTCAAACCCGACAATGCAGGTGGAGTCGGCATTTGGTACCTGCATCCTTGCATAACACAAAATTTCGAACACATATATACATATAGCTCATAATCAAACACATTGTGAAGGAGAGTTACAGTGAGGCAAGGCACTCACGAATGAGTGATGCCACCCTGTCCCCTTCACTCAAATCAAATAAAGTAAACAAAATCTAAGCATCGCATCATTAATATAACTCAAAAAGTAGCATTATCATAACATGAGTATCCCACACATAAGTCCAACTATCCTAAGAAAATAAGAATAACTATCTGCCATGACCAACACATGGCATGAAAGGTGTCAAATAGAGTATCAAATATGCATTAGAACATAACCAAAAATCATACTAAAGAAAAAACACACACACACCAAAGAAGTATCAAAGTATCAAAAACTTGAGAGGCACTACAGTTTAGAGCTTATTTAGGTGAAGAAAAACCAAAAGAGAAATAAATGATTAAAATAGTGAACTTCAAGATAGAAATATAAAATCAGGAAGACACACATGTAGAAGAATAATTGGATGGGTCAGAGGATGAAGAAGAGGAAGAGTTTTTAGAGAGATTAAATGATGTAGATGATGAGAAAACAAAAGAACATGAAGATCCCATTAATCCTTCCTTGAGAAGGTCCATAAGATAAAATAATCTATTTAACATGAATATCCCACTAGATTTTTGTTATGTATTTTATTTTTTAAATACTATTGATGTCAAGGAGATTCTCTCTTTTGAGGATAGTGAGTTTATGATGTAGTCTATGTAGGAGGAGATGGTGGATCTGGATAATTGTGATAACTAGGATATTGATAGTCTGTCCAAAGGAAGAAATCACATTGGTTGTGAGTGGGTAAATGTTTTTGTGTGTAAATGATCAGTTAGAGAAATACAAGGGAAAACTAATGGCCAAGGGATACTCCCATAAAGAGGGAGTTTATTTTGGTGAAATTTTATCTCTTATTGCTAAGTTATATTCTAATAGATTCCTTTTATCTATTGCTTCTACTTGTGATTTTAAAATTGAGAAAATTGGATTTTATGGTCTAAAATAGTCACCCAAGATGTGGTACTAGTAGTTTGGTGCATTTCAATTGAAGTTGATTTTTTTAGGAGCAAGAATGATCATTATGCTTATATTAATATTGTTAATGATCATATAATGATCATTGTCTTCTATGTCGATGACATGTTGTTTATGAATAACAACTAGGTGATGATGAGGGAGGTCAAGACTCAACTTTCTATAAAATTTTGAGATGAAGAACTTGGGGGTTGCTAAATATATTCTTGGAATGAAGATCAATCTAGAGATTAGGTACATAGAAAGCATTTTTTAAGTCATATTAAATATTCTAATACCATTTTGTGAATATTAAATATGAATGATTGTAATCGATTATGTATTCCATTTTTTATTGGTACTAAGATTAGATGATGATTTTGAAGAAATGTATTGTTGAACACTTGGAATACTAAGAGGGGTGAATAAGTATTCTCTGAAACCACTTAACCATTTAATCATTCATTTCAAGCATCATAAATTTAGTTTTCAATAAGGAAAGAAACCATGAAAAGAACCATTAAAGAATACAACACATGAACACCATATTTTTACATGGAAAACCCCAAAAGGGAAAAACCACAATGAGGATTAGATCACAATATATTATAACTAGTTATAAGATATTGCAGAAAGGATCACTAACAGCTAGACTCACTATCCAAAGAATAAGAGAAATAGAAGAGAGGGGTGGCTCATTGACAAGTTTTGAATTTCTACAAATGTATCTACAATATGTAGGAAATACAGTTCCACTGAAGCTCAAAACACTGAATCAACACACTTCATATTACTTTTCTCTAACACTCTTCTCTACTTTTTATTTGTATCTCATTTGCATGATCTACTTAGGAAAATTTGTATCACATATATTCTATAGTACATATAGCATCTCATCTCATCACAAATCACCAAAAATGATCTTACATTCATACCCAAAACACCTATAACATCAATTAGGCTGACCTAGGTAAATGTATCATTCAAAACAATAAATTTTTGACTCAAGATAAAACATACACACCTTGTGCCTTGATTCAAACTTGTAACACATACAAATATTTTGACATGGACCTATAATAGCTCCATATATCCAATCAACACTCACTTTAATCCACATGACCCCAAACATATTAGGTCAACACCATTGGTGAACAACATAAAAATACACCAACTAATTATCTTCAAACAAACATTTGGACCTCCAACCACACACCACTTGGAACTTATATGTAGATGGCACCTTTTAAAAGTTCCAAAAATCTACAAGATTAGATATTCTTTCATAGTGAGATACAAAATAATCAAAACAAGTACTCTGTATAGGAAACACTATCATTGGCCAATCAACACTCACTTTAATCCACATGAACCCAAACATATTAGGTCGAAACCATTGGTGAACA
Source organism: Sequoiadendron giganteum (assembly GCA_007115665.2). NCBI lineage: Eukaryota > Viridiplantae > Streptophyta > Pinopsida > Cupressales > Cupressaceae > Sequoiadendron > Sequoiadendron giganteum. Next base: position 298,699,520 of record CM021100.1, on the reverse strand, counting down.
ACATAAAAAATACACCAACTAATTATCTTCCAACAAACATTTGGACCTCCAAACCACACACCACTTGGAACTTATATGTAGATGGCACCTTTAAACACTTCCAAAAATCTACAATATTAGATATTCTTTCAGGGTGAGATGCAAACTAATCAAAACAAGTACTCTATATAAGAAACACTGTCACTGGGAAACCCAAAATATTGCCAACCATAACCTTTTTCACTAGAGGTCACAACAACATGAAACTTTGGATTTAGGCTCCTCTAACATCCAACAAAATTTATTACAACTAAAAACTAAAATACTTTAAGGGGGATCAATGCAGACGAAACAATTGATGCTTTATATGTGCTAAAAAATATTGTTATGACACAACCAAATAATCAACTCATTTTCTATTAACCGAAGAAAAACATTTGCATCTCTATATTGGATTTCCATCATTTCAAACATATATGCACACCAGATCAACTAATCATCAAAGTAGACCTCTTAAGCCGCAATATTGACATCAATGACAACACTGTATCTACAAATTTTATATCTCCTTCCCATGTTGCCAACAAGCATATCAATGAAACCTCCTTAAACTTCCAAAAACCTCCCCCTTTCTATTGATGGAAGCATGCATAAACTTTTCTCAAACTATTCTCCCCCTTTGGCATCAATAGTAAAGGGCACAAAGCATAGTTTCTATTATTTGCTCACCCATATACTGGTGTTCTCTTATCTTCTCCCCCTTTTAATTATTTTACATTATTAACCAACTCTTCAATATATTACACATATAATCTCTCTAAATGATATATATACATGTATACATGGGAGTAAAAACTCCAAAAATTTGACTAGCTCCCCCTAACAGTGTTATCCATTAAATCATATCAAAATGGGCACTGAAACATTATTCTCTACCATCCACATATAGAAAATTAAGTATAAAATGCATAAAAAGAAAGGAAATGTATATAGATTAACGAAAGGAAGATGGAACATTGATGTATAACAGTTGCAATTTTTCAAGGTGTGCCTGCCAGACCTTTTTAAAATCTTCCTAGTGATTCTTTGTCATCCCAAACATGTGGTTCGTAACCTCAAACTCCATGAGGAGCTCTTTACCTCCATCTAGAGTATTAGGTTCTAGATTCATCTTCATTACTTGCTCTGCACCAATAAGAGTACTGCATATAGGTGTGAAATCTGCATTCACTAGGTCTCTAAGTTGTCCAAACTGCACTATAATCTTTTGTCTTTGCTCCTGCAGCTAGAAGAATTATTCATGTTGATTTTCAATTATTTTTCTAGTGGATCCATTTACGTCATTCACTAGATCATAAACATCATATGCCTTATCAATCTTGGACTCAATGCAGTCCATCTAACTCTTAATGTTCTGAATGGAACTAGGCCACTTTATGCAAAATTGAAATAACACCTTAGCTTCATCAACACAATTTTGTATGTATCCTTAATGTTGTTCTAAAATTTATTACATGTAGTAGCACACTTCTCTATTATATCCATCAAAATTTTATCATTCACCTTTTTATTAATCTCCTTTTCTATTTTTTTCTCAAGAGTATCAGAAAACTCTTTAAAAGAATAAAGTAAAAGCATCAAATTTTGTACATCGGATAATGAATTATCAATACTTACACCATGTACACTCTCCTATATCACCTCCACTGCTTCATCTATTAACTCTATGATCTTTTTATTTGTTTTCAAGATTTCTTTCCTAGTGAAGGTGTGAAATGCATCACCTAATTATAATTTGTGCAAAGGGGACATCTTGTCCATATCCACTTGTCCTTGTTGCATTGGTATTTATAGTAACTAGGCAGAAACAACTGGTTGGAATTGGATTCACATGCTTAATAAGTCCTTTAAGGAATCTTCAAAGGTTCTAGAGGACTCTCCAACTAACTTCTCATTAGCATCTTTCTTTTCCAAAGCCTTTTCCCTATCACCAATTCAATATTATACCTTTTCATCCTTCTTATCCTTGTTTATAGTACCAGATTTACATTCATTCTTTTTCTCACTAGTAATTAATTTATCATTGTTATCTAGAGGAAGCATGTTTTCTATGTTTTATGCCTCATGTATCTTTGAGTTGTCTTATAAAACCTCTTGAACATTCTTTTCCATTTTTCAAGGAGGGGGAGTGTTACCTATTTATGTATCCTCCTTTGATAGTTCTTCAACATTCTCTTCTTCAGTTCAATATTTTATTCTATTGAAGGAGTGTCTACTTTTGCAACATTCTTATCTTCTACTCCATGCTCATTTTGAGCACCTTCATTTAATTCAACTTCTACTTCATTCAATTCTAGAGAGGGCATATCATCATGTATTTCATCTTTTCTATTTGGGGTCATACCCAACTCCTTTTCCAAGTTGAAAATCTTCTCAATAGTCTCATTCTTTAGTCTCTCAATATCATCTTTGTCTCAGCTCATCAATGTAGTGACCCTTTGTTTCGTCCTAAAATCTATGCTATACACTTGATCTTATCTATCTTTATTCTCATATGAGAGGGTAGCACTAACATTCTCCAAGGAAAAAAATCTTAAATTTTCATCTTCATTCATTGCCTCTTATCTTCTTGCACATAATGCATTATTTAGATCTTTAGGAAATTCGCCTTCAATATCCATCATGGTGACATAAAATGTAACAGTATATCTAACAATAACCTCTTCTATTATAGATTTATCAATGTTATCCATAGAGGTATACAAGGAAATAGTTTTCTCCAACATTTCATGTTCAAACTATACCATTGAATAATGTGTCTAACTTCATAGGGCTATGTGTTCTTACCAAAGCAGTAGACTTATCCGTTTTCTTATTCTTTTCTTTCAGAGGAGATTTTTCTCCTTTACCAGACTTAGATTTCTTATCCCTCAGATAGATTTTAAATTCATTTCTCTATTTCTCTATATTTGCTTCACTATTTATGCCAACAATATCAACCTTTGCCTTCTTTCCACTAGTTTCAGCTTGTGATGCTCCAGTTTTCCATTTTCTAACAAGAGGCTCTTCTTCTACCTATTCCTCTTCTTCATCCACACTCAAATTATTTTCTCTTGTAGCCTTATCCTTTACTCTTTTGTGTTGTGTTACCAAAGGATCCTTTTCTTTTGCAGGCACGCTCATATTTTCAAGGAGTATCGGTAGCATTCTTTCTCTTTGTTCCACTAGCAAAGGGAAAATTCCTAGAAGACTTGGGGGAAACCAAAGAGGGGGTAGATGTTCTACCAAAAATTCTTGTGCTAGATGCACCTCTCGAAGAGCTAGACATAATTTTGGCTTTCTCCAATTGTTCCTTTGAAATTCCCATCATCTCCACAACCTATGCAGTCATATTTTCAACTGACTTGTTTATATAATTCTCCCTCTATTTCATGTCCACTTCCATAGAATTCTCTTCGTATGTGTCATATATTTCCTTAGAGATGTATTTAGGTTTTCTTAATAAATGGTAAACTAGACCAACAATTACATCCTCTACAACGTCATATCCCATCTTTGGGATTCACATAGTCCTAGGCTCAACAGTCTCCATTATGCACCACTCCTTTCTCACCATGAAAATGATTTCATTTTTGTACTTTTCCACAACTCTTTGGAATCCTTTCTTTAGCTTGCATATTTTCTTGGAAGGTCTTGAAGAATCCACGTAGTGCCTTCTTATATGTTTCTTCATCTCCTAATCTTAACAAGTGATCTTTGTTTTGATGTGCCACTAGTCTTTCCTTCAACCACACTATGTTTCTTGTTTCAGGAACCCCATTGAGAAAGTAGAAAGAAAAATAATAATCAAGGTACTAGACTTGAAAGGGTACCAGGATTCCTTGGTCTTTTGAAAGTTTTCTAGGATTTTTTCCCTCAACAACTCACAAAAATCATAGTTAACACATTTCTTAACCATCTCATAAGCATTATTGATGGTGGTTGTAGAAACAAAGTTCTCTATGTTTGTGAAATATATCTTATATCCTATTACCATTGATGCATATTTCACCATAGTGTCTCTAATGTCCTTGATGGTTAGGGCTCTCCTTTCATATTTCATGTCAGTTCTAGATTCACCACCATTTCATTCTTTATTGATTTGAGCACCAAAACTAGCCCGGTTGAGTATAATACTATAACAACCCTAATCACCTCCTTGTTAATTGAATGAGGAATATTCAACCACATAAATCTATCATGAATTAAGCTCAATTAGAAAAATATTGGAAATTTTTTCCAAACATCGAGCTTCCTCTCTGCTAAACCCTCAAACTTGGATTTCAATTCAAATTGGTATTCAGTGAGTTCATTAAAACATACATTACCCAACTTAGAGTGGTTATACTCTTCCAATTTAGCATGAATGTATATCCTGACATCTTTAGTGTGCAATACACCATAAATAATGCTTTAAAAAGTAACATTAAGATTAGTCATCATCGACTTATCATAGTGCCATTTGAATTTTGGATGGGGTTGGTCCACAACCTTGAAAACTTATGGGGTATACATATTCTAATCACAACAAAAGTGTTTCAAAAACTAGGGCAAATAGAAATTGTAAATACCTTTCATTCACAGTTAGTTAGTGTTTCATGCACAAGAATTCTAAAATGCTTCACTTTTCTTCTTTAGCACTCGTCTCTCTTCAAATATTCATTTTCAAATGACTTAGAAATATCTTCAATCACTTATATACCCCTTTTAAAAATAGCCTAATTCACATTGAATGCACTAATTTGGAGTTAGGTGAAAAAACTTATAAACCCTAACTGTAATGTATAGTCACCATCGATTACTCCATAAAATTTCACATCTTCATATTTTCTACCAATGTTTTCACCAATAGGTCAAGAATATTTACCTATACCTCATATCCACATGTTGCAGGCATCAACACCATATCTTTGGTAGGGGATTTATGATCATCTATTAAAACTCCCCCTAAACCAAACTTCTTAACTCAATTTTCAGAGGAAAAATTTGCACTAGAAGCTGGCACATACTCATCCTTAGCCTTATTCTCCTTTTTATTTTTTCCATATCTTTTTCATCTCTTTCTTCATCTCTAGTAAATCAACCTTTTCCACTAGATCATTCTTCTTTACTGGATCAACCTTTACATTCTTGCTATTGGAAACCTTAGGAATGTGTCCTAACTTATTACATTTGCAGTGTTTGACATTATGAACAAGCTTACTTCCACCAATTTTGGATTTTCATTGATTATCTTTGTTCCCAAATCCATTGCATGTATAATAGTACCCATTGAAATATTGAAATATCATACCATTGTTATAGTCATTCATCATTTGATTTATGCATTCACTAGCTCTATAACCAAATCTTTTGCATGTAAAACTACTGACTAGGAAATTATGGAACATTCTAATTCATTATGCTTCTACATTCCATAGAATTATGTCAAAATTTATTGAAATAATAGTAAATACCATTAAAATATGGGAACCTTTGTCCATTTGGTTGTCTAAATGTTGGTCTTTTAAAGTATCTGCTTTCATTCTAGAGCTTCTTCTCATTGTTCTTCTTGTCCTTAGTCTTCTTTTAAGTCTTGTTTGGAGTTTGATCTATCTTTCAGCTTTCACCTTTCTCAAAACCTAATCCTTATTTTTCTTTATATCCTTTCTAGTTTGAAATCATCTTATCAAGAAATGTAGTAATACTCTTGAATTTTTTTCTTGAATCTTTTTTTCTCCAAATCTGATCCTAGCGTTACAATTTCTAGTTGAAGATTTGAACATTCTTTAGATTTATCTTTCAACTTAGCATTCAGGAAGTCCTCAACTCTTTTACTTTCTTCAAACTATAATTTTAAGTTGGGAATGATCTCATTTGATTGCTTGAGCTCTTTGATCTTGTCTATAGCTTTCTTGAGTTTTTCTCTCAATATCTTATTGCACTCATCTGCATCACTAAGATCCTTTTTCAGATCTTTGTTCTTAGATTTTACTTTATCTAAATCATCCAAGGTAGATTTGAGTTGTCCTTCCATATCAACACATCATTCTTCCTTAGTAATTCCTACCATAGGAATTTCTTTTGGAGGTGTGGGATATCTCCTAGTAGCCATGTGTTCAACTCCCATATCTACCTTAGTGATCAAGCCAAATGAAGGAAACAAGCTTTGATACCAACTATTGAACACTTGAAATAATGAGAGGGGGGTGAATTTGTATTCTCTAAAACCACTTAACCATTTAATCATTCATTTCAAGCATCATATTCAATTTTTAGTATGGAAAAAAACCATGAAAACAACCATCAAAGCATACAACACATGAAAACCATATTTTTACGTGAAAAACCCAAAAAGGGAAAAACCATTGTGAGTGAGGATTAGCTCACAATATATTATAACTAGTTATAAGATATTATAGAAAGGCTCGTTTCCAGGTGGAATCATTGTCTAGACAATAAGAGAAATAGAAGAAAGGGGTGGCTCACTGCCAAGTTTTGAACTACTACAAATGCATCTACAATATGCAAGAAATACAATTCCACTGAAGCTCAAAAAATTGAACTAACACACTTCATATTACTCTTCTCTAACATTTTTCTCTACTCTACATTCATATTACATTCACATGATCTTCTTATGAATTCACATCACACATATTATACATTACATCTCACATATTATCTCATCACACAAAATTAAAAATTATCTCACATTTATACCTAAAAAACCTACAACATCAATTAGGTTGACCTAGTTAGATGTACCATTCAAAATAATTACTTATCAACTCAAGATCAAACATACATGATTTGTGAATTGATTCAAACTTGTAATGAATCTAAATAGGTCAGCATGGACCTATAATAACTCAACATAACTTATCAACACTCCCTTTAACTCTACACAACCCCAAACATATTACGTCAAAATCGTTGATGAGTAACACCAAAATACACCAACTGATTATCTTCAAACCAACATCCAAACCTCCAAACTATACACCACTTGGAACTTAGATGCAACTGACACCTTTAAGCACTTCCATAAATCTGGAAGATCAGATATTCTTCCATGGTGATATGTAGACTAATCAAAACAAGTACTCTGTACATGAAACACTATCATTGAAAAACCCAAAATATTATCATCCATAACTTTTTCACCGGAGGTCACAACAACATGAAACTTTGGATTTAGACTCCTCTGACATCAATTTTTTTTTTCCTTAGAACAGCAAACCAAAATAGTTCAAGGAAAATCAATGTGGAGCAAAAAATTGATGCTCTATACACTAAAAAGAATGTTCTGACACTTAGCCAAATAATCAACTCAACTATTCTACATTGGAGAAAAAAATTTGCATCTCTATATTGTATTTACATCATTTCAAACATATATGACATCAAATCAACTGATCATCAAAGTAGACCTCTCAAACCACAATATTTACATCAATGACAAAACTGTATGTACGCACTATACATCTCATGCTCATGTTGCCAACAAGCATATCAATGAAAAACTTCTTAAAATTCCAACATGTATAAGGTTCCTTATACAAGTTTTTTTGATAGTTTTATTTATGCAAAGGTTTGCACTATACCAAACATTTCCCATGTAGTGAGAGTTTTCAATAGGATTATGTCTAACCCTAGCAAAGAGCATTAGGATTTTGTCAAAGGGGTGTTTAGATATTTGTGAGGAAAATTTAATTACTTTTTGGCTTATCATCATACTGATGATGTCGTTAAGTGATTAAATATATAGGTTTTTGTTTATGAATATTGGGCAAGTAATTTGGATAGTTAGAGGTCCACTAGCGGCTATGTTTTCTTTCTATTTGGAGGTGTCGTGAGTTTGATGAGTAAAATATTTAACTTAAAATTTATTTATCCACCATAACAGTGGAGTATGCAACTACTAAACATGCCTCTATGGAGGTAGTTTGGTTACAAAGACTTGGAGTTAGTATTAATTTTGATTACAATATTGTTAGGATCAAATGTGATACTTAGATTGTCATCTATTTGGCCAAAAATCCTATTTATCATGCTCATACTAAGAATTTTGATGTTTAGTATCACTTTGTGCAAGAAATGGTTGAGAATGGTAAGTTCTTGTTAGAAAAAAATTAAACTTTAGATATTGATAAAAATTCTCTCACAAAGCTAGTGATTATGCATAAGTTCTCTTGGTGTTTGAGTTCCATGGGACTTGATCACTATCTTTGATTACAATTTTATGTTTCCTTATGGATGTAATTTCAATGTATAATGTCAAATGGGAGAACATTGGGATTAGGTTACATTAACCTTATATTCCTAATTCATTTTAATGTGTCTCCATGATCCTTGCAATGTGTAATTGGATGCCTAGGGTTGGTGCAGGAGCACCTTAAAGGTCTTTTGGAAGATCTTGGCAATTCTGGCTTGTAGGTGGTTCTATCCAACCACCAAGGTAATAAGGAATATGATGTAAATTCCCAAGGTATACTGCATGTTTTTTAGTGTCAAACCTAGGTTGTTTTAGAACCTTGAGGTTTGGAGAAGCCTTAATGATGAAATTAGGCAAATTTGGCAATGCAGACTTGGCTATTTGTCCTAAAAGTTGGAAAATGGCATTAATGATGTTATAAACCCGACCCAAGGGTCCTATCACGTGGGAGAAAGGTATATAAGGTCATAAAAACCCTAATACCTACATTGGAAGTTTATTTTCACGAATTGAGACTTGGAGAGCACATTTTTGTGGTTGGAAATCAACAAGTTTTGAGTGAATTTTTGTGTTTGAGCCTTCATCCAATAAAGAATGGATTGAAATGACTGGTTTGATGCTTTTAGTATTTATTTTTTGTCATATAATTACTATTTTAAGCATTAGATTAACCATTTAATTCAACTGGTTGTTATTTTGCAAGTTTTGGTGTTCTTGGTTACACTGTCAGTTTAGGCCAGTTTTTGTAAATAATGATCCCCACTTGAATTCCCATGGCAAGGCTACCATGGACACTTGGAATCAATTAGGGGACTATTTTTACAGTGTGCTTATGGTATCTAGTGTCTTGGTTTGCAGGGGAGATGACGAATTCATCAAGCACTAAGCGAGTGCAAGTGCATTCTGGCTAGTGGCTTAGAGAGGAAAGCAGTAAAGAAATCTGATAAATGGACTGTTTTGTGACAATAAAAAGCATGGGAGTGTTGTAACATGTATTCCAGACATGTGTGTGCAAGGAGGAGACTTGAGGAGGTCATTGAAGCCCTCAAAGTTGGAAAAATGAGCTAAAACCCTAGAAATCCTTGAAATTAGGGGGTATGAGGACAATCCTATGTACGGACACTAGCAGACCCTAAGATCTAGAAAATATTGAAGCCTTGAGGGTCACTATAAATAATATGCAACAAAAATTGGGGGTTATTAAGACTGGTTTTTAGAAAAGTCAAGAAAACAGGTTCTAGGAGGCCTAATTGGGGCAAAAGGCTACAAGGCCTAAAATTGGGTTTTTCTTGAAAGCGATGGATAAGGGGTGAAATAATCCAATGAGATGGATCATTGAGGAGTCTAATTGACAAGGGAATAGTGATAATACCCTTTCCTAGCCCTGGAGTGGTTGGGACACTTTGGGACAGTGTGGAGCCTAGGGAAGCTTAGTGGTGAATTGAGAGAAACAGTGAAGAATTTGACATTGGTGGAGAGTCTTATGAGGTGAGAGGGGTTTAGGAGAGATCCCTGAGTAGGGTAGAGTTGAATACCCTAGGAAGAGCAAATAATAGGTCTTGGGAAGAGCAAGATTGTTCTTGAAGGATAGGACTCCCCATCAAATCGGTATCAGAGCGATTAAAAGGCTTGGGAATTGGGAAGTGAATGTCAGAGAGTAGTGAATCCATAGGAGAGATCACAATGGTGAATAATATAGAGCTAGCAAGATATTTGATAGAGAAACAAGAAAAGAATAGACAACTTGAAGAATTTGTGGAGGAGATGAGGCAAAAATTAGAAGAGGTTGCAGTGTCGGCAGGCAAGATGAAAGTGCAGTTGGCAGTGGTTAAAGATAAGGTTAGAGACAAAGGTGAGGATCACGTTGAGGAGAACCTAGAACCAGCACCTAACCCTCCATTATCAAAGCAACCCTTCCTCAAATCATTGAAGGCATTGAGTGGCAAGGCACTTGAAGGTGTCCCAGTGTTCACAAGAAGAATGGATGTAGAGTTAGTTATGGAATGGATTGAGGGAATGGAGAATCACTTCGAATGTGATGGAGTTACTGAAGCACAAAAGGTGAAGATAGCCAAATCAAGGTTAAGAGGACAAGTACTAACTTGGTGGAAGTTTCTACAAGAAGAAAGAGAGAAGGAAGGCAAGAAACCCATAGGGAGTTGGAAAAATATGGTGGCTAAAGTAAAGGAGAACTATCTACTTGAGGACTATGATATCCAATTGCACAAGAAGAGACAAAATCTGAAACAAAGAGACCTAGATGTAGTTGCATATACAGAGGAGTTCCAAAAACTAAGCCTTAGGTCAAGAGTGCAAGAAATTGAGAGTATTAAGGTTGCTAGGTATCTAAATGGTCTTAGATGGAACATACAAGAAGAGTTGAGCCTCTTTACACTTACCAACCTCCATACTTGCTATCAAATGGCCATTAAGGTGGAAGAGAAACTGAAAAAGAAACAAGATTCCAATACTAGAGGTAAAGGAAGAGGTAGAGACTCTAGAGGTGGACAAAGAGGAGGTTTTGGTGGAAGAAGCCATGAGAATAGAGAGCAAGGTGATTCCAAGGTTGGAGAATAATCCCATGAGTCAAATAGTAGAGGGGGTTACAGAGGTAGAAGCTCAAACAATGGTGGAAGAGGTAGATCAGGGGGCTTTGGAAGAAGTTCAAATTTTGCTTCCATGAAATGCTATAGTTGTGGACAGTTGGGTCATTCGGTTTATAGGTGTCCTGACAAACCAACATCTTCACAAGGTGAGAGGAAGATCAACTATGTTCAAGAAGAGGATTGCTCCAAACAATCAAAGGTAAGTCTAGATTCAGAGAAAGGTGAGAATCTCATGCTAAGGAGGATTTTGATCAAAGCATCTACCAAGGATGAACACAAACAAAGGAGAGCTCTTTTTAGAGTCAAGTGCAAGATATTAGGTAAGGTTTTCAAGGTCATCATAGATTCAGGGTCTACTGATAATGTCATCTCAGAGGAGGCAGTACAAAAGTTGAAACTCATCAAGATACCCCATGTGTGTCCTTACAAGGTTACTTGGTTGAACAAGGGGCAAAATATACTAGTCAATGAACAAGTTTGGGTTGAGTTTGCTATAGGAAAGTATCAAGACAAGATACTATGTGATGTGTTACCAATGGATGCATGTCATTTGCTTCTTGGAAGACCATGGCAATATGACAGGGAGGCAGTACACCATGGCAAGGAGAACAAGTACTCATTCAAGAAGGATGGAGTGATTTATAAAATTCAGTCTTTGTTGGAAGAAAACGCAATGGAAAAGGTAGAAACCAGTGTCCTTTTGATGAGTGGAAAGGAATTCCTAAAGGACATCAAGGAAGGAGAAAGAATGGTCTATGCAATCATGTTGAAACCAAAGCAAGAGGAATCACCTAGTCGGATACCTATGATAGCAAAAGTGAAATAGTTGTTGGATCAGTTCAAGGATATCATTTGTGAAGGCACACCAGCTACACTACCACCTAAGAGAGCAATCAATCATTAGATAGACTTTATACTAGGAGCAACATTGCCTAACAAGGCTGCATACAAGATGACACTAGAGCAGAACAAAGAAATAGCAAGGCAAGTTCAAGAACTTTTGGATCAAGGGCTAATCAGAAAGAGCATAAGCCCATGTGTTGTTCTAGTGGTGTTGGTGCCTAAGAAGGGAGATAAGTGGAGGATGTGTACTGATTATAGGGAAATAAATAGGATAACCATTAGATATAGGTTTCCTATTCCTAGGATAGAAGACTTAATGGACTATTTAGGGGGTGCTAAGTACTATTACAAAATTGATTTGAAAAGTGGCTATTATCAGATTAGGATGAAAGAGGGAGATGAATGGAAGTCAACTTCTAAAACTATAGAGGGGTTATATGAGTGGTTAGTAATGCCATTTGGGCTTACAAATGCACCTAGCACTTTTATGGGGGTGATGAATGAGGTCTTGAAGGACTTTATAGGAGTTTTTGTGGTTGTCTACCTAAATGATATCCTCATCTTTAGCAAAACAAAAGAAGAACATATGAAGCACTTAGAACTTGTGTTGAGGAAACTTCAAGAGGAGAAGCTCACCATAAATCTTGAGAAAAGTGAGTTCATGAAACAAGAGTTAGTCTACCTAGGATTTGTAGTGTCTCAAGGGAACTTTAAGATGGATAAGAGCAAGGTTGAAGCCATTCTTAGTTGGCCTACTCCCAAGACAGGGACTGAAGTTAGGAGTTTCCATGGATTGGCACAATTCTATAGGAAGTTTGTGAGAAGGTTTAGTGAAATCTATGCATCGGTTCTTGACACCATTAGAGGAGGACTGAAAACTAAGTTTGTGTGGACCAAAGAAGCCAATGAAGGATTTGAAAGGTTGAAGAGGGAGATAGCTACCCAACCTATCCTAGTTTTACCAACCTTTGACAAACCATTCATAGTGGAATGTGATGCAAGTAACACAGGAGTGGGTGTTGTTCTAAGCCAAGAAGGCAGGCCAGTGGCATTTTTTAGTGAAAGGTTGAATGAAGCAAAGTCTAGGTACTCATCCTATGACTTGGAATTGTATGCTTTGGTGCAGGATCTTAAGAAGTGGAGGCACTATCTATTTCCAAAAGAATTTGTGGTATACACTGACAATTTGGCCTTAAGTTACATCAACACTCAAGAGAAGCTCAGTTTGAGGCAGATCAAGTGGATGGAGTTTTTGTAGTCATACACCTTTACCATCAAGCATAAGAAGGGGGTGAACAACAAGGTTGTTGATGCTCTTAGTAGGAGGTTGCTTACTGTCCAAGAGATACAGCTACAAAGCACAGGGGTTGAAGGATTCAAAGATCTAATATGAAGGAGATTCTAATTTCTCAGTGATCTACAAGGTATGTTCTAATTTTGAGAACCATTTTCATAGTGAGTATGCTTATTACACTTTGCAGAGTGGTCTATTGTTTAGGGGAAAGCAATTATGTGTTCCTAGAGGTTCTATGAGGGAGAATCTAATCCAAGAAAAGCATAATGGCAATTTGAGTGGTCACTTTGGTTTGAACAAGACCCTAGACTTAGTGGAGAGGTTCTATTGGTGGCCTAAAATGCGAAGAAATGTAAGAAGATATGTTGAACAATGTGGAGTATGTCAAAAGGAAAAGGGAACATCAACCAATGTAGGTCTTTATCAGCCATTACCCATCCCAAGTAGACCATGGGAATGCATAAGCATGGACTTCATAGTAGGGCTACCTAGGACACCAACTGGTTTTGACAGTGTGTTTGTGGTAGTGGACAGATTCAGCAAGATGAGCCATTTTATTCCATGCAAGACAGCACATGATGTAAGTTAGATTGCACACATATTCTTCAAGGAAGTAGTGAGGATACATGTGTTGCCAAAGAGCATAGTTGCAAATAGAGATGTGAAGTTTATGGGGCACTTTTGGAAGACTCTTTGGAAGAGGCTAGGAACCAACTTGTCTCATAACTCAGCATATCATCCACAAACGGATGGACATACATAGGTGATCAATAGAGTACTTGGGAACTTGTTGAGATGCTTAACTAGGGAGTATGGACAAGGATGGGAGCAAGTGATTCCACAAGCAGAATTTTCTTACAATGATAGCACAAATAGGACTATGGGTAAGAGTCCATTTGAGATAGTCTATGGTTTACATCCAAGGGGTGTACTTGAGCTTAGAGATCTGAAAGGTCATGAAGGAATCAGTGGTCATGCTGATGATTTTTCTCAGTCAATGAGAGAGGTTCATGAGCAGGTAAGGAAGACATTAATAGAGGCTAACCAAAAGTTGAAGGCTAAGAGAGATGAAGGGAGAAGAGAATTACAATTTGAAATAGGTGATATGGTGATGGTATACTTCAACAAAGCAAGGTTACAGAAAGGCATACCAAGCAAGCTGCAGATGAAGAGGATAGGGCCATGTAAAGTGTTGGCTAAGTATGGGTCAAATGCATACAAGGTGGAGTTACCCAAGGAGATGTCTATTTCACCTATCTTCAATGTGAAGGACTTGGTGAATTATAAAGGACCAAAAATGTATGAAGAATAGTACAATGCTGAGATAAACAAGGATGTGGAAACACTCAAGATACCTGATCAGATCAGACCACAAGTGGACAGGATTTTAGACTCAAGGGTGAAGAAGAAGACTAGGCACAAGACATACATGGAGCACCTAGTGAAGTGGAGACATCAACCAGAGTCAGAAGCTACTTGGATAGAAGAAGTTGACTTTAAGAAGCATGGAATTAGTGAGGAGCTCCTGACACCATAGGTTCCTTAACTTCTTTGTTGTAGGGGGAGAATGGTGCAGGAGCACCTTAAAGGTCTTTTGGAAGATCTTGGCAATTTTGGCTTGTAGGTGGTTCTAGGCAACCAACAAGGTAATAAGGACTATGATGTAAATTCCCAAGGTATAATTCATGTTTTTTAGTGTAAAAATTAGGTTGGTTTAGAACCTTGACATTTAGAGAAGCCTTAATGATGAAATTAGGCAAATTTGGCAATGTAAACTTGGCTATTTGTCCTAAAAGTTGGAAAATGGCATTAATGATGTTCTAAACCTGACCCAAGGGTCCTAGCACATGGGAGAAAGGTATATAAAGTCAGAAAAACCCTAATACCTACATTGGAAGTTCATTTTCACGAATTAAGACTTAGAGAGCACATTTTTGTGGTTAGAAATCATCAAGTTTTGAGTGAATTTTTGTGTTTGAGCCTTCATCCAATCAAGAATGGATTGAAAGGATTGGTATGATGCTTTGATTCTTTCTTTTGTGTCATTTACTTATTGTTTGAAGCATTAGATTAACCATTTAATTCAACTGGTTGTTATTTTGCAAGTTTTGGTGTTCTTGGTTACATTGCTGGTTTAGGCCAGTTTTTGTAAATAATGATCCCCACTTGAATTCTTGTGGAAAGGATACCATGGAAACTTGGAATAAAGTAGGGTAATATTTTTACAGTGTTCATATGGTATGTGGTGTCTTGGTTTGTAGGGGAGATGATGAATTCATCAAGCACTAGGCGAGTGCAAGTGCATTCTAGCTAGTGGCTTGGAGAGGACAACAGTAAAGAAAGCTGATAAATGGATTGGTTTGTGCCAATATAAGTATGGGAGTCTGGGAAAATGTAGTCTAGACATGTGTGTGCAAGGAGGAGATTTGAGGAGGTCACTGAAGCCCTCAAAGTTGGAAAAAGGAGCTACAACCCTAGAAACCCTTGAAATTAGGGGGTACGAGGACAGTCCTATGTACGAACACTAGAAGACCCTAAGACCTAGAAAATATTGAAGCCTTGAGGGTCACTATAAATAATATGCAAAAACATTTGGGGGTTATTAAGACTGTTTTGAGAAAAGCCAAGAAAACGGGTTCTAGGAGGCCTAATTGGGGCAAAAGGCTACAAGGCCTAAAATTGGGTTTTTCTTGAAAGCGATGGATAAGGGGTGAAAGAATCAAATGAGATGGATCAGTGAGGAGTCTAATCAGCCAGGTAATAGTTATAATACCCTTTCCTATCCCTGGAGTGGTTGGGACACTTTGGGATAGTGTGGAGCCTAGGGAAGCTTAGTGGTGAATTGAGAGAAACAGTGAAGAATTTGACATTGGTGGAAAGTCTTATGAGGTGAGAGGGGACTAGGAGAGATCCCTAATTAGGGTAGAGTGGAATACCCTAGGAAGACCAAATAATAGGTCTTGGGAAGAGCAAGATTGCTCTTGAAGGATAGGACTCCCCATCAAGAGTCATGAGAGATAAAAAGATTTTATATATATTTACCTATGAAGAATTGCAATTACATTCATAGAAGTGTACCCAATCACCAATGAAAATTACAAAGTATATTTTTATAATATTCCTTCTAGTAATCTACTTCTAGGTGGGGGCCACTTGGACTTGCATATTTGTGCATGTTGTTGTTGAAGTTGATAATCCAACCTCACAGATCTCAATGAACACCTGCAAGCAAATAACCGGTCACCAAAGGAGATCAAGAGACACAAGAATGGTGCTCTACAAAGATGAAGCAAAAATGCATTAACCAGAATTAAATAATTACAAAGAGATCAATCCTTAAGAAAGGAGATCAAAACCCTAAAGTGAGAACCCTAGGATGAGGATTAAATTAGCATGTGACAAGTGTCAAGATCATAATGAATGAGAAAACATGACTAGTTTAATAATGTAAAATAAATATTCTTAAGTTTAGCTTTAGTGAAATAAAGTAAAGGTGACCTAATTAATTAGTCAATATGATTAAATTAATCAAGTAAACAACCTATTACTCTAACACCCCCCCTTATGATGAACTTAGGGAGAAACTAAGAAACTAAGGACAAAATGGATGAAAGCAAAGATGGGTCCCGACAACAAGGATTGATGAGGAGCCCATGTATAAATGGAAAAGATCTCTCACAACAAGAGAAAAGGAGAGAATGGTTATGTGCAGGATCATGATGGGCCAAAAAGTGGTAATATGTAAGTCATATGATGGCCCATGTGGCTGACGACTTTTTTTTATCCAAAATTAGTAAAACGAAAAGGGTTTTTAAAGGAGATTCTCATCTTTCCACCAATATAAATTATTCTTTACTTTGGATTTAATAAATAATTATTGTTTATTTTCTATTTGAATTACGACTAAAGTCATGATTGATAGACTGATTGAAAAACATCTATAGATTTCAAACAATATCACATTTTTTGAATTTGAAACATGCGTCACATTCTATACTTCACATACTATAGGATTAAAAAAAAAAAACATGAATTTCATGAAGTTTTGACCAGGTTAAGGTGGTCAGACATACAAGTTTTTATATTTTTTAAAAGTTGTAATAAAAAATTCATAATTAATTATTTACTTAGAAAAAAATTACAAAAAAATATGCATCACATTGGGACATGAGCCATCTACTTGTATCTAAAATATTATAAAAAAATATTATCATTTTATTGTGGTTAGGGTGGTCAGACAGACACCTACTTCTTATTTTTTCCTTGAAAATTAAGTACTACTGCATTGAAATTTCAAATTTTCATGAAATAGAATTTTTTTTTTTATGAAAAAACCTAGTAGTTTAGAAACTACATTCAATTTTCTATAGATTCTATTCTTAAAATCCCTCCCTTACCTGATACCCTCCATAACATAATGTCCCAACTTTTAGACCAACAAATGATTACCTTACCTGCCATCAAGACACTCAACCCTAAGAAGCCTTTACCCCCAAGCTTTAGATCAAATGCTTATTGCCACTACCACTGACAAAATGGACATGAAATGAAGCATTGTAAGCATCTAAAACATCTTATGCAAGACCTCATTCATTCCAATTGTCTTTTCGTTGGAGGTGTTAGTGATGAAGGAAATAAGTATGTTGCCCCTCTTAACCAAAAATTTCAAATTTTCATCAACCCCATGCCAAAACATAATATCTCTTTTGTCAAATCGAGTGAAACAACAAAGAATGATGTGAGGAATGTTGACATAGATGATGATAACAATAATTTTATTCAGCATTATACCATCACTAATAATCCTATCAATGAAATGGTAGGGGTGATAGACGACATCCCTCGTAAGGTAAGGACTGAGAATCCTCTTGACATTGCTTTATCCTCTAAGTATATTCTTAAACATGCACTCGATGGTCCTCTCTACATAGTCAATTGTATCTATCAAAATCCCACTAATGGGATACTAATAGATCTTGACTGTGGAGAGAATGTGATCGCCGAGGAATTCTTACTTTTGCATGAGCTCTATCAAGAACTATGTGATAAAATGAAAGCATGGATAAGGACACACAATGGTTTTGTTTGCCCTATGATAGGATCGATCACCTTGCCATTGTAAATCAGATAAAAAATATTAGATGTCACATTCTCCATCATCCCAGAGTCAGACCAATTTCGTGTGAAGCTAGGCCATCCATGGCTTCACTCCATGAAAGCTATCCCTTTGGTCGTACATAAATGCTTAAATTTTACCTTTGATAATGAAATATTCATTGTTCATGATAGTGGCTTCAAACCTTTATCATCCAAAGGAAAATTTTCTTTAGATGGCTTTTGGTCTGAGCCCATGGAACCTTTAAAACCAAGAGAATATTTATTTTTCTTGTCCTACCAAAAATTCAAAGCAAAGAAAATAGCCAAACTATCCCTCTGAAACATGACCCCATCCACATCCAAACCTACCATCCTTGATGAAACCATGCTTGAACCTATACAAAGCCCAAACAACCAAGACCAACCTAAGACAAAACCTTCACCTACATCCTACAAACAACCAAGAGATAATGAAACCAACCCCGCCACACCTCCCAGAATAAAATAGGTTTACAAATTCAAAGAGAAAGTGGTCGAACAACCTCCCGTGGTTTCTTTCATTCCTCCCTTAGGGAAGAAAATAAACCTATAGTTGATCAACCTACTCCTATACAAATGAAGCTTGAAGAAAAAACAAAAGAAACAAAGGTGCTAGGGAGCATAGGCATAGACATCATGCCCTTTCTCATAGGTTACATGAAGAATTAAACATAGAAAATCAAGATCCAAACTTGAATGAAGAAATGCATGATAACTCTACCCCTCCCTTGAAACAAGACAATCCAGTACAACCTCCATAACAAGAGTTGAAAACTTCCATGGACATTATCCTTTGACCTCTTGTTGTGATTAACTTAGATGATGATGACAAGGTTGCTAATATTGACTAAGAGATGCATAATGAACTGAACACATTTTTTTTCTCTTCCATGAGCTTAAACGACAAATCCCTTGCAAAGAGTGTTGAACCTGGTGCTTCTCCTAGTTCGGATTTTTCTCTTGTCCCTTTGGCTAGCTACCCACCTTCAGTGTATAATGAACATGATTGGAAGGCAGATGACCTGCTCATAGGTTGACTCGCATGTGCCTTACTAGTCTTTTTCATTATTTCTTTTTCATTTTCTTTTGTGTGATTGCATGTGCATGATGTGATCCCTCATGATGGTTTTTGATGTTATCTCTCTTTGTGACATTCCTCTATTTGTTCCTTCATTCCTCTCTATGCCATCCATCTCTCTTACTTTTTATCAGATTTAAGTTGTTGAATTAATGAAGTGTTACCAAAATTTTGAGAGAGAATTTGTATTGTTGTAAACTCATTTGAATTTAAAGACAAGCTTTGGATCTCTTTGGGTTTGGATTTTTTTCTCAAAATGGTTTCTCCATGTACATTATGTGTCACTTGTTTTTTATCGTTCTACTTTCTATTGTTGATTTGTTCAATCACTTTGATGTCATATTGGGTAATATTTGATAAGAAAATATACTTTAGATTTGTATACTTATTATAAAAATAATATTGCAATAGTTTCACCTTTATTTCTAACAAATCTTAGTTATGGAGATGATTATTTTATTCAAATACAACATAAACTTGTTCACATGATCTTCTTTGTTTTTCATGTAGTGTACGTAATAATAGATACCCATGACCTCGGCCTTACCAAAATTCAATACACCCTGCAATAGTGAATGAAATTTGATCAACATTTGATTATAATGTTGAGCCAAAAAGTATTAGTTGATCATTTCATAAGTAGGAAGTCATAGGTTACCTTTCATGTTTTTTGATCCATTGTTATATAGTTTAATCCTAGTTTGGCAACACATACATTTCCATTTAGGAGCATAATTTCTTTGATGTCATTTATGGTTCCACAAAATAGAAAAAATATTCTACATTATACATAATCATATAGAGATAATTAATGTTACACAAATTTGTAAATGTGAAAGATACAATTTAATTGAGAGAGCTTGAAGTGCATCCCATAAAACTCAATGTGCATGCACATTCATCCATACAATATTTTTGTAAGAAATTTGTACAACTTTAAACAATATTATTATATAAGATGTTAATTATCCATTAGAAAAGCAAGTTACATGGAGATGATAATGAATTATTTAATACAAGATCATTAGAATTATATGTACATACATATATTTATATGCATTTACATACATACAAATAAGAATTACCATAGTTATGCAAATCGCATTGTTAGAATAATAAAAAAATAAATATAAAATTTTATGAAAAAATTATAATTTGACATTTTGATTGATTTAAAAATTATATAAAAATTAAATTTATCATAGTTTAATTCACTCTAAAGAATTAATTAAGATGGAACTAACATATTTTCCTTCATATTTTAATTTACTCTAGCTTATTATTGGAATTAACTTCTCCCATATAAAGCAACTATTAATCATACATTAATTTATTCTTATGTATTCTCTATTCATTTATTTTAATTTATAGTTTTTCTTCAACATGAATCCAATAATTAATGTAGAAGGAATACAAAAACAAATTATAATGCATATACTTTTAATTTTATATATTCTTTTTGGATTTAAACTTGTGTCTTCCCATATGAAATCAATCATTAATTAAGATGGAAGAAAGAATTTCTTTAAGGCGCATCCTTCTACATATAGTCAAACATGTATTAAGCTAGATGAAAGAATTATTATTTCAACAATATTATAATTTAATTTTATAATATTTTGCATTCACGAAACATTATTTAAATTGCAAACCATATTTTTTCACTTTCATATATTCTTTTTTGGGATTTAAAGTTGTGTCTTCCCATTTGACGTGAATCATTAATTAAGATGAAAGCAATAATTTCTTTAAGGTGTCCTTCCACTTAAAATCAAGTGTGAATTAAACTACAGACCTAAGAATTATTCTTTTAACTATATTTTAGTTTACTCTTATAATATTCTATATTTACAAAACATTAATTAAAATGTAAACAATAACTTTTCTTTCCAACATAATCTAATTTATTATTATTATAACATTTCGTGAAAATTACTTTCTCGTACATAAATAAAATCATTCTTTTCTTCTTTTATACAATTTAAATGATTATAACATAAGATAAAAAGAAAGGAAGGAAGGAATATAATAAGTGCTTGTGTCGTCAAGCACGTACAAAAGGAAAAAATAAAATAAATTGAATGTACGATTAGAATCCGCACAGCTCCTTTAGACATTCAATCAAATCTTGTCTTTTGGGGTTTCATACAATGAGCCCCCACATAACTACGGGAAAAAACTCTTTTAAACGTTGCACAAATTTCCAGGCTTGGAAGGTGCAGATCCAATCCAAGGAAGCTGGAGTGCGTTCCGTGGAGCTCGGAATGCATGTACATTATGTCTTTATGTTTGTGAAGGAAATCAAGACATTACCAAAAATAATTTAAATGTTTAAATGAAAATTAATAAATAAATTATGTTTTAGATTATATATTTCAAAATTGTGATATTTGGATAGATGAATAGAAATGATAAATGAAATTGAGAAGGATTAAGAAAAATTGGTATTATTTAGTAGAAAATGAGACATCATAATATGCAAGATTTTATAATGTGTAAGATTATACATTAACTGATATTACATTTAAAATTAATGTGTTAAGATTTAGATTATGCTTGAATAAATTTTAGGATGACATTTTAGATACACGACAATATCTATAAATTATTTTTTTAGGTGTATGTTGATGGATAATGATTATTCTTTGTATCATTAGCTTTAAAATTGAAAATTTAAATGTTTGAAACAAAAGAACTAATGCACAACAATGATCTAGTCTAGAGGATGAGATTGTGAGTGTAGTCTAATCAAAGAAGGAAAAATTACTAGGAACCAAACCAATGTTGGAATGAAATGGTGTGTTTTGTAACAAAAATGTTGGGTTTAGGTTTAGGGTCAGTGAGTGTGTTAGAAGAGCCAAATTAGGTGTTAAGTCATGCATTGACAACAGTCATACAACTAAAGCATAGAAGTGAAGAAGTGTCACCTTTACACTTTATAATTTTACACTCTACTAAAGAAATTATGTGAAGTGAAATCCCCTTAACACTAGAACTTGTGACATGCAGAATTTTTATATGCTTTGATTATCGTATGAATTTAATATGATGAATTATACAATAGATTTTATATCTCATGAATATTAGGCTATTTTTATTAAGTGTATAATTTTTTGTGTAGGCACCTAATGACAAGGAAAATTGTTGTATGCTCTAATTATTATAGTGGTTGAGTGGTTGAGTATGGTTAATCATATGATAGATGTCATATTTGATGGTTGTTTGATTTTTTCTTTTAGGGATATGAAATTATGTCACGTGTACTATCTAATGATGGGAATGCATTTTGGATGTTATCAAAATTTTAATATTTACAATGATCTTTTAGATCTATTTTTTCCAAAAAGCTAAAAGTTATCATAATGTATACATAAAAAATTATTACATTTTTACTAACAAAGAGAAATTTATTTTTCATAATTTTATCAATTTATTTAAATAAAATTTTGAAAATAAAATAAAAACTACCTTTTATGAAACGTAGTTGGGATTAAAAGGTCATATCATAATGCAAGATTACTTTTTCTTCCAATAGGAGGATTTGTATGGGTTTAACCAAATATCCATAAATGTTTGCAAGCTCAAATAACCTTGAAAATGTATCACAAGGGTTTTAATCACCTACATTTTAAGGAGTGTTTAGTAGAGGCAATTTAATTGAGAGTCTTTAGTCATGCTGCTTGTTTCCATATAATTATCATGGTGAAATCATATTTCTTGTGTGCCAAACACCTATTCACAATTTGGGATCACAACAAACTAGATCAATCACTTATCTTAAATTTTGAGAATTCACATGTTTACCCTACTAATATTGAGAATGGATATCGAGAGGGTGTAAAGTGATTTTTTTTAACCTAATAGTGAGATGGGTACAATATTAGAGAGATTTTGAGACATAGATGACATCCAAAATGAGCTATTTGTATAGATCTTACACCATTTATTATGAGAAATTAGGGTAGGATGTTAGAGATAATAAGCTTTGTAGCAACTCACTTGACCTAAATAACATTTTTCATGTCATTACACAAAAACTATTGACTATTTAATTGTGTAAACAATTATATCTATCAGTCAATTAGAAATAAAATTCTATAGTTTATCTTCACTATTGATTAATGTTTTTCTATAACTCATCCTTTTCCATTTTTCTTCAAATATTTCTTTTTACAAGCCAAAATATATATTTATCCTTATCCTACATATAGAAAATGATAATAAAGAACCCTCTACTAATCAAAGAGGGATAATAAATTCCATTTTACATAAATCTAAGGTAAACTAGTAACAAACATGAATATTCAAAAATTTACATTTAATGAAAAAATATGATTCCCACTTATTTAGACTTGGGTTGGAGATCTATTTTGGTTCCTAAATTCTCATATTTAACATAAAAAAAATTAAAATTAAAATTTCAACCTCATCAATTTCTTAACTTTTTGCAATAAAATTTAATGAAATTATCATCATAATTAAGAGCTAATTTTTAGATTTCCAGCCATACATATATTTTAAAATTCTAAATAAGTTAAGGTATTTATTTTAATTTAATTTGAAGAGTGGCTTCATATTCCTCCAATACATATCTATTAATTTCTTTATAAAATTTGACCCACTTATACAAAATTTCATAAATGTATAAGATTCTCATATGCTTCATTCAATATACATTCAAAAGAAAAAAATATATTTTTGATTAAAAAAAATTAAAGTTATGTTTTTTATTATATAAGGTTGGAAAAAGGTCTTGCACTAAAAAATCTATAGAAATAAATTAAAACACAAGTTTATCATATTTTCATAATAGAATGTTGCACTAGCAGAATACCAAAGGAAACAAAAAATAAAATATAGCAAGAAAAAGTAAGCAAAAAAAAATAGAAGCACCTAAGAGGCCTTCAAGTTGTGGAGGCTCATTAGAGCATTCCATTCATCAAAAAGTTGGTTCATTTTCTAATTCTATGTGTCTAGTTCTTTCTCCTCACCATCCTTCTTTGCCACTTTCAACTTCTTCAACTTTTTCTTAGATTTACTTATTTTCTCCTCAAGATTTCTTTATCTCAGGTTCTATCTTCCTCTTATAAGATAGCAATAGAAATGGTGGAGAACCCCATAATTTCTTTATTGATCGAAAGGATTTCAACCACTATATCCTTTAGCTAGCTAATTCTATTTTCCATATTTTCCGATTTGTCTTCTTCAAGTTCCTACTTATTATCTTTTAATTTTTCAATCCTTTGAGTCTGAATGTCCTCTATCTAATGGTCATTCATTTCCTTTCCTTCTTTCTTCCTTTCATTTTTATTCTATTTTAGAGAGGTTTGAAGAGAGGATCAAAATTTGAGACTATAGAGATCAAATTAGTCACCTCACCTCCTCATGGTCAAGATTTTGATGGAATAGGAGATATACTTAGTAGGAGATCAGTTCTCGAGACTATTATATGTCAAGTATAAGTCCTTCTCTTCACTATCTCCAACCAACTCTAAAATCACCTCATGCATATTAATATTTGCCACATTTTCCTATTTCATATATATATTTTTCTATTTCTTGTAGATTCACAACTACTAGTCTCACCAATCTTTTTTTAAGGTTTTATTTATTAGTGTAGTGTAGAAAAATGTATCCCTTACATTTTGACACTTGTTTGGGCCCTCCTAATTAAAATGGACTTAATAATGCCTTAATGAAGTGTTTAAAAATGTATCCCTTTATATTTTCACACTTGTTTGGGCCCACCTAATTCAATTGAGCTTAATTATGCCTTAATAATCCCTATTATGCATCTGCAAGCCCATTAAATAATATTTTTCAAAGGAGAAACCCAACAATAATTAATGCCTAAACATAACACTTTACCTTGAGCAATATGTGTTCTAGGAATAGGGACCTAGGATCCATTCACCCATGGGCGAATAGGTCCTCTCTTGGCCGTTGAACCCAAATTTAAACTATGTTTTTGGTGGTATTTTAATGTCTTGAATTTATATTTTGATGTTGGCTTGTAATGTTCAATTTTTGGGAAATTAAGGATAAGTACCTATAAATACAAGGTTTTTTTACTAACTTTCACCTAGAATTTTTATGAGAATTCACAAGAGACAAAGTTGATGATCAAGAGAATTCAAGAGAAGATATATAAAATATTTATTGCAGCAATGAAGATGCAATCATCATGTCAAAGTCTTCTTGCATCATGCATGTTTTTTGGAGCTAGTTTCAAGATCAAGTCAAACATTAAAAGCATTATTTCAAGCAAGATTCAAGTATTAGGATCCAAATTCATTGAATCCATTTCATACAAGTTGCATAACTCCATTCAAAATTTTATCCAAGGGTTTTTTGTTTGGTAACATAGTATTGTTCATTCATCATTCATTCATTCATATTTCATTTCATTTCAACATTTAATTACCAAAATGGGGTTTGACCAAGGAAAACCCCCATTCACCAAAAACAAACAATTTTTCCCTCTTGTGTTTGTTTTGCAGATTTAAGTTAAAGAAGGATTGAAGACCTCTTGAAGAGCAAGATTGGAAAAGTTGTCAAATTTGTTGTCAAATTACATAATCTAACCTATATATTTGATTTATGACTTTTTGACACTGAAACCTAGACAAATCAGAAGCTAAAGATCAACATCAAAGGCTCCCAAAAGTTGCTAAAAATCCCTAACAAAAGACCTATTTTCTCATGGGTGAATGAGTCCCATAAAACCTCCTGAAAGTGACTTTTGGTGACTAGTAAACATCATTTTACCCTTCTCAGATTTGTAATCGACTTTCTATTTCTACTAGTATTGAGTTTTATATTGTTGTTTCAAGTTTGGATTGGCATAATTAGGTTGATTTGCTATTTTTAGTTTGTCTCCCAAAAGTTTCGTTCAACCTTGTACCCCATCCTCAGTCATAAGGAAACCTGTAGATTCTCACCTTGAGTTGATTCACCTAAGAGTTGTTAGTCAATTCTTGGTGGGGATCTCATTTCCTAATGAATGAAGGAAGATAGGTCCATCAACCCTTATTTTTCTATGTCCCATTGGTAAACCTCATTTTCTATCATTTCAATTAGTGTTATGGTTTTCATTAGATATTTCTACTTCTTCCACCACCTCTTTTCCCATATTCTTGTTAGGTCTTCTCCTCTTTTTCATGATTTCTTGACTTTTTTCTAAGTTTATAATGCCTTCATCCTCCTTATCCTCATCGTTGAATTTCTCCCTCGAAGAGGAAGCTTCTCTAAATGAATTTTTTATGTTCAAAATAACTTAATTGGACACAATACTTATTTCCTCTAGTAGGGACCCTTATCCTTCATACTATCTAAATTATGAGGCATATGATTATGAATACTATATGGGGACTAACTTTATCTATTTTTCCATAGTTCTTTAGGAGGGTCTTAAACTCCATTATTGATTTACACCTATTAGAATTAGCTAAAGTGTTGTGGGTTTCCTTTGAGGGTCCTTCCTATTACTTAGTATAAATATTTGTAAGGGTGATCGCATAATAGTGGTTTACAATTTTTGGCCAAACTGGACATTGAAATTATTATTTTTAACTAAATCTTCACATTCGGGCACCTATAGCGGTTAAACCGTGAGGGATTTGAAGATGATGAAAACTAGAGTCTTGTCACATTTTGTCTGTAGATTCTAAAAATATTTTTTTCAAAATTTTTGGAATCAAATTGCAGTTCTTTTTCCATCTCCCATGAAAACTAGTTTTTTTTAGAAAATAACATTTTTAAAAAGTGACGCACACTGTATAACGCATAATTTATTTTTCCATGAAGGATAAAATTATAATTCTTTCGAATTTATATTTTTAACTCCAATATCTAGTGGTTCCATTTAGTTAGATAGCTTTTTATTGAATATTTTTTCTTTAATCAAGTTTTGAGGTCAAACCAATTAAAATTTAGACAAAGTGCGACTATATAACATGTAAATTTTTTTGTATATATTGAAATTAAATTTTTTCTTTTTGTTGGATCAAGGACTTCAATATCTGGTGGACTCATATTTTTTTAAAACTTTTTTTTAATAATCTTCTATTTTTCCACATGTGCAGAATAGAGACCTTCATTTTCAATGAAAACCTATCTTTAATAAAACTAAAAAAACAAATACATAATAAAACCAAAACATATTAAAATTATATTTGTTGGATAAATCATTCCGAGGACTACCATAATCATTTGAAATAAATTTTAAATGAATTCATTTGATCCCCTAAAAGGTAAAAAAAAAGTATTTTTTTATCAACATTTTGTAAAGGAGACTCATTTATAGGTATAGTTTAAAACTAGTGAGGTTATATCCAAGGGGGTTTGATCTAAGGTGGTTTGATCAAACCCTCTTCAATTGGAATCCTTAAAATGGAACTTTTTAAGGCTTAAATCATTATATTTTCTAAAAATATGTGATTTCAGCAAAAATTAGTTCCTCTCAGAAATTGTAAACCAGCTTTGTGGGATCACCTGTAAGTCTTGATTAATTTATAGAATGGAGGGGGTTTTATACAAGTTAAATTGATATAAATATGGTATAAATCCATGATGTAGGGGAGGCTTGTCATAGTTGAGAATCAATTCTTCCAAGGATGGCATAATGTAAAAGGGAAAATTGACAATTTTCAAATTCCTCAAATAAGTAAGCACAAGAATAGGTTTATTATGAACAAGTCCAAAATAACCTTCAAGAGTAGGGTATGTGCAGGATCATGATGGGCCAAAAAGTGGCAATATGTAAGTGATATGATGGCCCATGTGGCTGACGACATTTTTTTTACCCAAAATTGATGAAATGAAAAGGGTTTTTAAAGGATATTTTCAGATTTTCACCAATATAAATTATGTTTTACTTTAAATTTAATAAATAATTATTATTCATTTTTTATTTGAATTACGACTAAAGTCCTAATTGATAGGCTGATTGAAAAACATCTATAGCTTTCAAACGGTATCACATTTTTTGAATCTGAAACATGCATCACATTCTATGCTTCACATACTATAGGATTAAAAATAATAATTCAATTTCATGAAGTTTTGACCAAGTTAAGGTGGTTAGACATACAAGTTTTTATATTTTTTTAAAAGTTGTAATAAAAAAATCATAATTAATTATTTACTTGATAAAAAATTACAAAAAAATATGCATCACATCGAGACATGAGTCCTCTACTTAAATCTATAATATTACAAAAAAATTATCATTTTATTGTGGTTAGGGTGGTCAGACGGACACCTACTTCTTATTTTTTCCCTAAAATTGAAGTACTACTGCATTGAAATTTCAAATTTTCACCAAATAGATTATTATTATTTTATAATAAACCTAGTAGTTTATAAACTAAATTAAATTTTCTATAGATTCTATTCTTACATATTTTTGAAATAATATAGATAACTTATTCAAATTTTTACGTCAAGTTGCCTAACTCTGATTTTCTGAATTTTCATCGCCACTTAAGGGCCTGGTTTTTCCATGATGATCCTACACATACCCAATATAATAATTTATACCAGGCCAACTCACCTCATCTCAGGGGCTTGGATATGCCTCTCACTTCTAGCTTTCTAAAATCTGACTATTTTTTCCTCCCTTTTAGAAATAATTCTATAATTTATTTTTTCTAAGATTTTTTTGTCCTTCTCACCTTTCTCCCTATGTATCTACCATTCATATCCTTTACAATTATCTCCTCAATCACAATGAACTTAACCCCTCCAATTTTCACCTCTCAATGCTTCTAAGAGTTAGGAAATTTGATAGAGAGAACTTCATCATAGCCATGCATGGATTTAAAATAATTGGAGACTCCACTTATTTAATAAATCCTCCATGTTTTATTTTTTATGATCAAATTCTTGCATATAGAGGGTTCTAGTCTCAAGTTTCCCCTCCCATTGAAATCTATTTATTTCTTCCACATTTTTATGAAAGCAACAATAATTCCCAAAACTCTATGTGGGTCACCTTGCAATTACAATCATAAATAGTTTTGGCTTCATATGACATCATGTAATGATTACAATATTCCAAACTAGGTTTTTCCATCTCATGATGCCTTTCCCTATGTGGATATTTATTGGAAAGACATTTGCAACATTTTGAAGTAACAATTTTCCAATACTTTTAGTCCTTTTAATCCAACTTGGATTTTGTATAATTTTAAAATTATTGATTGTCCACTTTCTCTTTCTCCTCATGTTTCTAATTATTTTCTTAAGTATGATAATTCCAATTTGTAGTGGGTAGCTAATTAAGAGTTGTCCAATAGTTCCACCTAGGAAAATTCATACCTTCATTAGTAGCAACATCTATATAATTATTTCCCTCATTGTAAGTATGAAAAGTATTGTTATCTCTTCAAAACAATTATCTTTTCAAATATTTCAAACATATTCCACCAATCTCCACAATGGTACCCTATCACCCTTAATTAGGATTATAGAAATTTCATAATCCCCTTCAATGTGGAGCTTCTAAACATGATTATGCATGGACCTCTACACCCCCAACCAAATAGGGATAACTTCAACTTCATTACTTATTTTCCTCCCTAACACACAAGAATCCTCTTGGCCACTCCATCAAAGTTCAATTTGATTCAGTCTTGTTTAGGCCTCCTCCCAATGGTTTGATTCAGTCTTGTTTAGGCCTCCTCCCAATGGTTAGATTCCTCTTTAATTTGGTTATATTGTCCCAAATTGGAACCTTAGTGTTTATATTCAATATCTTGATTATCCTTTCACCCTGGATGTTTTTGAATTCCTTTTTGTTTTAGGTTTAGCCATGTTT
Source organism: Sequoiadendron giganteum (assembly GCA_007115665.2). Taxonomy (NCBI): domain Eukaryota; kingdom Viridiplantae; phylum Streptophyta; class Pinopsida; order Cupressales; family Cupressaceae; genus Sequoiadendron; species Sequoiadendron giganteum. The sequence goes on along the minus strand of CM021100.1, from coordinate 298,669,529 downwards.
ATAATATTAGAAACTAAAATTCCTAATAATAAAGGTTTTTTTTTTGGGTTTCAACCCCTTTTCTTTGAAAATCCTATTGTTTATTTATTTCTAAAGGTTCCTAACCACATGAGGGGTTATTAGATTGTATATCTCCACTATCAAAGTTATACTATAAAGGGTGTTCCAACCCAAAAAAATATTCCTCAAGTATTTTGGGCAGGCCCATAGAATACCCAAGTTTTCTATGATATCTCCCTAAAATCACTTGAGAAGGAGTGGAGAAATAGGTTATTTAGGTTTTCCTCCATCTTTTTACATAGTATACATGTGTTGGGGAATCAAAAATCCTTTTTTATCAGGTTATCTAGAGTATTTTTTTGTGTGTATATAGGCCCACCAAAAGAATTTAATCTTTCTTACAAGCTTATGGTTCTAGGAAAAAGTGCAGTTGAAGTTAGTTTTTTTGCATCTCTAATTAAAGTGTACCCTAAAGCAGCAAAGTAGTTACAAGAAGAATGAAGAACCCAAATTATTTAAGCCCATTTAAGAACACTATATACATGACAATTTGATTGTTAAAATTTATCAAGACCACGATTCTCTCTTGTTTAATGGAATAATCAATTATTATATATCCAAATATTTTAGAGAGGTAACCCTTCATAATATAGAAGTTCATGTTTTAAGACAAAATCTCATTCCTCACCCAAGCAACGTCTCAATAGTCAATCTTGTCAACCTTTCCAAGTTTCCATTTTAGCCCTTTTACAAAGAGCCTCCTTGATTTTAGACTATTCTTCAATTTACCAAGGCCAATCTTCTTTTTCCTTCCACTCTAGGGCACAATTTTTTTTTTAACTATTAAATTTTAAAAATTAAAATAATTTTTTTATATATCTAGTAATTAAATAATATTTTCTTTGTTTTTTCTCTTTTGATATTTGGGAGAATCAACACCTAGTAACTTGGAATAACTTTGACATTAACACCTTTCACGTGAACATGACAATCAATAGGACAAAACCCTATAACCCATTTTAAATAAAATAAAATTATACACACACATCATTTCTACTTATCTTTTTTTCTTATCTATTACATTAGTAGTAGTTTAAATATACATTAAAACTTAATATTTATACAAAAAATATTAATAATTTTTAAACCATAATTTTTTCTTAATATATAAATAATAATATGTAGAATTGGTTATCAATGTATTTTGAAACATTTAAATTTAAATTTGTTTCTAAAATATTATATTAAATAATAAATTTAATACAAAAATTTCAAAATAATATTAAATATTTTTAAATAAATATATTAAAAATATCTACACTAATTATTTAAATTAAAATTGAATAAATAAATTTATATATAGGGGAGAGGACCCACTAGTTGAGCAACCTAACTTTGCACTTCTCAAAATCCTACTTTGAAATTTCAAATGACTCCCAATTTTTTTACCATAGCTTACTTGGCAAGTCCCCTGCTTATAAGTAAGGTTCCAGGATCACATCATCAAATATGATGCTATATTAGCATGCATTTTGTTGAAGTGTCCAAAAACAACCAATAAAAAAGTTAGACCAATAATTGTGCACTAAGTCATATTTTATTAGTGTGCTAATATAGCATCATATAATTTGTTGATTTTTAGATCTAAAGAATACATTTGATTCAATTATGAGTACTTGTCATCAACACTATCTAACAACTTTAAAATCACAACTATTATTACAAAATTGTTAAAAATATTAAACATTAAATTGTTACAAAATTATTAAAAATATTAAACATTAAATCAAGAAATTTTATAACAACTATTAAAACATTATTGACTGTTAGATCCTTTCCCTATACAATTTTTTTATTACATATACAAACTATTTTACTACATAAACAAACTATTTAACGTAATTAGATTTTGGCACTGACTATTATTTTGGCTCTTTCTAAGTGTGATACCGTATTATATTCGTTCTCTTCTTTTCCTGGCGAATAACGTGTTAATGTTGATCAATCTTTTCGAGCCTTTGCTTTATTTTAGTCTTTATCACAAGTCCGATGACCGGATTATAAATAGTTCGTTGGCCTAAGTTTGAAATCTACCCAGTTCCCCCCCATATCATTCATAATGAAATTTTCTTCTAGCAATTGCACTTTGCTGTATCTCTGTGTAATCTCTTTTCAGTCTGCCTATTCTCTATGTCCGATCTTGCTTCAATCCCAATGAAAAGAATGGAAGAAACTGTCCATGCCATGAAGGAGAAGCGATCTCTACCTGGAGAGGAAGAGACGTTCCCCAAGCCTGCGTCTGCCGACACTTCGTCACTGCATGCTCAAAGCGCATCTCCTCGACCGGTTTCTCCCAATCTGTTTAGGGTGATGCGCATTGTCCCTGACAAGCAAGATTACAGCTTTGTTGAAAAGATTCAGCTTCCACAAGATGAAGTTCTAAGCCTCTGTAATAAGCTTGTGCCCTCTTCTGCCTCGGCTTCCTCAGGTGAGCCCCCGCGGGTTCATATCAATTTCAATTCACTAAATCAGCTCTGCTTACCGACGGTCGGGTTCTACGGAGATAAGAACATGATCATACACACTTTCCGCAACGAAAGTCTGGTGGATGATTCTGTTCTTGCTATGATGGAAGGAAGAGTGTTCGAACCGGGATTGTATGTCAGTCTTCCTGATAAGGTAAGTTGTGCAGTAGTTTTTTACTGGCATGAAGGTGAGCAATTGAAGCAGGCTTCTAGAAAAGATGTCTCTTGCAATTTCACCAGATACCTGGTTGAACTATGTGATAGTGTATATGTTTGTATGGAAGGGAATTATCCCTTTGCAGCTCTGGCTGCTTCTGCAACACGCACTAGCTCAAAAACTAAGCGCACCAAAAGGATTCGAATCTCCGGTGTGAAGAACTCGGAGAATAATGTGGAGTTCCTGCCTGGTTATAATCTAAGAATTGATGGAGGAGCGAGAAATAACAAATCTTCGTCAGAACCCAGTGCAAATGTTACAGTTGTCAATAATCAAGATGCGACAGTACTGTTCTGCGAAGGATATCACTACTGTTGTTTCCTGACAACAGAGGAGAGAACTGCAAGGAAGTCTTCAAAAACAGAAGAGGTGTCTGTGAAGGCTTCTGGGTTTGGCAATATGCATAAAAACTGGTCGTCGGTGTCTAATGTTGATTACTCTAGACTGAGTAATAATCAATTCATAGATCTCCTGCAAAACAGTCAGCCACGAGATTTTGAGAAATACTCTAAGTTTAAGGAATCTCTTAAGACGAGCGAATCAGCTGCCAAATTTCAGGAGTTTGAGAGATGTTTTCTGAACGTTATTCCAGAGTTCTGCCCGCATGTTCCCCTTTTTGTGGGCGGAAAAACTAGTGAGACAAAATTAGTGGTGGAGTCAAATTCATCCTCTGAGGACGAGAGATTTAAGCAACTGCAACGAGAGCTTCCAGTTATTTTAGCAGTCAAGAATAGTGTTTTCCATGGAGATCAGTGGGTGCTGTTGCTTGGATCCGACATCAAGTTCGTATCTAGTGAGGGTGAGCATCTGATTATATTTGAAAGTTTGGAACAAGGAAACCAGACAACGCCTTTTATCTCTTATGGGCAAGAAGTAGATGCCAAATGCTCCAGTCAGTGTGCCTGCTCCACAAAGATCAATGGAAAGGCGATGTTTGTACAGCCTGCAAACGGCATGAAAGACTTCCCACTGTCAGGTGAGATTGTTAAAATTGTGTTCTTTCCTATTAATGCTAAATCCGGTATGAAAAAGGAAGTTGAAGGGAAAGTTCATCTTGTCAATAAGAGTGCCACTTATTCTGCAATGCGTAATTGGGTAGAAAGCATGGTTCCTATTGAATTAAAAAGCATCGAAAGAAATATAGGTTTCACGGCTTTTTTGATAGCTTCTGACCAGCGTCTAGGTTTAACATTTATTGAAAAGCATTTGACAACCCAAAACATCCAAATTCTGCCACCGGAAATCCATGGTCAATTTGAGAAGTTCCGTAGTGTCCACTCTACTCAGTCCATAATCGATCTAGAGGCCCTCTTATCTAATGACACTCTCAAAACCGTGTGTTTTCAAGTCTATAAGGACAATGAACCCAAGTTTAAGGAAAATATAAAGGAGTTGTGGATTCGTTTTGGAAGTTTGGCCAATACTCAACTCAAAGAAAAGGAGGATGAATTTGTACTAGAATTGAAGAAAAAGATGTCATCGTTCAAGGAGGACAACTTAGTTACCAGGTATGTAGAAGAAGTTGTAATTCAACGTCAGTCACGTAACCAGATACAAGTTCTGGACTTCCGGAGTTCACATTCCGAACAAGTGGAGTTGAAGTTGAAGGTGTCAATTGTGGAGGAACATCCATTCGCCATTGTTTATAAAGCACGCGAGCTTACTCCATTGAAAAAAGACTTGTCTGAATTTAATAGCAACTCCAATCGTCCCATTGTCCCAACATGTGGAGAACCAGTAGAGTTAGTATACATTAATCCTCAGAATGAAAGATTATTTAAAGTTGTTGTCCTCAAGTCGCGAGAGCTGATGGTTTTTATTCAGAGTTTCAGAGATTCCTCCATGTATTTGTACCGTTGTCCCAAGATTGGTGTCAACATAAATAGTATCGGCCATCCTATTCATACATTTAAAAGGGGATTCGATTTGTTGGCTGCAGATGAAGCTACTAGATCTATCGCTCTCTATGAAAAAGTGAAATCAAGGATTTTAATATATAAGTTTGATGAATCATTTAGGAGTGTCTATTGGACTGGAGTTGAGATCAATCTGGAATCCTATAATGGGAGCAAGATCATTGTATGGATGCATTTAATTCCAGGAAAAATGGAGCTTCTCTTGGTTGATGACACCAACAGAGCACAGGTGGTTGAAATCCACGAAAAGCCGTTGATGAAGGCAAGGCATATTTCTCTTCCTCTGGAGCAGCACTATTTGAGAGCATGTGTTTCTGTTGATGGCAATTTCTTCCTCGTCTTCAGGCAGTTGCAACGTCAAGGTGAAGATATTGATGTTGAGGGTAGAAGACAAGAAAGTCCTGAAAACATACTTGAAATTTATGTTTTGGGTGATACCATGAGCTACTTGAAGAAAATCCCTTTGAATGGAACAGAGTACGGTATATCTGACTTGGAACAACTTGCGGTGAAAATTGTGAACTTCGGATCACAAAGTCAGCTTTTGCTATATAGTCCTGTAGATGCTCCTGGTTTTATCTTTTCCCATGTTCTGAAAACTTCTTTAGCTAAGGAAGTTGTGCAGTTGCAACCAGTAAGTGAGGTTAAAGCCCATGAAGATGAAACAGATATTGTTCTGTCGTGCCCGTATTTGGGTTACATATATCACATTTTTGACAAGTTTGCAATAACACCTAAGTTGTTTCCAGATGCTAAGAAGCGCATTGCATTCAAAGTGGTGCTAGAAAGGAGCAGATCAGATCACAACAACAGTGAGGCATGTCTCAAATATTTAAAAGAACTTATTAGACAACTTAAGGCTGGAAAAGACAAAGATTTTTCAAGTATGCAGATTCAGTTTGAAGTGAAGAGTGTAGAGAATTGCCCAATTTAAGCTGCAGCAGAGAGGGAGACACAAGTGAAAATGGGAACATGGGTTCGCAAGCTTGTTTGCCTTGTTCCCATCCAAATAGCTCGTGCAGAAAACAATGCAATGGTACCTCTCAAGGATGGACTTCAGATACCCCCTGATGTTAGCTACGAGGACAGTATATCACTTGCTGATTGTCTACGCTTTGGTTTCTATGATGCTGTTCTTAGCAGTTGGAAGGACAAGATCAAGGTCTTATCTTCCATGGGAAAGCAAAGTAGTGGAAAGTCATATTTGTTGAATCATCTGTCAGGGTCTCTTCTTGATGTTGCAGGTGGGAGGTGCACAGATGGTGTGTGGATGACCATTGTAACGGGCGAAGATGGAGATGGCAGCGGGGGAAGCAGTTGCTTGTATGTGCTATTAGATTTCGAGGGGTTGGGCAGTTTTGAGAGAAGCGAACAAGAGGATATGCTTCTCTCTGTTCTTAATGCTGCTGTTAGCAACATCACAATATTCAACAAAAAGGTATGCCATTTCCTTCAAACACAAACTCTTCTACTGCTTTTCCTTAAATCTTGTGGATCGTGTGAAACTCGATTTATGTGAAATAATATTTTATAAATGTTTGACTTATTTTGTACATTGATGCATTCTTTGTTTGTAATAATATCTTCTTAACTGATTTCATTTTGAAAAATTTATGCTTACCTTCTACAATTTACAAAATAGTAATTTTGTCTTTTGAATACATCCATAAAATTGAATTTTCCTTTCATGAAGCTATTAATATGCATATGTTAGATCATGCTCTCTCCTCCTCCTCCTCCTCCTCCACCTCCTTCTTCCTCTTCTTCCTCCCTTTCCTCCTCTTCTTCTTTTGGAGCAGTTCTATTTAAGAAAAATATTCAGTTTCCTTCTTCAAATGATACATAATACACAATGATAAAATCTATTATGAGTTACACCAATCAATTGACAATGAAGTTGTGATGTCCAACACTATATGACAATAACTTTTGAAATGAAACCACTACTCTCTACCGTTAGCACTTCTATTAAATATAAGAACCCCCATTAAAATATGGTTTTCTAAATTTCTACTACATACCCAACTTTGATTGGATTATTTTGTGATGTTTTCTTTATCACACACACACACACACACACACACACACACACATATATATATAAACAAAATATTGTTCATCTTCACATTTGTCTAAATCACATCTTTCATATCATTTGATAAGAATCATACATATGACAATGGAAATAACACAATATAGAAGATATGTCACATGCCACACAAGAGATGTATGTAGACCAAGATGTATTAAATCTAATATATGCAAAAATAGAGTAAACCGTTGAGATAGGGTAATACTAAGTAATATTCCTATGCAAGAAACTATTGCATTTTATATATCTAACAAATCACAAACACATTATCATACTTAATGTATCTCCTGCCAATTATATTCACCTTCTTTATATAGACCTTCTCCTAATAAAATAATGCAAGGGTAATCCTAATAAAGACCTACACATCACTTAATATAATTAATTACACAAGTTATTCACATGAATCAATATAGTTAATTTAATAGATACAAGCTAGATGTTAGAACCTCCATCCACCTAAATATATTACAATATCACATCCCTAATTACATAACAAAAAATAGGTTCACATTATTTTTCAATAAAATATACACAAAAATTTTCATGTCATAGTTTCAATCAACCACTTGCAACTCAAGTTTTCAAATATGAGAGATCCAATCTATTTAAAAGTTACTCCAAAACTAATATTAATTTGCGATGAATTATTTTTTTCTAACCAATATGATCATATCCGGCCAACTATTATGTAATAACAATGAATTCTTTTACCCTCATATTATAGTGTTCCATGCGGACGCATCCCCCCCAAAAAACCTTGCGTTTCCTAGAGGGGGACATCTCGAAGACTTGGGGACTTGGGGGAGTGTCCCCCCACCAGGCCACCACCAACGCCACCATCCCACCACTAGTGTCGTTGTCTCCAAGACGCTGATAAGACTTTGAGGAAGTTGGGGTGTCCTCAAAACGTCTAGGGGACTCCTAGTTGTCTCCAAGATGTATAATTCTTATACTTATACATCTTTTTATAACCTTTTTTCAAGTACTATATGTATTTCAACACCCTACTGCCCCCTCATCGTTGTCCCCTCGCCGTCCCCCTACTGTTCCCAAACTTAGGCCCCTCATCCCCATGTTTCGGAAACACATCCCCTACCGTCCCCCCTTCCCCGTACCCAAAACCCCATGGAACACTGCTCATATACTTCTCCAGATACTACCATTGTTTACATAATAACAACAAACAAAGTATCTAATATAATATTTCCAACATTTAACTTGTTTGTAGTTGTAAACCTTCATTTGGTATTTTACAGGATTTTCACTTAGATAAAGACACAGAATCTGCTTTCAGCCGGTTCCAGAGTGGGATCAATCTACTGAAGCAGGACAAAATGTTATTTAAAGGTCTATTTTACATTGCCATCAAGGATGTGGACACATCCGATGTAGAAGATCTTATCCAAGAATTTTATGAGAAGATTTCTCAAATATGCAGCAAGCAAGAGAATTTCATTTTAAGAATGTATGATGGAAAGGTCACGATTGCTGCCATGGCTCCTTACAATAGATCTGAGTATTATAGAGAGAGCTTGAGAGACCTAGCAGAAACAGTGACAGAAAAAATCAAATTTTGCTATGATAATGGATTGATTTTCTTGAGAGATCTGAAGCTAATTATAGCTCAAATTGCAGTCAAAGATTGGACTTCTATTGACAGCAAGCGAGTTGCTGTAACAATTAATATTCTGAGGAGAAATCTTCCATCGGCGGTCCATCTGGGATGTCTTCCTGGGACGAATGCGAATGAAGAAATTCGGGTCTTGTATAATTTCGACACACAGGAAGAAATCCCTGATTTTCCTGTTGTTGTTCGGGATATTTCATGGAGCTTAAAGGATTCGGGGCTCTCTCTATCACCTTGTAAAGACTCAGCAACTCTTGCTACCATTACAGAAGTTTTATCTCAAATCAGGTCAAAACTGGAGACGGTTTTACCCAGAAATGGTAGAAAAGGCGACGAGTGGTGCTCTTTATTCGAGAAGTAGATAAGGCGAGACAGAGTTCAACAGTGGATAAGTTCAAACACCAAAGATTTCTGTGATAGTGATGAGGTGCAAAGGTTGCAACCAGAGGCCAACGTAGTTCTTGGTGAAGTAAAGCAAGGCCTATCAGTTTGTGGATACAAATGCTCTGTTTGCTTTTGGAGCTGTGTGATGGAGAAGGGCCATGATGACCACCATGATTGTATGGGGAGTCATTCGTGTACAGAAACTTGCAGTTATTGTGCTCGAGATGGAGAAGTCTTAATCTCATGCAAGGATTTGGCAGGGCATGATGGAGCACACGACTGTAAAGAGAAAAATCATACTTGCGAGGAGATGTGTTACTTATATCAGATGTCTTCAACTTGTAATGAGGTATGTTCTCTCAGGGTTGGGCACCACGGCCAGCACAAGTGTAATTCTCCTCAACACATATGCGGGACAAAATGTTCTCTTCCAAGCTGCAAAAATCCCTGTACTCTGGCCATTGAATCCAATCATATAAGGCATCAGTGCAAAGAGAAATACTGTCAGAGGACATGCACGATAAATGGGTGCAACATTAGATGTGGAGTTGAAAATCATTTCCATGATTTGGATCTAAATGCAGAGCATCTGTGTGGAAATGAGCATGGCTGTCCCAAAAAGTGCGAGATGCGGGGAAATTGTAAAATCTCTACTAAGACTGACAAACAAACCCGAGTTTTTCAGGGCCAAAGGGGATCCTTCGAGTACGAAAATGTGTCAAGGCAAGATGCCGAGAAGGCAGGCTGTTGTATTCGCATTCCTTCCAAAAAAAGAGATCATGAAGGTCTGCATGTTCACACAAAACAAGTAAACTCTGTGCACTACTGTGACACCAGATGCCAATCTTGTGGTTACTTCTGCCACAGCCAAATAGATCACTCAGGCTTCCATGATACAGTGCATGGCAATATGAGCTATGTAAGATTTAGTTCAGAGAGCGAAGATATCGATATTCAAGATCGCAAGTATAAATGGGGAGAGACAGGGGTAGCAGAAATGTGTAACATGTATTGCAAGAAACAGGGTCGAGGGCATATCCATCTGGTTCCTTGTCCGGGCATCGGCAAATGCACCGGCAACCTCTATGATGGTTCAAGGCACGAAACTGTGCAATATGGACCTGATGTGGATGTTCCAAAAGATGAGATGACTCATGAGACTTTCTGGCAATATGTTAGATTTGTTGATCCATGCACGGAAGAAGAGAGGGGAGGGTTTGACCGTTGCAATCACTATTGTAAATCTGAGGAGCATAAAGCAGAGTCAGGTTCTTTTGCTAGATCATACTGCACTGAGAAACTGTGGCATCTACCTATCAAGAGAACTGGACAGAATTTAAGTTCTGCAGGGTATATATCTAATGATGGCCATCATTTTCCTTGTGATCATTCTAAGAATGCCCCTCACCATGTCATATTTATCATTGACAGATCAGGTTCGATGTGCTCCCGAGACACAAAGGTCAATCTGGCAAAGTTTAATAGCCATAATTGTAGGCTTGGATCCGTGTATGAGGCTATTCTGAGATTTATACAAGTCCGCCGCAGAGCAATTTCTGATGATTCTGTATCTGTGGTTCTGTTTAATACTAGAGCCGATGTAGTGGTAGAGATGGAGGATATGAAAGAAAATCTTGTCGATCGCCTTCTTCCGCATTACCCAAGGGGTGGAACTACCTGCACATCAGGGTTGGATGCTGCAGAGAATATATTAAAGAAAGGAGCCCAACACTACTCGGTGAAAGTGAAAATACCAGTTGTTATCTTCCTGAGCGATGGGGGAAACAATGGAGGAGGGGATCCCATTGGTTATGTGGACAGAATGAGAAGAGCAGAGCCTAGAATGACACTTCACACAATTATGTTTGGAAGAGATTCAACAACGGGTATCCTGATTGAAATGGCAAAGAAAGGAGGGGGAAACTTTGAGCAAAACTTAGATGAGATTGCGTTGGCCCGCAACTTTGAGAATCTGGCCAATAGTCTCAAACCCCAAGTTGCAGTGTTGATGTAAGGCATCCCCTGCCTGCTCTGCTTTTTAATATCTGTTTTAGGTACCACCCAATGTGCCTATGGAATCATTTGTGTGATTTGAAGTTTGATGTTTTGCTAGGACCACTATTTATAGTATGTACCCTGAGCACTTCATAAGCTTATTGGTACAAGTCTTTGGCTTTGTAGGTTGCATATGTTCTGAGTAGTAATCTTCCCCTGAGCATTAGAGGAGAGAAAGCTATGTTTTCAATCAGTTTGGAGAACGTTTTTTATATGATTATTTGTAAATATTAATAATAAATGATAATTTTTTGTTCAATTAGTAGGGATATCATGTTTAAGTTTTGTTTGAACCTTTAAACAATCAAATTTTTGACACTTTTCATTAGATGTGTTGATGCATGGCAAGTTATGTGATTAGTTGTAGATAGATAAGAGGTCAAATTGCATTTTCCATGCAACCACTACATGCTTGTAAACTTAGCTCACATGACTACTAGCCCCTTTCCCATACTCGTACTACAAGATTTTTCTTTTTTCACTTTTTTAATGTTTATGTTAATGTTTGCATATATATAGGGCACTGGCTATCCTTTGCCATTATCGGCCATACCCTCTCATATAATTGTTGCCCTAAACTAATAGGGGTGTCTTACATTTTTCTTTATAAATCTCACTCAATTCATTAATGATTTGAGGGCCCTTCTTATTATAAAATTAAATTTTTGTATCTACATCATTTCTTTTCAATTAATCTGACTTCATTATTATGACGTTTTTTCCTATTTGAAACATATATAGAAAAAAATACAACAAAGCAAGGGAATGTTTTTAAACTCTGAAAACACAATAGTTTCTTATTTTTTTAATCTAAGATAAGAAAGCTTGGTCAAGTGATCTTTTAATTTCTGCATCATAATAAATATTTAAGTTTTTTAAATATTTAATTTTCTCTCAAATAGAAAGTTTTAATGATTTTTAAAAATTTGAGAGAAAGATTTTAATAAAATCTGCGAATAGTAGTGTGAATATTTTGATCTTATTAGTTGAGTAGCTTTTTATAAATAAAAATAAAAATATGTAAAAAGTTAATTAAATAGATAGATCATTGGATTTGTAAGTTAAATTTTAATAGATGTCTTGATTTTGATAGTTAATACTTTCCATTGTTCCAATATTTGGGTAAGTGCACAAAGACGAGGGGTCAAAAAGGGGTCTTAAGTGGCCACTTTTCTTCTAAAATTAGGAAATACTGACCTTGGAAGAGAAATTGAAGATAGTTACACTCAAAATTTTAAAATGCAACAAAAACAAGGGTAATAGTGCTCTGAGTCTACTTTCTAAACTTCTATTCTTTTTTAAATGGTAAAGATTAAGGGGTTCATAAAAGGGAGCCACAAAAATTGGTGTTATTTTTGTCCAAAAAATATAACATAGCGTCTGTTGTGGCTCCCTCAAAGGTTAACCTTTTTTTGGTATTTTTAAAATCGCTTCAGTAAGAAATTAGCTAATAGGATGTAATTTAAGCTGATTTTTCTGATAATTTTTTAATGAATATATGATATTTTACTAATTTTCAAAATGGACACATCCTCAAAACCAAAATTTTGGTTGTGCTACCCCTATAATTTTTGAAAACTAATCAAAATCATTTTTTTTTTTTAATATGTGTAGAATGAAATCTAGTTTATAAAAATGTAATTTATTTGAAATTTCAATGAACGGATAAAAATAAAGTAAAAATTTACCAAACATTGGTTTTTGCCAAAAAACATACACACAAACATAAAAAATTAAAGATGAAAGCCTTAACATTGTCAAAATGTGAAAAAAATCACTAGTTAAATATCTAATAGAGAGCCTAACATTACCTAGGTGTTCGATTTACTCGACCTTGAAACACATTGAAACTTAATAGTTAGCACAAACGAGATTATGTGAAATCCTGTGGAATATGCAAAAGCACTTATTTGGAGGTTGGGAAGGCACTCCAAGTCTCTAGGTTGGAAATCCAAAGAAAATCCAAGTCTAAGGCTTGGGGATTCCCAAAGCAAGACATAACATGCTCACGTGTTATGTCGCAATTTTCACATAACACAAGCATGTTATGTTTTGCCTTACATTTCACTTCAAAAATTGCTTGTTTTTGGTTTATGTTTCTTAAAGCATGACATAACGCGAGTGTGTTATAACACATTGGTGTCATGTCTCACTTGAAATTGTTTATGTGCAAGTTTGTTAAATGTATATTTGATGTATGCATGTTCGTATATATATATTTGTATGTATGTATGTATGTATGTATGATTATGTATGTATGTATGAATGTGTTCTTCTATGTATGTATGTATGTATGTAAGGGTTTTGGGTTTAGGTTATATAAGGGTGAGGGTATAGGTTATAGGGATGGGGGTTGAGGTTTTAGGGTTTAGGGTTTAAGGCATAGGGTTGAGGGTTGAGGGATTAGGACTTAAGTAATAGGCTGAGAGTTTATAATTGAGGAATTTAATATTCAGCTTGTTGAGTGTATAAGATTAAGTGTGTAAGATATAGGGATTAGGGTTTAAGATATTGGGTTTAAAGGGTTTATGATATGGATTGAGGGTATAAGGCATAGGATGAAGGGTTGAGAGTGTATGGTTTATGGTTTAAGTATAGGTTTGAGGGAAAATATTCAGGGTTAAGGGTATAAGGGTGAGGTTATAGGGTATAGGGATGAGGGTTGAGGGTGTAGGTATCAAGGTTTAAGGTATAGGGTTGAGGATTGAGGGATTAGGGCTTAAGTATATGGTTGAGGGTTTAAGGTTTATAGCTAACGGATAGTGTTTAAGGTTAAGTGTCCAAGGTATAGGGTTCAAGGTTTAAGGTTGAGGGTATAAGGCATAGGGATGAGGTTTGATTGTTTAGAGCATAAGTATAGGGTTGAGGGTTGAGGGTTGAGGGATAATGCTTAGGGTTGAGTGTCTAAGGTTAAGTGTATAAGGTATAGGTCCATTAGTATTTAAGATATTAGGTTGACATATTAGGGCTTAAGTATAGGGTTGAGGGTTGAGGTTGTAGGGTGTAGGGTTTAGGGTTTAAGGGTTGATGTTTGAGTAATTAGGGTTGAGGTTTTAGGGTTAATGGTTTAATAGATAAGGATTTAAGATTTGAGGATTTAAGGGTTGAGGGAACTTAGGGTTTAAGGGATTAGGGTTGAGGGATTAGGGTTGAGGGTTTAAGGGTTGAGGTTTGAGTATTTAGGGTTGAGGGTTTAGGGAGGGATTTGGGTTTAAGGTACAGTGTCAAGGGTTGATGGTTTAGGGATATGATTTAGGGTTTAAGACTTAAGGGTTGAGGGTGGAGGCTTTAGGGATAGGGTTTAGGGTTGAGGGTTAAAGGATTAGGGTTTAAGGGTCAAGGGTTTAGGGTTTAAGGGTTGAGGGTTCAAGGGATTAAGGTTTAAAGGTTGAGGGTTTAAGGATTGAGGGTTAAGAGATTAGGGTTTAAGGTATAGGGTTGATGTATTAGGGTTGAGGGTTTAATGCATAGGGTAGAGGGATGAGGGTTGAGGGTTGAGGGTATAATGTATATGGTAGAAGGTTTACAGTTGAGGGTTGAGGGTTGGGAGTTGAGGGTTTAGGGATATGGATTAGGGTTGAGGGTTGAGTGGGGTTGAGGGTTTAAGGGTTGATGGTTGAGGGTTTAAGGTTGGAGGGTTTAGGGTTTAAGGGTTGAGGTTGAGGGTTTGAGGGATGATAGTTTTAAGAGATCAGGGTTTAAGGTATAGGGTTGAGGGTTTAATGTTTATTGTAGAGGGTTGAGAGTTCAGGGTGCAGGATTGTAAGATTAGGGTTGAGGATTGAGGGTTGAGGATTTAAGGTATAGGGTTGAGGGATTAGGGTTGAGGGTCTAATGTATAGGGTAGAAGGTATAGGGTTTAAGGGTTGAGGGTTGAGGGATTAGGGTTTAAGGGTTTAAGGTTTAAGGATTGAGGGATTAGGGTTGAGGGTTGATGGTTTAGGGTTTAAGGTATATAGTCGAGGGATTAGGGTAATGGGTCCAATGTATAGGGTAGATTGTTTACAGTTGAGGGTTGAGGGATTAAGGGTTGAAGGGTTGAGGGATTAAGGGTTTAAGGTATAGGGTCAAGAGTTTAATGTATAAGGAAGAGGGTTGAGGGTTGAGGGATTAAGGGTTTAAGGTTTGAGGGTTTAAGGGTTGAGGGGTTAATGTATTAAGGGTTTAAAGTATAGGGTCAAGGGATTAGGTTGTACGTTTTAATGCATAGGGTAGAGGGTAGAGCATTGAGGGTTTAAGGGTTTAAGGGTTGAGGGTATAGGGTTGAGGGTTTAATGTATAGGGTAGAGGGTTGAGGGAGTAAGGGTTTAGGGGTTGAGGGATTAATGTATTAAGGGTTTAAGGTAAGATAAGGTGAGCGATTAATTCATAAAGTATAATTTAGTAGCCTATAATACAAAAAATGGTGAAGAAACAAAAAGGTGTGATTTGGTTATTCAAAAGATTTTAGTGTATTAATTTATGTCTATGGGTGATCCCACAATAGTGGTTTACAATTTTTGGCCAAATTGGACACTGAAATTATTATTTTTAACTAAATCTTCATATTCTGGCACCTATAGCGGCTAAACCATGAAGAATTTGAAGATGATGCAAGCTAGAATCATCACATTTTGTCTATAGATTCTAAAAATATTTTTTTCAATTTTTTTGGAATCAGATTGCACGTTTATTTCCATCTCCCACGAAAACTGGTATTTTTCAGAAAAAAACATTTTTAAAAAGTGACGCTCACCATATACAACATAAATTTTTTTGTATGAAGGATAAAATTCTAATTTTTTCGATTTTAGATTTGTAACTATGATATCTAGCACTTTCATTTGGTCTCATAGTTTTTTATTGAATATTTTTTCCTTAATCAAGTTTCAAAGTCAAACCAATTGCAATTTAGACATAGGTAGATTGTATACAACATTACTTTTTCTGTATGTATCAAAATTCAAATTTTAATTTTTTAATGGATCAAGGACATCAATACCCAACCCGAACGTATTTTTTTAAATTTTATTTTGATAATCTGTTGTTTTTCCACATGTGTAGAACAAAGAGCTTGATTTTCAGTGAAAAACCTATGTTTAATAAAACCAGAAAAACACATACATAATAAAACCAAAACATATTAAAATTATATTTGTTGGATAGCTTGTTCTGAAGACTACTTGATTCTAGTTGGGTTTGTGAATATTCCTCCATTTTCATCCTCAACCTGAGCTCCGAAGTGCCAATTTTTTTTTTTGTGTGCCTGAGGTGGGGAATGAGGGATTAGGGGGTTCATTCGAACCCATAGGGGTTCGAGCAAACCTCTTTGAAGGGTTTCGCTCAAACCCCTTTCCTATGCATTTTTTTTTTTTTTGGCAGCCAAGATTCAAAGGGGTTCAGTCGAACCCTGGTTCGAGCAAACCCCTTTTTGGTTCGCTTGAACCAATAGGTTCGTGCGAACCCCTAAAATCACTTTTTTTGCCTTGGGGTCATTTTTTGTGAGTTTTCCTTCCTCACTTGAATTGTAAACACTATTGTGGCTTCACCCCTATATTTCATGATAGTATAGTGTATGACCATGTGAGGCATTCCCATACAAGTCAATGGTTGGACTTGCCATTCAAGTTATATAAGGACACATTTCCACTTGGTAGCATAGTTTCAAACATTGAATTTGTAGAGAACTATAGTCTACAGCCACAACATGAGGTGCAATCATAGTATTACAACTCCATATAGGTTGCTACATTTGTGCACATAGCATTCATTCTATAATGAAATGAATTTTCACCCTAGGTAAATTCCCCATTTAATTTCCCCTACATAGAAAATGTAAATTCAATGATGCAATTTCCACCATTGCCACCTTGTCCCATCCACCTAGCCGCATCTTTTTGCACTGGTGGAGGAATTTTGTTAGGGGCACACACATGTCACACAAACGTCCATGCATCATGCTTCCGTCTAGATATGATTCTTGCCCTTAAAATTTGTAGAAATGTTAGGTTTCCTATTGGGTGTGAAATTTAATGTCTCTTGCCTCCTTGACTTATGAAAATCAGGCCTTTTACTTCTCTTCTTCCAATTCAAATTCATTCCTTCACATTCTACTCACTCTCTCTCAAATTTATTGATCCTCTCATGCATTCTAACTCATTCTAGCTCTTACACTCTTGCTTCTACACCATTTATTCTTGGTCGCAACATCAGGTTCTTGTTGCAACACCATTATCATTGGAGAATCATCAAGCTTCATCTTCTCTACGTAGTGGAGACACTCTCTTCCTTCCACTATTAGCATTGAGAGCTCATAGTTGAGAAGGTGATATTGTATCTTGTTGCTCATTTTGCATCATCTTGTTTATTGGATATCATATTGTTTTCTTTTCTCTACTTCCTTTCTACTTTCCATATCAATTTCTATATATTATGGCTATCTAGCTATTTGTGGAGGTGGGAACACCAAAACAAGGGTTTGATTGAGGAAAACCTCAAACACAACCCAAAATTATTCTCGTTCTTATGTGTGTAGGTGCACTCTCATGGAGCTAATTGAATAATCAAGTTATGGGAAGCTTGGTATCACTTTCTATCTCTTCTTCATCATTTCTAGAATAGGCAATTGATTGCTTTCTATGCTTTTTCTACTCTATATCAAACCATAAATGTTGGAAAATTAGATAATAGGTTCTTTGTGTTTTTAGTTTTCTTTTCGGATCTTTGTCTGTATAGGATGCCAACATGTCCCTAAGATGCCAATGTGCCACAATGGAGTCCAAGATCCATGTTGTTGTCCTTAGATAGTGAATTGTTTGGGCAACAAACTAGAACCTCTATAACCAACTCTTTTGAATCTATAAGCACTTGGGTTTAGCAGAAGGAAAGTGGCACCTAGCTTTCCCTTCCTTTTTAGCATCAATACTCTATCCTTTTTAATCTGTCTTATCAATCTGAGGTAGTTTAGGATAGCTCATTCCTTGGGGCTCTCACATGACCTAGAGTCCCGAGAGTGATGGGCTCCCCTTCTCTACACATCCATGTTAATCATAGTACAAAGGATGATAAAAATATTATAAGGGAGTATTTATATAAATAATGATCACATGCATTCTACAAAGTTCGTGCAAGGTTGCTTTCAGGTGTTCTACGATGGTTTGGCTAGAAGGGGCATATCAGTTTGTCAGCATATCATATGGTGAGATAAGTGTGCATCACAATTCAATAACTCTCAGATGTTCTATTGGTTGAGCATGATGCATAATATTAAAGGTGTTCAACATATGTGGAAATTTTGTGAAGTCAGGCATGGAAAGGGGGAGCATGATCGTGTATGACCATGTATTGAAAGAGCCATAGTAAGAGAAGAGTTAAAATATAAAGATATCACAAATTTGAAAAATGTGAAATCAATCATCAAGCACGGTGTAATGCTTTGATGGGTCCAAGTAATGAAGGTAAGTATTCATTTCATAGATATTTTTGGTTGATAGATGATACTAACATTGCATAATATGAGGATTTTTGTAGATTGATAGGATCAAGTGAGCTACACTCTTTAAGAAGCTCTAATGTAGGTTCATGGAGTATCCATATGCATAATATGGCATGCTTTTGGTCTTCATGTAAAATTCAATCTTGGAATGAGTGTGAATCAAAGGAGTGGGTTGATGAATGGTGGTTAAGATTTCTAAGCCCACTTGACACATATTGGCTTGTAACAACACTAGAATTGACAAAGATGGAATCATCGGTTGACTTTGATCACATATCAAATCTAGTTCAACTAGGTAATATATATACTTGTATAGTTTTTGATATTCCTAATGTTATATTACTTTGTAGTTTTTTTCTAAAATTTGCTAAACTCATCTAATTTGTTGCACATATAAATGCAAGGCATGTTTATGCAATTATTACAAATGAACACAATGAAGAGGGAACAAATTATTACTTGTGCTATTGTGTTGAGGCCAAAAATAAATTGGAGGCCCTAGTTATAGATAGAGAAAACATTGAATGCCCTATAGGATTGGTGGTTGTTACTGGAACATGGTTTAGAAGGTACCCACATAAGAGTGTTAATGTTTGGCTATTTTAGGAATTTGACACACATCAAAAGATTCTTCATTACTCAAACCTTGTCATGACATCCAATGTTCATTTGATCAAATATCGAGGTAGACCTTTGAACAAGAACTTGTGGAAGGTGCGTGAGTCTAACCATGAGGCAATAGTTTACAAAATAAAGAGTAGAGGAGACCTAGATGGTTCATTGGATTAATTTGTAAGTATGCACATTGGATTTGTAAAGTCATGTTATTGATATTAATATATTATAGATGATAGTTAGACCTTTCGCTATCACATTTCAACTTTACTTATGTTTTGGTTCCAAATTTCATATGACATAGGAAGGACTTACTACCCCTATTTAACTTAAAGTTTCTCATTTTCTTCTTTTTGCATTTTTACACATATACAATAAATATGGGGTAGATTATACAGATATTTATGGTAGGCCTATTTAAAATGGCACATATTAAACTTTTTTGTGATAAAAATTACATTCACTGTCTTTTGTTGTGCTTCACTATCAAGTCAAAATGACATGATGTGGTTCCCTTAGTGGTAGTAAATGGACCATCTTCTTAGGTGTAACAATTTGATATGGCATGTTTAATATGACCATGTAATTTTGTTCAACTCTACGTGGTAAGTATGATCTACACTCTGATACTAATGCAATATCTTTGTACTCATGTGTGGGTGTATAAGTGTTGTCAAGATCCATTAGGTATAGTGATGAGTCTTTATATGAGTGCAGGTGGGTTTTTGTAATATCAAAAAAAAGAGTTTCAATGGTAATACATCCCCCCTTCAATTGGTTGTATACATAGTGTGAAAAAATTAGAGATGAAAAATAGTTTATGAAAACTACATGAAATCTAAAATTGGAAGCATGCAAGAACATAGATCATGCAAAGTAATGCAAAAAGCACCATTGATAGCATCATGTAAGAAATACTATATATTGAATGATAACTATGAAAATCATATAGACAATATATAATCATCAAGATATAGAAGATTGCTCCCAATAAGTGTAAACAAGTATGATATAATGCATAGGTACATAGGAGATTAACATCGAGGTACATTCACATTTTTTTGAAAAAGAATCATTTGCAATAATCATATTATTTTTTTCTTGATATTTTTAAGATTCTTCTCTAATATAGGGTAATCATATGTTTCGATTTATTTAGTGTTAGTTGTAAAGTTTATATTTAGCTTCTAACCAAGTTGATCAACAATAGTAGCACCTAGTGCTTGGGAAGGACTAGTTGATAGTTAGAACTTTCGTTGTCACATTTTAACTTTACTTATGTAGTAAATAAAATAATATTTATAACATTTTATTTATAATTTCGTGCTCTAAAAATTTCATTCTATTAGTGCCCTTACCCTATTGTATAACATTCAACAAATTTTCGGATCACGCTCCATGATCCATCATTAGGATGAAAATGAGAGCACAAGGATAAGAATGAAAAGTTGCAGACCAAGAAAGCATAAAAAGGGGAGAGAGGAAGGATGAAGAAGGGTTGCATGCCAAATAGGACACAAGAGGGCCAAGACATGACAGGAGAGAGAAAGAAGGAAATTAAGAAGAGAAACAAAAAGGACACATTAAAGAACAATAAAAAGAACAATAAAAAGAACAAAATGAATAATAATAAATAATTAAATAATCCAAAAAAGAACAAGGAAAATAAAATCAAATAAGTTCAAATAAATCCAAAAATGAAAGAAAGAACAAAAGATAAGAAGAAAATAAAAGAACCAAAATAAAGACCAAGAACACAAAGAAAAATAAAACCTTAAAAGCTTTTGGCCCTCCTTTTGGTGGTTTCATCCCTTCTCTAGGTTTAGGGGTTGCTCCTTCTTCCTCCTCATTCTCGCCATGTTTTTTGTCTTTATTCTCTTTCTTATTCTTTATTATTCTTTATTTTGTTTCCTTCCCCTTTTTGTTTCTCTTTTGTTTTTGTTTTAATTCCTTTTTTCATTTCTTTCTTATTTTTCCTTTAGTTTCTTTTTCTTCCTCCTTTCTTATTATCCTTTTTTCTTCTTCTTTTAGTTTCTCTTCAAATTTGTAGGATTGGTTCTCTCATCTTTTTTATTATTATTTTATTCTTGTCCTCTTATAATTCCTTCCTTGTTGTCTTTCTTCATTATTTTCTTTTGTTCTTTTTTCTAATTGTATGTTTTTTATTTTTTGTTAAATTTTCCCTCTAGATCTAGCCCGTAGTTATTTCCTTTCCTCCCCTAATTTTTGTATTTGGTGATTTTTCTTTCATAGTTTCTTTTTATTTTGGGCTTTTTATTTAATTATTCTTTGTTTTTGTCTTTTTAAGTTCATTTTTCCTCGTTGATCCGATTGATTTATTCTATTATTTGATTCGTTTGATCTTTTCTATTATTTAGTTATTAATTATTTGTTCTTTTTATGATCTTATTTTTGAATTAAATTGTGTCCTTTAATTTTTTTTATTAATTTATATTTATGATTTTATCTCTTTTTTTCTCTCTCTAATTTCTAGTTTGTTTTTATGATTTTTTATATTATCGTTAGATTTTATTTATTTATTTTTTCCTTTTCCTTCTAGTTTGAATTGGGTATTTGATTTTTGTTTTATCTTCTATTTAATGACAATAGATAACATTATCTATTATCATTATATTTATTTCTTTTAAGGTTTTTTTTTTGTGTTCTTGGTCTTTTTTGGTTCTTTTATTTTCTTCTTATCTTTTGTTATTTCTTTCATTTTTGGCTTTATTTGATTTTATTTTCCTTGTTTTTTTTTGGATTATTTTATTATTTATTATTCCTTTTGTTCTTTAATTTCTCCTTTTTGTTTCTCTTCTTAATTTCCTTCTTTCTCTCTCTTGTCATGTATTGGCCCTCTTGTGTCTTTTTTGGTGTGCAACCCTTCTCCATCCTTCCTCTCTCCCCTTTTTATGCTTTCTTGGTCTACAAATTTGCATTCTTATCCTTGTGCTCTCATTTTCATCCTGATGATGGATCATAGAGCTTGATCCACAATGTTGATGCAAAAAAATATTAACACAATCAAATCTAGAAATTCAAACAAATATCATTATGGATTGTGTAAAGCTCTGATATCATTAATTCAAAAAACTATAATTTTAAATGGTATCCTATCTAAAATCTACAAATCAAAACTTAATCTTCAACAACTAAGTCATTTAAGATTTCATTTATAGAAACTAGTTAGAATTTGTAAACCTTGGATTTAAAAATCTTATTGGCATTCACAAAAGAAGTTTCATTAACTACACATTCTTTGAAAGCCTTCACCACTCTTCATACTCTTTGACTGACTTAAACATCCTGTTTCACAGGTCCTTGCATGCTAAAACATTCTAGGCTACATTGCACCAATGATTTCTCCTAAGAGACCAAAGTGAAAAAGGGAAGTAAAATTTGATGAGCTATTACTCAGAAACCGTGGCGCTTAGAAACATTGTTTTCGAAGGTGCAGGGTCACTTAGGGTCCATCTACAATAACCTATCTCAAATTTTATACCTCCAATCCATTTTCCCGTTGTAACAAGTTTTTAGTCAATGGAAAAAGCATCAAATGCATGCAATGTATATTTGCAAGGTGGTGTATTTTTTGTTCTATTTTTCATGTGACCAAATCAAAAGTTCCAACACTTCTAGATGGGTGGGTTTATGCTAGGCAAGGTCCTATTTCACACCCCTACATGTTGGAACCTTCTGGGTTACATTGCACTAGTGATTTCTCTTAGGAGACCAAAGTGCGAAAGCGAAATGAACTTTGACGAGTTGTTACTGAAAAACCATGGCAGTTAGAAACATTCTATCTAAAGGTAAAAGATCAAGTGGGACCCCTCTACAATAACCTCCCTCTGTTTTTCATATCTTCAATCAATTTTTCCGTGGTGACAAGTTTTCAATTGATGGAAAAAGCAGCAAATGCATGCAGTGTAAAGTTGCAAGGTTGCTTAATTTTTCTTTTCTTCATCATGTGACCAAACTGATAGTTCCAACATGTCTGGATGGGTAGGTTTACACTAGGAAATGTATTATTTCACACCCCAGCATGTTGGAACATTCCAAGCTACATTGCATCAGTGATATCTCTTAAGAGACCAAAGTGCAAAAGGGCAAAAAACTTTGACGAGCTATTACTTGAGAATTGTGGCACTTAGAATTTTTTTTCTTAAGGTACAGGATCATGTAGGTTCCCTCTATAATAACCTCTCTTAGTTTTTCAAATATCTGATCAGTTTTCTAGTGGTGACAAATTTTATGTCAATGGAAAAAATGTTAAATGAATGTAGTGTAAAGTTGTAAGGTGGTGTATTTTTTGTTCTATTCATTGAGCGACCAAACCTAAAATTTCAACACATTTGAATGGGTAGGTTTACACTAGGAAAGGTCCTATTTCACACCCTAGCACTCCAAAACATTCCAAGCTACATTGCACCCATGATATCTTTTAAGAGACCAAAGTGTAAAAGGGCAACAAATTTTGACGAGCTATTACTCAAAAATTGTGGCACTTAGAAACATTATTTCTAAAGGTATAGGATCATGTAGGGGCCCTCTACAATAAAATCTCTCAATTTTTCATATCTCTTTAATCCATTTTTCCATGGTGACAATTTTTCAATTGATGGAAAAAGCATCAAATGCATGTAGTGTAAAGTTGCAAGGATGTGTAATTTTTATTCTGTCCATCATATGACCAAACCAATAGTTTCAACACATTTAAATTGGTATATTTATGCTAGGAAAGGTCCTTTTTAACACTCCAACATGTCAAAACATTCTGAGCTACATTGCATTGATGGTATCTCTTAAGAGACCAAAGTTAAAAGGGTAGAAAATTTTGATGAACTGTTACTTGGAAATTGTGGCACTTAGAAATTTCTTTCTAAAGGTACAAGATCATGTAGGGACCCTCTACAATAAATTATCTTGGTTTTTCATATCTTCGATCCTATTTCCCATGGTAACAAGTTTTTAGTTGATGGAAAGCGCATCAGATGCATGCAATGTAAAGTTGTAAGGTGGTGTAATTTTCATTTTGTTCATCTAGTGACCTAAATGACAATTCCAACACATTCGAATGGGTAGGTTTACACTAGGAAAGGTCATTTTTTACAACTCAACATGATGAAACATTTTGAGCTACATTGCACCGGTGATATCTCTTAAGAGACCAAAGTGCAAAAGGGTAGAAAACTTTAGTGATTTGTTACCCAAAAACTATGGCACTTGGAAAAATTCCTTCTAAAGGTACATGATCACATAGGCCCCCTCTACAATAACCTTTCTCAAATTTTCATATCTTTGATCCTTTTTCCCATAGTGACAAGTTTTTAGTCGATGGAAAAAGTGTCAGATGCATGAAGTGTAAAGTTTCAAGGTGGTGTAATTTTTGTTTTATTCATCGTGCAATCAAATTAACAGTTCTAACATGTTTGGATGGGTAGGTTTACACTAGGAAAGGTCTTGTTTTGCACCCCAACATGCCAGAACATTATGAGTTACATTGCATCATCGATATCTTTTAAGAGACCAAACTGTAAAAGGGCAACAAAATTTTACAATTTGTTACTTGGAAATTGTGGAATTTATATTTTTCTTTTCTAAAGGTATAGGATCATTTAGGGCCCCTTTATAATAACCTCTCTCAGTTTTTCATATCTC
This sequence comes from Sequoiadendron giganteum, assembly GCA_007115665.2. Classification (NCBI taxonomy): domain Eukaryota; kingdom Viridiplantae; phylum Streptophyta; class Pinopsida; order Cupressales; family Cupressaceae; genus Sequoiadendron; species Sequoiadendron giganteum. Next base: position 298,644,963 of record CM021100.1, on the reverse strand, counting down.
TAATCTATTTTCTTGTGGTGACAAGTTTTCAGTTGATGAAAAAGCATTAGATGCATGTAGTGTAAAGTTACAAGGTGGTGTAATTTTTGTTTTGTTCATTGTGCAACCAAACCAATAGTTCCAATACATCTAGATGGGTGGGTTTATGGTAGGAAAGGTCCTATTTCACACCCTTGCACGTTGAAACCTTTCAAGCTACATTGCACAAGTGATTTCTCTTAGGAGACCAAAGTGTGAGAGGACAACAAAATTTAATGAGCTGTTACTCAAAAACCATGGCACTTGTTGGGATATCATGGTGTACACCATTTTATAATTTGATACATTATAATGTTGTAATTAAATAATTATTTAGTTGTGATGCACCTAGGTGGTGTAGTTAATCACACTAGGTAATTCTTTGGGGACCACTTTATGTTGTATTGTAACATTGCATTATTATTTAATGTGTAGGATAATAATTTAATATAGGGGAAATATTAAATAAAGTGAAAAATTAGTACCTAATATTAAATAAGGGAAATTACTGGTTTTATATTCACATGGTTTTGTGGTACATGGTTTTATCTTACAACTTGGTTGTATTTGTGTGAGCTTGAGTCTATAAAAGCAAGCACATGTTTAGTGTTCAAGGTTGGTTGGGTGCATGGGTTGTCATTATTGAGTCTTTCTGAGGAGTACATATGTGAAGCATGGCATGGGATGTGTGGATTCATGCTTGGACACATGAGGATGCATTGATAGGCTTAATGTATTCATTGTAACTCTTGTATTGCTTTATTGTTAAATAATATGATGGAGTATGGATGCTTTTGGAGGCTAGGCTTTCCCTCTTGAGGGTTTTACCAAGGTATATCTTGTGTTATATTGTGGCTTCTCTATTTGATCTATGCATTATGGTTACATGTATGCATGCTTATTCCTCATGTGACTAGTAGAACATTTCCCGGACGCCACCGATCGGCCATCACAATTTTCGGGCCATCGGTGGGGCTACCCAAGGGCCGCCTGTCAACCACCGTATAACCAGATTGGGTAAGGTTTTTTTGAACATGCATAACGTTTTCCCATGATGTTAGATTTTAAGCTTCTTATACTTTTTGGAAATCTGGTTCTAAGAACTATATAGTGGTATAGGTTTGATTTCCTAATTTTTCCATTTTCATCAATTTTTTGAGCTGGAAAGCTAGATGTTCTATTGTACATAATTTTGATCATAACTTTTGCATACAAAATTAGTTTTTCGATTTCAAATAGGTGTTGGAGAGCATGGATAGTGTAGTACATAGTGGATCAAGTAGATTTTAGTTTGTGGTGCAAGATGAGTTTGGTACTTGTTTGATCACTTGTAGGTGCCTAAGATTCGAGGTGTGATTTTGTGAGCATCTAGATGAGTCAAGAGGTGAAAACTTGATGGAATACATGTTTTTATATGATATTTATGATGATACAACTGATTATCAATTTGGCGCTTCTTGGTATATAGGTTTACATGGGTTTTTTAGAGAGAATTTGATGGTGATAGGTACACATGTCTTCAATTTTGAGGACATGGTTCGACATGAGTGGAGACTTGGAGTCTCATGTGGGTGATAGTTGAGTACATGTATAGTGATGGATATGGTTATGGTGTCATGGGTATGCAACTACATTTATGTATTGGCACAAAATGATCACGTATGTGGTTGTTTGGTGGTGTTTTGGTTTGGTGTTAGGAGGTTGTTATTATCTCCTTGATGCTTATTTGGTTCCTTCACTATGGTTACTCATTTGATGACATGTTTGGAAAATCATATTTGTAGTTGATTTGGTGTTTGAGTTTTGATGTCTACATGATTATCTTCTTTGATATCTCGGTTTGTAGGTTATAACTAATGTGATAATGAGTTTGCATATTTTTTATGGTTGGATCTATGAGTTATGCAACTTGTAGGCATGTGTACAACTTATTGGGTTACAGTGGGATGAATTGGATGTGGAATATCTATATCCACCAGGTTTGATTCATTGTTGTTGCAGATTTCATTAGTTGGCCTTTTCTGTGGTTATTTGTGCCTTGTTATGTTGTTTTGAGATGAGAGGATGGATAATTAGATTACTTGATTAGTCATTTCATAGGACTTTTAGCATGTGGTTTTATCACAATGTCACATATAGTTTGGTACATTCATTGGTTATACACTTTCAATGGAAGCTTTTGACAGTGATGATTTGGTGGTGTTGGATTTGTTTAGTTTGTGATGTTTTGATGGCAGTTGTATGTATCTTATTGGATTGGAGATCTTGGTTTCACTTGTATGTTACTAAAATTGCAATTGAGTGTGTGCAAAATTGGATGATATTCATGGAGGAGATGGTAGTCATGATGCCATGTGCAACTCGGTATCACATCTTAGTGGCACTTATTGGCAATGATGTGGATGCATCATTGGTGATGGTTATCTTCATGTGATTGGAGATATGGTTTCTTTGTTTAGAGTGTGATTATTATTATATCATGGTTTACTCTTGATACTAGTTTGAATTTTTGGCATGGTAGCTATTCTCTTGATACTAGGATGTATGCATTGGTACATATGATCTCCTAGGAGGAGATGGTTAGATCATGTTTTCATGATAGGCTCTTGATTCTATAGTTGGAGCTTTGGCATTGATCTTGGTAGTTCTCTTTGTATTGAGTACTTGATCATTTGCTTCATTACTTCATGATGGTTCTATGTTTCATTTGGAGTTTGCATGTATTGATTGGTTATAGGCACTCATGGATACTTGCAGACATGGGTGATAGTTGGAGTTCTCTTTTGATTAGAGAAATTTTCTTGAGATGGTTACTCTTTGGAGGTTTCAATAGAAAAACCGAGGAGCTTTCACCTAGGTATGGACATGAGTTCTTGATGTACTAATAGAGGAGATTGTTCTTGGAGTGATTCATGATGACTTGGTTAGCCTAGAGGAGCATTCTCATTCTCCAGTCTTGGTCTACTCGATGGTTTATCATTTGAGAGGTATTTGTCCAATATTTTTTAGATGTGTTATTTTTTGTGCTTTGATTTCTCATGGGATTAAATAGAGTCATGGTGACTGATTTTGGAGACTCATTTGAGGATTGGTTAGCATGATTTTATATGCTTTATCTTTTATTGATATGGATCTTGAGCTATGGATAGTTAGTTACGAAGGATTCATTTTGAGGGATGTTTGGCATGGTTATCTCCTTGTACATTTGATTTTATGTTATCATTCATTGATGTGGAGTTTAGGAGGTGGTTTATGGGATGATTTCGAGATTTGGGAATGGTTAATTTTAGTTTGATCTTCTTGATTAGAGAGGCTTACATCCATGTTGGCATTTAGATGATTCATATGTTGTACTTGGTCTATAAGATTGAGTGTTATGGATGTTGTTGAGTATTTCCATTTGGGTTTGTTAGGAGATCACACTTGACACAAAATTGCACTTTTGAGGTGTTGGTAGAAGGATATGTTATGGTTTATAGGTTTTCTCTATTCATGTTTCCTTCCTAAAGGTTCATGTTCATTTGATTTGGGAGGATGCAGAAACATGTGAGAGATTATGCAACTATTTTGGTTGTATGTGTGGATCATTCTTATCGTTCTTGGTACTTCATTGTTGATTATTTATCACACCTTGATATAGTGTTGGTTCTAGTATGCTTTATATGCTTTGACATTATCCATGCAATGGGAGTTCTTGGATATGTATGTTCTTCATTGATAGGTTTGATACATGGAGCTTGAGAATGTGATTTATGAGTTGCATATGTTCTTGGCATGAGTTTACTGATGTTTTTGATACCTAGGATGTATGGATGGTTGGATGTATTATCATGTGTTGTGAATGCTATTTTTGATCATGTGGATTTTTACTTGATAACAGCTTGTTTGGAGCCTTTGTTATCACATTGATTTGATGCTTGTGTTCTTGGATTGGTGTATCTTCATCTTGGCATGTTCCTTTTCTTCCATAGGTGGCACATTGGAGGATGAGAGGAGTTATTTCTTGAGATGGTGGTCACTTTGTTCTTGTTGTAGGTATCTTGATGGCTATGATGATGTATTTCATGTATTGATACTTTATGCAATGTATACAACAAGTGGGAGAATGTTGGGATATGGTGTTGTACACCATTGCATAATTTGATATATTATAATTAAATAATTATTTAGTTGTGATTCATCTAGGTGGTGTGGTTAATCACATTAGGTAATTATTTGGGGACCACTTTATTTTGTATTGTAACATTGTATTATTATTTAATATGTGGGATAATAATTTAATATCAGAGAAATTTTCAATAAAGTGAAAACTTAGTACCCAATATTAAATAAGGGATTAGTTATTTTGTGGTACACATGATTTTATCTTACCACTTGGTTGTATTTGTGTGAGCTTAAGTCTATAAAAGCAAGCACATGTTTAGTGGTTAAGGTTGGTTGGGTGAGTGGGTTTTCATTATCGAGTGTTTCTAAGGAGTTCTTATGTGAAGCATGGCATGGGATGTGTGGATTCATGCTTGGACACATGAGGATGCATTGAGAGGCTTGATGATTCAAATTTATTCATTGTAACTCTTGTATTTATTTATTGTTGAATAACATGATGGAGTATGGATGCTTTTGGAGGTTGGTTTTTTTCCTCTTGAGAGTTTTCCCAGTGTATATCTTTTGTTATTTTGTATGCATGTTTATCTCTCATGGGGTTATGTAGGAAATGGATTAAGAATATAGGTTGAATGCATTATTTTCTAACAACACTTAGAAAATTTTCATCTAAAGGTATAGGATCATGTAGGGACCCTCTACAATAACTTCTCTCATTTTTTCATATCTTCAATCCATTTTCCCATGGTGACAAGTTTTTAGTTGATTGAAAAAGCATCAAATGCATGTGCAATGTAAAGTTGCAAGGTGGTGTAATTTTTGTTATATGTTTGTCATATGAACAAACTGACAATTCCAACATATTTGGATGGGAAGGTTTACACTAGGAAAGGTCATGTTTTGCATGCCAGCATGCCAGAACATTCTGAGATACATTACACCGATGATATCTCTTAAGAGACCAAAGTGCCAAAGGGAAGAAAAATTTAATGAGCTATTACTCATAAAATATGCCACTTAGAAAAATTTCATCTAAAGGTATAAGATTGTGTAGGGTTCCTCTACAATAACCTCTCTCTATTTTTCATATCTCTGATCCATTTGCTCGTGGTGTCAAGTTTTTAGTCGATAGAAAAAGCACCAAATGCATGTAGTATAAAGTTGCAAGGTGGTGTAATTTTTATTTTGTTCATTGTGTGACCAAACCAATAGTTCTAATAGATCTAAATGGGTAGTTTTACACTAGGAAAGGTCATGTTTTTCACCCTAGCATGTTGGAACATTCTGAGTTACATTGCATTGATGAAATCTCTTAAGAGACCAAAGTGCAAAAAGACAACAAACTTTGATGAGATTTTACTCGAAAACCTTGGAACTTAGAAACATTTCATATAAATTGATATGATCACATAGGGCCCCTCTACAACAACCTCTCTTTATTTTTCATATCTCTGATGGGTATGTGCATGATCATCATGGAAAAAGTAGGCCCTTAAGTGGCAAAAAAATTAAAAAAATCAAAGTTAGGTAACTTGACATAAAAAATTGAATAAGTTATCTATATTATTTCAGAGATATGTAAGAATAGAATTTGTAGAACATTGAATGTATTTTCTAAATTGCTAGGTTTATTTACAAAAAAATAAAATCTATTTGGTGAAAATTTGAAATTTCAGTACAATAGTACTTAAATTTCAAGGAAAAAATAAGAAGTAGGTGTTTGTCTGACCACCCTAACCACATTAAAATGAAAATATTTTTTTATAATATTTTAGATATAAGTAGAGGGCTCATGTCCCAATGTGATGCATATCCTTTTGTAATTTATTTCCAAGTAAATAATTAATTATTATTTTTTTATGACAACTTTTAAAAAATATAAAGACTCGTATGTTTGACCACCTTAACTTGGTCAAAAATTCATGAAATTCATATTTTTATTTCTTAATCTTATATTATGTGAAACATAGAATGTGACACATTTTTGGATTCAAAAAATATGATACTGTTTGAAAGTTATAAATGTTTTTCAATTAGCATAAAAATCAAGACTTTAGTCGTAATTCAATAGAAAATGAATAATAATTATTTATTAAATTCAAAGTAAGAATAATTTATATTGGTGGAAAGTTGACAATCTCCTTTAAAAACCCTTTTCATTTCATCAAATTTGGGTAAAAAAAAGTCATCAGCCATAGACCCATCATATTGCCACTTTTTAGCCCATCATGATCTTGCACATACCCTGATCCATTTTCCCATGGTGATAAGTTTTCAATCGATCGAAAAAGTATCAGATGCATGCAGTGTAAGGTTGCAAGGTGGTGTACACATAATTTTTGTTTTGTTCATTGTGTGACCAAACCAATAATTCAAAAATGTTAAGTTGGGTAGGTTTATGTTAGGAAAGGTCATGTTTCACACCCAAACATGTTGGAACATTCCATATTGCATTGCACCGACTATTTCTCTTAAGAGACTAGAGTACAAAAGGGCAAAAAACTTTTATAACCAGTTACTCAAAAACCATGGCTCTTAGAAACATTTCATCTAAAGGTATAAGGTCATGTAGGGTCTCTCTATAATAACCTCCCTAATTTTTTCATATATCCAAGTCATTCCACTATGGAAACAATGTTTTAGATGGTCCAAAAAGTGTCAGTTGCATTTAGTAAAAAGTTGTCAAGAGGCGTTATTTACATTCTTCATCTCTTGGGGGTAAATCGACAATTCAAACATGTTGGGGTGGCTATATAATAATTTCACTTTATGATTTTTTGTTAACATATGTGTCTTTATAATTTGATGACTATATAATCTACACCAAAGAACTATTCTTCTTTGTTGCTTGAACTTGATGCAGTCATAAAAGTCTTGGTCAATATAGGAAAACATTTTTTTGAGATGAAGGAAAGTGTGGGCACGAAGAATATGTCTCTAAATTTTATGTAGTGATTGAACTACTATAGGATGGGTACTTGAATATACTTGAATAAAATTATTGGAAATATAGTGTAAATTGTTTGTACTTTGTCTTGAATAAAACTTGATTCCATAACTATATGCCAAAAATATGTCATCAAAGACCACAAACACATATTGGTGTAGGAAAGATAATAATTAACCAACAAATATAGGTGAAACTAATTTGAAATAAGTTATGATTTGCATTGAATGCATTTGGATTTTAAAATTTGAAGTAAACCATCTACAAATATCCATTGAAGAATGGATTTATAATGCAAATATGAACACACTCAATAAAAATGATCCGTGTTAACCAAATAGCCATATAGGCATACATCAATATATGTCTATATAAAATATATACAAAATAGCCATGTATAGGGTTACAAGAATACCATATAGGCATACAATGTTATGCATATGCAATAAAAAATATATATACAAAAATGATATATAGGCATACAACAAAGGACCCTAATAAATAGTCATTCCCCTCTAGGTGAAGAAAATAGATCACGAGAAACCTTTGATCGTCAAGGGGATGGATATGCGTATGATGGTGGTCTACTTATAACTTGAAGGTTGGTCCTCCTATTTAATTCTAAATTGAGCCATACCTATTACAATAAAAAATATAGACATTAATATATAGAAATCATATTATTAAAAATGAAATATTTAACAAAATATTCACTTACCGCCTCCAAATGATCTCTCTCCTCATTCACAATAATGGAATGCTCAGGCTATGGCAATGCAAAGTCCTATAGAAATCATCTAGATGAAAATTAAACTACAAATTAATAATTATTTGAATTTGCAATAATAAATAGCTATAATAATGAATGCAATTTAAAATTTACTAATCTACCTCATACCCCCGTCAAAGGCATCAAGCTCTCTATTGTAGTAGAGAAACCATGCTTCATTTCCCTATCAACATTGGGAGGAGTCTTTTATTTTGTCATAATAAAAAAAAATTATTCAATTACAAAAACTAGAAGAGTGATGCAAGTCATGGCTTATAATGTATGAGATAGTCAACAAAATTTTGAGTATTTATTGAAATATATATTGCATCAAGGGTTTGCATGTTTCATAAGGATAGTTTCAAAGTAAAGGACAATAACAAGATGATAGTCCTATGATGATCATATCATGCAAGGGACAATATCATGATTACATAAAGAAGCCATGCAAACCTTTGTTGATGTGAAGTGTGAAGGATTTTTGAGACTTGTGGATAAGATTTATGGAAATAATGTAAACCATGATAGTGAGATGCAAGAAAAGAAGCAATAATGAGCACTATCAACTAAGAACAAAATGATGTAGTGACAGTGAACAATGAGGGGACTATGGTCCTAAGATCTTAATAACAATTCACACCTATAAAGACACTCCATGATTTTCATAAAACATAAACATTCTATTCATATTCATGGGTGAATAAAAAGGAAGAGATAGCTAAGAAAATGAGTGAGATACCTTTGAATTACAATGGACATTGTAATATTCACATATGTAGAGTAATGATCACAAGGAGAAATGATGAATAAAGGACAACAAATAAAAAATAAAGGACATATCATAAATAAATAATTGTAATAGGGTAAGTGCAAGAAGTTGAGTCCACGAAACGTGGAAGCTTTTGCCTTAGCCAAAAAAATGAAATCGACATTGTAAAAATGCGAAATTGACATTACAAAAACGGTATCCCATTTTTTAATAAATGGGATCCCGTTTAGACTCGGGATCCCGAGCCTAAAATAAAAAAACGGGATCCTGTATTTTAAAAATTTGGGATCCTATTTTTTAATAAACGGAATCTCGTTTATTAAAAAACAGGATCCTGCATTTTAAAAATCCGGGATCCTGGTTTTTAATAAACGGATCCCATTTTTAAAGATTTCCATTTTTGGAATTTTTCAAAATGGAATAGTATTGAAAAGTTTTGTTTTTGAAACTCATTTTGAAAATTTCCTTTGGAATTTTTTCAAAACGGGATCCCGTGTTGAAAACTTTCCAAAAATGGATTTTTTTTTCCGCTTTTGGCAATTTACAAAATGGGATCCCGCTTTGTAAAGTGGGATCCCATTTCCCGTTTTGTAAAAGCATAAAAAATGAGTTTTTAATAAATTTTTAAAATTTCAAATTGGTTTTGCTTTGTGGTGGAGTTTTTGCCTCGGATTTTGGTTCAAGAAAAGCATTGGGAATCCAAACCTAGGCCTTCAACCTGGTTTGACCTGCAAGTTGAAGGTTCTAACAATGTCAGAGAAAAATACCGAGTTTGGACATATGGCTGATGACTTTTTTTGTAGAATTTTTTGACGAAATTAAAACCCATTTTAGATGAGATAATGTAGATTCCAAATATGTAATTTTTTTTACAATTGGATTTTTTTTCTATTTTTCAATTAATTTCTGATGAAATTGGTCCATAAACTTTAAATATCAGAGTTTTTTACTATTTTAATAACATTTGATCAACATAACATTTTGACGAACGGATTGCACAAGGGCACACTTCAGACAATTATTTTCAATTTTTTTTTTTTGGCAAAAAATGATAAATTTAGGTCATCTTATGCATGTTGTACACGACGATTTTTCTAAACGACAAATATGCCTGATAAAAAATTAACAAAAAAATAATAATTCAATAAAAAATTACAAAAAAATATCCAGGGAAAGCTTCAGTGAGTCACAAATCTTTTCCTAAAAGGATTTAGAAAAATATGATAATTTAAGTCAAAATATGGATGTCGTACACGTGCATGGTATGGTAAAAAAAAATGACTTTTAAACAATTATTTTTACAAATGCCTATTAATACTCGATTTGTACAATCTGTAAATTACATATTTGGAAACTAGACTTCGAGTACTACATTTTATGATCAGTGAATTTTTGGAAAATTCCATTTCTAAGTGCTTCAAATTTTAAGGTCAAATTGTCAAATTCTGAAAATCAGGGAAAACACTTCCACTTTTTGGCCAAAAAGTGGACTCAACTTCTTGCCAGCACCCAATAGGATAGTTACATAAGAATGAATATGATAGTCTATGGCCACTTAAGCCATGTAATAGGACAATCACATGTATTTCAATACCAAATAATGCTTCAAGGGATAATTGTAGAAGATGATTTTTTATGAGGATATACTTTATATATTTTCAACCATGATACCTCAAGGGAAAGAGTGCGTAAAATTCATGAATGTGGTGGTAATCACATAAAATCCAATGATACAAGATATTCTCATAGGAGAAGAAACAAAATTAACACAATAGCTTATTATTAGAGGATAGTTTAGAGTGACAATGGCCTTTTAATGATCATATTCATAGAGGATAGTTCTTGTGAAGGGATAGAAAGAGGGCATATATTTCTACATGATAAGTGGATAGTACCTTGTCTATGGAGTAGATACCATTGAAGATAATTGATAAAAGATGACAATATACAATCAATAAAGCAAGAGAGCAGTCCTCTATGATGTCAAGCACTTCAAAAGTATAAAAGAAAGTCTATAGCCATAATTTATGAATGAAATAACATAGTCATCATGATAAGTATAGTCAACATAGGAAAAGGGTAGTAATAAGATCAATATACTGAGAAATATTCATAAGTCCAATAGTGAGTTGAGAGATGGTATGCTACAAGCTAGTGATGCCACTAGCCTATATTTTTGGAGGTCAACAACATGAAAAAATGAAATTCATATATTATGAAGTGCATAACAACTTGAAATAAAATTAGTTAAAAATTAAAAATCACATGAAAACTATCTAGAATGTTCAATTCATTAAACATTATTCAATTATGAAATATAATTTTTTTATTTTAAATTATAAATAGTTTGTATTACATGAGTGAAACTTTGATGACCAGATCCATTGATAGGTGTTGTTGTCAAACTTGCAAGATTAACCCATTTAACATCCAAAATAAGAGATATAAGAATACCATTCATATAAAATTTAGCTATTCAAATGTAATATCTATAATTCTTTACTAGTTACATATGTCCATAGTACATGTGGTTATGTAATAGGGAGGCATAGGACTACTGAAAATAGAGTGAACACTATGACTCTAAAATTTCATTATAATCATTCAACTAATTTAGTTAATCTTGCATTTCAAAAGTGAAATTTAATAAATTAAATATAATCAACTTGGTAACATTCACCTAAATATCAAGGTTGAATGCCTCATGAAGGATGGCATATGTCATCACCATTTGATCAAATATAGATGTACCTTGGGCACTTGCATATTGACTATGCATGGGATCATAACCACATGATGACCCACAAGCTTGAAAATGATGAGGTTGAACTCTACTCCCTGAAGACTCGCTTGACTCACCCTGTGTTAGAGGATAGATATATTGTATGAGGCTCTAGGTTAGGGAACTAATCAACTGCAATGTATTGACCTCAACACTCTCCTTCACAATAGAAGGGATAGTCGCATGCTCATATGTTGGTCTAGTGAGTTCTTGTCTCACTATCCACTATGCATTGATAGGTTCCCCCACTCTCTATCCTATACAAATCCCCCACCTCTACCCTGGATGTCCTACATGTCAAAATAGTTTAGGATTTTGTTGAGGATAAACTCACTTTAGAGTTTCCTCCAAAAATATTGCGGAACCTCATTGTTGTTGCATGGAGGATGGTAAAATACCATACAACACCTCCTCCAAAAATGGTTCTTTATCCCTTGTTGGTTACACCAATTGATAGGAAACCTCTTGCTTGAAGGATGTAAAGGTTGATTCATTCTAGAGTTTTTGAATAGGGCACACAAGTCATTTTTTTTAGTTTTATATCTTTCACTTGTTTATAGGATAATTTATATGCATGAAATTATCTACAAGTGATATTATCGATTCAATTTATTGAGCAAGAATTTGTTCTATGTGAGGTTGACCTTGCATGATCTTTCAACCTTGAAATTAACTTAATTTATTTTTTGTTATTTTTTAATTTTCCCCATTATTTTTTTTTGATTTCTTGGATCATGTTGAGGAATTTTTGGAGGTGTTTGTTAGGTTTGTTCTTCAGTATGGATTTGGGCATGAGGTTAATCAGGATTTTGAAGAGGAATTTGAGGAGGGTTTTGAGGTGCATTATCATTTCTTGAAATTCAAATAAATTTACGCCAAAAAACATATTAAATCTACTCATTTGATGCTAAATTCACACACACAAAAAAGAAATTACTTACTTCTTCAACCTCCCCAATGTCATGGTGTTATTTTGATGAATATTCGGTGACGAATTCAAGTAGTTTTGGCCTTCCAAAAGTGTAAGCACATTATACAAGGCTTTCAAGCTATGTAGAGAACAAAAAATTGCAAAAAAAATAGAATGAAGGTTTTTTGTTTACATAACATATAATGGGAGCACATTATAGCTTGGGAGTTACCAAGCCTAAGGCTCAACCACTCCAAGCCATAACACAAGAATGTTATAATGTGCTCACATTATTGATTTAAAAGAAGAAATGAAAGTGGTGGCCAATTTTTGGCCTCCCATCTTTTTGCACCCGCCCATTTAAATCCACTCTTACTAGGGATTTTAAACTATCTGTTTCTTTTATGTAGGCATATCCTTATCCCATTTTTCTTACTACCTTTATCCTTGGCTATACCCCATATATGAATCATATGAAAACCTCAACCATAATTTTTTCCATCATTTACCTAGTAAGAAAAATGTCAAGAAGGAAATCAATTTCAAGGTGTGTAGCCTAACGTTTCAATACAATAATTTTATTTTCTCATGATATAAGTAAAAGGAAAAGTTACAAGAGAAAATTACACTCCTCTTCTAGCTTAACATCAATACTATTTAACTCAAAATGAGATTAAATAATACAAAGTCAAAGTCTGAGACTCCAAAAATATAAGGATTGGATATTGTAGCCCCACAAAGTAGATTCATACAACTCTAAAACTACACACAAAAATCATGTTAGACCTTTCAAAAATTATTTTGAACCATCTAACGAATGTTTTTTATTCTAAAAACTTGGATAATGAAAGCCCACATATTCATCTGTAGGAATGTAAGTAGATCATAATTTTCCTCCCAACAATACCCCTCAAATTTCATGGACAAAAACTTAGAAAAATAAAAAATTGCCATATTCAACAACAAGCTACAAGCAACATCAAAATAGTTGCAACCATACCCAAATCACTCAACTAAGGAATTTTATTTTTAAACTTATAAATTCAAAGTATAGATAAGTTACTTTCCAAATAAATAAACATCATACATGGTTTTACAATATTGAAATATAAATATGATTTTTCAATATTCAAACTAATGATGTCTACAAAAACAAGTTACATGAAGCATACTAACCACCACCAAAATCTGCTATAAGAAAGATTGTTCACCCAACCACTAAAAATTAGATTTAATAGCTTCATAAACAACTATAGCATGAAAAATTACATATTGAATCTCTATTATTCCATCCTCTCTGCTCTCTGGTTCTTTTTATTTTTATTCATCTCTCATTTTCTTCATTTTACCTTCATTTTTCATTCTCAAGCCTGGGCGTTGGCAATATCTTCAGACACTAATAACCTTCAATCATTTACTCTACTTTTTTAGGCATTTTATTTTATATGGAGGGAGTTCATGTGATACCCATGGCGAGTGCACCCGAGACATTGTCACCTTTTATGCATGGGAAATCTCATGTGCATAATCATGAGGTCATATCATTCAAGGTTGTAAACTTTACTAAATCTCATATACAATTTTTTAGGTCTTTTAAATATATATATTTGAGGTTCTAACATATTGCTTGCTTTATTTGAATATGCAGGAATTAGTAGATCAAGCATTTAGACCTTCTCAATTGATAGTTATACTACCCGTTGAAGAAAATGTGCCAGTAGATTCACATGATTAGATGGTAATTTATGCATACTAAAAATCATTTTTACTGTATTTACTAGATATTTGATTAAATTTATTTTTATCAAGTTTATATGTTAAATTAATCAAAATTTCTAAATAAATTTAAATCTAATTTCAAGTTTATTTTACTCTTCTACAACATGATATAGGTACATCTAGTCCATGTGGAGAAAAGAGGAGACTTGATTTGACTGATCACCCTGATAGTTAGATGGTTTTAAATTTTATGGACTATAGATCTAGTTTTATTTAAATATGTGTTGGACTTGACATACACATTTTGAACATGTTATTTCATGGACCATTTCACATACATTATATCAATTAATATGTCCATGTTTGTGTTTATTTATATTAGTTGACTTTAATATGATGATTACATATGCACTCAATTATGATCGTGTTATGTTCATTTTCATGATTATATGCACTCATGTGTGTATATATATTTTCTCTAATTTTCAAGTAATATGCACTATATAATTTCATATCTAGAATCAAATTTCATATATATTAAAATGATTAAATCTTAAATTTCAATAATTTATCACATGGTTAGGTGACAAATTAAAACATTCCTTCAACAATTTAGATCATATCAATAATAAATTAAGGGTAGGTAATTTCAACTATTTTCCAATTCTAGCAAACATTTGAATCACTGAACAAAATTCTATCTCCTTGTATGTATACAATGTATAATCTATACAATTGGACAATTATATAAAATGTGGTAAATATAAGACATGATTTGTGTAAGATAAAAATGGAAAAAGATATTTAAAAGGTGTCTAATAAGTTCATTGAAGGTCATACATTGAACAAACATATATAATGTATATTGTTGTTTAATACAACTATATAACATGATGAAACATGTGTGCATGTAGATACAATTAAAGCTTATCAAATTTTAGCTCAAGACCACAAATTGATATTTACATAGTCTCTTGATAAAAAAAAATTACAATGACAATCACAAGGTAGACCGAATTGATGAGAACCTGAAAAAATAATTAATGTAAGTAAAGTAAAAATATTTTTTATGAGTTATTTAACTAAATAATTCATGCGAGAAAATAAAAATATATAGTAAAAGTTAGAAAATTGGATCTTATAAATTCCTTACAAATTCAAGTGATGTTTGCCATGGGATGGATTAAGGTGACCTAAGAGGATATAGCTTAAGGGGTCCTAAGAGAATGCCTTAAGGGGAGTTAAGAGAATGAATTTAGGGGGATACAAGAGGGTGAATTAAGGGGAGTTAATAGAATGAATTAAAGGGATGCAAGAGGGTGGATTAAGGTGACTTAAGAGAATGAATTAAAGGGATGCAAGAGGGTGTATTAAGGGGATGCATCTCATGAACCCTAGGATATGGATTAATGAGTCCTAAGAGGATGGCTTAAGGGGAATTATGAGAGTGACTTAAGGGATGCAAGAGGGTGGATTAAGGGGATGTAAGAGGATATGAATTAAGGGTCCTTTAAGAAGATGGCTCAAGGGGATGCAAGAGGCTGGATTAATGGGACTTGATAGAATGAATTAAAGGGATGGAATATGGTGGATTAAGGGGAGTTAAGATAATTACTTAAAGGGATGCAAGAGGGAGGATTAAGGGGATGCATCTCATGAACCCTATGATATGGCTTAATGGGTACTAAGAGGATGGCTTAAGGAGAATTATGAGAGTGACTTAAGGGACACAAGAGGGTGGATTAAGGGGATGTAAGAGGATATGACTTAAGGGTCCTTTAAGAGTATGGCTTAAGGGGATGCAAGAGGGTGGATTAAGGAGAGTTGATAGAATGAATTAAAGGGATGAAAGAGGGTGGATTAACGGGAGTTAAGAGAATGAATTAATGGGATGCAAGAGGGTGGATTAATTGGATGCATCTCATGAACCCTTAGATTTGTTATTATAAGAATCTCATGAACCCTAAACCATAGGACCTAAAGCCTAGCAGATGAATTTAAACCCTTAACCCATGTAGATTTTTTATTCTAAGAATCTCATGAACCCTAGTATATGAAGATCCTAAACCCTTAACCCATATAGATTTTTTATTCTAAGCATCTCATGAACCCTAGGATATGAAGATTATAAACCATTAACCCATATAGATTTTCTATTCTAAGAATCCCATGAACCCTAGGATATGAATATCCTAAACCCTTAACCCTAGGATCTAAGGCATAGGAGATGAGCCCTAAACCCTTAACCCATATAGATTTTTTATTCTAAGCATACCATGAACCCTAGAAATCCTAGACCCTAAACCATTAACCCATAAGAATTTATTATTATAAGCATCTCATGAACCCTAAAAATCCTAAACCCTTAACCCTAGGACATAAAACCTTAACCCATATTATATTTTTTATTCTAAGGTTCTAAGCATCTTGTGAACCCTATAAATCCTAAAACCTAAACCATAGGACCTAAAGCCTAAGTGATGAACCCTAAATCCTTAACCCATATATATTTTCTATTTTGACCATCTCATGAACCCTATAAATCCTAAACCATAGGACCTAAGGCCTAGGAGATGAGCCCTAAACCCTTAACCCATATAGATTTGTTATTCTGAGCATCTCATGAACCCTAGAAACCCTAAACAATAGGACTTAAAGTCTAGGAGATGAACCCTAAACCCTTAACCCATATATATTTGTTATTCCAAGCATCTCATGAACCCTAAGACCTAATGCCTAGTAGATTAACCCTAAATCCTTAAGTCTAAATTTAAGAGAGTGACTTAAGGGGATGCAAGATGATGGATTAAGGGTAGATAAGAGGATATGGATTAAGGGGTCCTAAGAGGATGGATTAAGGGGAGTTGAGAGAGTGACTTAAGGGATGAAAGACAATGGATTAAGGGTAGATAAAAGGATATGGCTTAAGGGGATGCAAGATGGTGGATTAATATTAGATAAAAGGATATGGCTTAAGGGGAGTTTAGAGAGTGACTTAAGGAGATGTGAGAGGATGGATTAAGGGGTACTAAGAATATGACTTAAGGAAAGTTAAGAGAGTGACTTAAGGGGATGCAAGATGATAGATTAAGGGTGGATAAGAGGATATAGATTAAGAGGTCCTAAGAGGATGGCTTAAGGGGTGTTGAGAGAGTGACTTAAGGGGATGCAAGAGGGTGGATTGAGGGTAGATATACAAGGATATGGATTCGGGGGTCCTAAGATGATAGCTTAAGGGGAATTAATAGAGAGACATAAGGGATTCAAGAGGATGTATTAAGGGTAGATATACGAGTCCATATGACTTAAGCGGTACTAAGAAGATGACTTCAGGAGAAGTTAAGAGAGTGACTTAAGGGGATGCAATATGATGGATTAAGGGTAGGTAAGAGGATATGGCTTAAGGGGTCCTAAAAGGATGGATTAAGGGGAATTGAGAGAGTGACTTAAGGGGATGCAAGAGGATGTATTAAGGGTAGATAAGGGGATGGCTTAAGGGGTCCTAAGAGAATGGCTTAGTGGGATATGAAATCAGTTATAATTTTTTTTATAAAATTACAATGAATTATTTAGTTTTATATTTATACTATCAATTAAATGTATCTAAAACTATATATAGTTACCTATCTCTAGATTCAAATTACATTTTAATATATATGCATGTTGTCTCTTTTTTGCAATGCATTTAGTTTTGGGAGACCTAAAAGAAAAAATGATATAAAAATTTAATTAGAAAATGACTAAATACAAATATATATAGACATGTATATGTGATAAATTTTTAACTATATATCGACTATCAATTAAATATATATACAACTATATACTTACCTATATTTATTTACTCCTTTGTACCATCTGCATCCTATCTTTTTTGCATTTCATCTATGATTGTCTCATGATCATCCATTGAAAGTGTCCATAATACTTTATTAGCAGGCCTCCCTTGATATCTAACTAGTTTTATATTGGTTGCTAAAATCAAATGTGAATAATTTATAATCTTATTGTGTTTTTCATAATCTTCAAATGTAGGAAACCCATTCTTTCTTATCAGATATTTTTGAAGCTAGGTGCCAACAAAAACCACAAAACTAGTTGGATACTCAAAGTTATCATCATCCACTCTAGGATGTACCAACTCATGTTTTCTTTCAACACATATAGCCAACCAATACTCCATCTCCTCTTCAGTCCCCTTAGGTGAAACAAAAAATTACACATGTCCTACAAAAAAAATAAAAAGTCACATATATTTAATTCACATATAAACATGCATACATATAAATCTCAATTCAATTTAATGTACCCTCTTGTACAAGGTCTGAAATACGATCATAAGATCATCTAATGCAAACACGTGGTTATCTTCAATTTTTGTTGCATGTTGAACATGTGTTGATGTAGGTGTTAAGGCTCTTTATTGCCATTCTTCAACCCATTCCATATTTTCACATGCCTCCCAATCAACTACAATACAAAATTGAAACAAACATGCAAGCTCCCCTGTCCATAATGTCCATGCATTTGCATTCAAACTCTTAAACATATGCCATGTTGTAGATCCATTAATTGTTTCACAATATTGTCGAGTAAGAATATCATTTTCTTCAACTAACCAAAAGAAGCATTGAATTATTGATCTCTCACTTGTTCTTGTAGATAATTTGGTATTGCACTAATATGCAATTGCACTTGCATCTCTAAATTTTTTAGCATCCTCAAATTTTAGTTGCTCTCTAGCAAGAGCTCTTTTCACACATGCACCTACTCCATTGTGTTCTCCTTTACCATGTCCATCTTCAAAAAAACTCCACATGTGCTGGATATTATTTTCCTTATGAAATCTCCATAATTAATAAAATATTCTAGCATTCTTGAATTGACCCTTGCAATTATTTGACCATATGAGATGTTCTCTCATTTGAATTCCTCTCTCTTTTAAATATTTATAAAATATATCAAAAAAATATTGAATAAAATCAGATGAATGTAATCGATTATCACTTATATAAAAATGGTACTCTCTCAAAAAAAATCTATTATCTTCTCTACTATCATCGTCATGTATATATATAATATGAACAAATATAGCTACTTGCACTAAATTATAATATTTTGATTGAATTTATTCTTGTGGAGGAAGAGTATAATTTTTAGCGAAATCAACAACTAACAATATACTTCCAATTGGGAATGTGTTTTTTACATAAACAAAATTGATTATCAATCCAATGAGAATATTAAGACTGTTTAACATATTTAGGTACAATCTTATCTTTTAATTCTTTAATAAATACATGCACAATAAATTTTTCCACAATTAGGTCACAACATTTTCCAAATTTTCCATCTTTTAAAGAATACTCAATATTTTTAAATTTTTTAACATCCACTAATTATTTTCCAAATTCATCTAAACTACTTTCATGCATACATTCTCCTAACAATGAAAAGTTACCACATCTATCACATTGTCAAGAAATACATGCTTTTAAATAAAATAAGTTTCATTAGAGGGCTCACAAAACAAGCTTGCTATAAAATCTTTGATTGTTTCAGGTGGCATATTAATACTACAAATGTACTACAAATTTTTGTTAGCATGCAAAGTACAACGTATATATCAAAAAATATCATATTAATAAAGGAATTGTACATGAGTCTTACAAAAACAAGTGATTCATTGTTTATTAATTCTGACATACCAAGGTTTATATTTTTCGAATGATCTTTGACTTATGCTAATATTAAATGTACTACAAATTTTTTTTAGCATGCAAAGTACAATCTATATATCAAAAAAGATCATATTAATAATGAAATTGTATATGATTCTTACAACAACAAGTGATTCATTTTTTATTAATTCTAACATGCCAAAGTTTATATTTTTTGAATGATCTTTGACTTATGCTAATATTAAATGGTAAGATTAAATCATCCAAAAATATTTTATATAATTCATTTTGAGTCATATCTAAGAGATTCTTTGGATGAGGTTCATGAATTTTGGAACCCACCCCTAATTTTAAAACATCTCTAATGTTAGGTGATACTCTTGTATTATCATGCCAATATTTTTTTGATCAAAGATTTGATTTCATTAGTTAATTTCATGCTTGACCTTGGGAGTCTACCACTAAAACTCTAACATTGATTAATTGGATCCTTTTCAATACTTTCTCTACTTTTAGCATCTCTTATCAAAATTTTTAGGATTTACTTTTATACATTTACTAATCTTACTTTTAACATTCTTTTATTTGAACTTTCTTTATTAACTAAAGCAGCTGTTATTACACGATGAACTACATTCTTATCTTTAGATCGACTTTTATTACCTATAAAATCAATAGCATTAGCAATACTAGATATACCTTGTTCTACTGAATCATCTTTCTCTTTTGGTTTTATAGAAATGCCTAATTTTTTCATCACTTTTCTCATTTTTGACATTCTCATCAATTGCATCATGAGTTGACATTGAAATCCTAATTTCTTTCTATAAAAAAAACATTCTATATATTATATTTCCATAAGTTCTCATTTTTCTCCAAGAAACTTTACCAAGAAGCTTATCTAGTACATCTTTTTCAATTGTAAAAAAAACATTTTCATTTTCATTCATACAAGGGGTTTCATTTTCATTCACGCAAGGGGTTTAATTTTCATTTTCAAACATAAAAGGTATTTCATTCTCATTTTCTTCAATATGAGGGATTTCATTCTTATTTGCATTTATATAAGATATTTCATCATTATTTTGTTTTTACATTGTTTCAAAACTAGAATTATTGATACCATCAATGGTGTATCCAACTTCATCTAAATAACTAAGATCAATAATATCAAGATGGGTTTGAAGACATGCCAAGATAAATTGTTTAAATGGTACATTTTCCATATCATTGGGATGTGGATTTGAAGACAAACTTGAAGTTGTTTGCATAGGTTCTATTTCCATATCATTCAAAGTTGAAGTTGAAGGCATAGTTGGTTTTGTCTCCATAATTACATTTTCTTCCATATTCACCATCTCCACATTTGTATCATCTACATTCATCTCACCCTTCATGGTTTCCTCTTCAACATTCATGGAACTAGATGTTTCCAAATTTTTTATTTGAAGAATCCTTTCTCTTCTATCCCTTTGTCTTTTTACCTCCATTTCTCTATGTTCTTGAATTTCTTCAGGTGTCATTAACATTTTACATTTTTTATTTTCCTTTGCTTTGATCCCATGGTTACCAAACCCTCGTTGATAACAAAAAAAATTATTCTTAATCTATTTTATAACTGCTACCTCCAAATATTCAAATAAAACTATATAGTATGAAGATCATTTCTTCTATAAACTTTGAAGTACAAAAACATCATGAATACACCTAGAAGTTCTCTTTTTCCAATACTTCTTGTAAAATGTTCTTGTACTTGATTCCATTCAGAAAATTCAACCTACACTTGTCTCTTCCAAAAATTTGAATAGAATATGCCTTGTTAAGAGATTGCACAAGATAACATTACAATAAAAAATGTAGAAAATGGTGCTTTGAGACTGTACTACATAAAAGGAATGTTGCAGAAAAAATATGCTCTATCAACATTTTACAAATTGGGAAAAAAGGGTTAAACAAGAAATGGGTACACGTTCTATTTTAGGAATGCATACAAGTTATATAACACGTACACGTTCTATTTAAATAATGCGTATGCATTTTATAATGCATATGTGTTATTAAAAATTTGAGTCCAAAAGCCACATGTAGCCTTGGTTTTAGGCTCGAGAAAGGCTTGGCAACCCAACCCTTAGCCTTTGACCTGAAACTAAAAGACTAAGGCAGGTTTAAGAGGAATGTCCAATTTTGGCAATATGGTTGATGGACTTTTTTTTTGAATCAATCTATAAAATTAAAACCCATTAAAGAACACAATGTCTAGTTTCTAATTATATAATTTTTATCAATATTGGATTATATTTATTATTTTTTAATTAATTTCTAAGAAAATTAGTCCATAAAATTGAAATATCAAGTTTTTTTGTTTTTTAATAACCTTTTTTTGGTTAAGTTTCTTGTAAAAAAATTATATGGCATCAATCTTCAAATAATTCTCTACATAGTGAAACAAAAGATTCAATTTTTTTTTAGTTTAGGTCCAATTATGTTGTCCGTAAACATTGATTTTTAAAAACAACAATTAAGGCCAATAAAAATTCAATAAAAAATATTTTAAAAAAATTACAAAACAATATCCTCATTAATCTTCATGTTGTTGGCTCTCTTTCCCAAAAATGAATTAGAAAAATAATTTTATTTGGGTCAAAAAGTGGTGTTCGCACATGTGTATGGTATGGTGTAAAAAAAAATTAAGTGGTTTTTATACATCCTTATCAAAATTTAATTTCTATCATCTGGGTATTTGAATAAATTACATATTTGGAAACTAGATTCAAAATGATAAATTTCATAGTATTGACTTTTTTAAAGATTAATTGTGTAAGTGCCTCAAATTTTTAGTCCAAGTGTCATAAATTCTGAAAAACAACAAAAACACTTCCACTTTTGGAGCTTTTTGTGGATCCAACTTCTTGCATCAGCCCTAGATTGCATGGTAACCTATACCAAGGTTTATTGGAATCCCCACACTTGAAGAGGTATATCGTGGATTACCATATTCTTATCAATATCTAACTAATTCTTAATCTATTATGTAAGAGAATCTTATAAGTATAAACCTTATCATGTAAACTATGGTAATGCCATTAGGGTACCATTTGTGGCAAATGTCCTTGATATGTAATTGTAATGGTTATGTGAACCTATGTGTAGGTCCTTGAGAGACCTTGTGAGGAGAACTACGTGTGACTTTGATCTATTTAAAAGCGGGTATGTAGGTGGTCCTTTGGCGAGGATGCCTCTATGACCTCAAGTTCGTAGGGGGAGGGACTAGGGGGATAACTCCTAGATGATGGGGTTGTTCCTAATTGGTTTGACCCTCTCTCTTTAGTAGGCTTTGGATGAGGCTGAATGGGTATGGGATGGTTATGAAAGAAAACCTGATAACTTGTATGCAATACATAATGTGTGTCTTAATAATAAGCTACAAGAAAGGAATGAAATGGACTACTTGGTAGTTCTTGCTAGTTGAGTTGAGCTCACCTCATGTTGGTCCTAAGTGAACTCTTTTATGTAGTGTGAATGTTAACCTTAGACTTAAATGATTATGTATAGGCTTCTAATTCACTTGATTGTGATCTACTTATTCTATGATAAGAATCTATCTTTCATTGATATGGATCTTGAGCTATGGAAGTTAATTATGGAGGATTCATTTTGAGGGATGTTTGGCATGGTTATCTCCCTATGCATTTGAGTTTATGTTATCATTCATTGACATGGAGTTTAGGAGGTGGTTTATGCATTGATTTTTAGATTTGGGAATGGTTACTTTGAGTTTGATCTTCTTGGTTAGAGAGGCTTACATCCATATTGGCATTTACATGATTCATATATTGTGCTTGGTCAATGAGATTGAGTGTTATGGATGTTGTTGAGTATTTTCATTTGGTTTTTTTAGGAGATCATACTTGACACAATATTTCACTTTTGAGGTGTTCAGTAGAAGGATATGTTATGGTTTATAGGTTTTATCTCTTCATGGTTCCTTCTTAGAGGTTCATGTTCAAGTGATTTGGGAGGATGGTGGCAACATGTTGTGAGAGTGTAATGCCCCGCCACAAAATCCTAGAGGAAGTTGCAAACAACTACTTAAACATGCTAATTTATTATTTGCTTAAGTACAATAATAAGAAAGTTAACTAACTAATGCCAACAACCTCTAAGGTTACAAGATAGAGGTTATATAGAACCTCAACAAAAAAAATGAACTTAATCCATGACATTCATTTACTCAAATTATTAAACACATACATTCCAATAAGATGGATTACATCAAAGCATAAAGATAACTTTCCATTTCATTAATTCATTATTACACAATAAGGTTACAACACTCATTCCCTGAATGAGGCAAATCCAATAGATAAAATTACAATTACAACTTCCACCTTGATAACAACTAAGGGGTAAAATAATACAAGATCAACTGAAAAGAATAAAGCAAGAACTGATACTGAAACCAACGAGCTCTCCAACTAGAAATCTTGTCCACACGAATTTGAAGAAAGAACCCAATGGATTTAGGTGCACGCCACCCAACCAAGTGGAACCCAAAGGCCCACCCCCCGTGCTAGGAGATAGTAACAAGGAATCCTAGCCAAGACAATCTACCTCTAGACATAGGCTAAAACGACTCTACGAAAATTCATTGCCAACAATTCACCTATGGAAAATTCACCACCAGTAATTCATCGTGGGAAAATTCACTGCCACAAAAAAATCATCATTGGAAATTTCACCGACAAGTAAAATTCATTGCTAGTAATTCACCGAGGGCGAAAATTAATTGCATTAATGTTTTTTAATATATCTTTCCAAAACTTCGATTTTTTTTGCAAAAAAATAATTTGATTTATGATAATAAAAATAAAAATATTTTTCAATATATGATGATAAAAATAAAAATATTTTTCAAGATATTTTATGATAATAATAAAAAATAATTGCATTAACTTTAATATATTATCATGTTAAAAACATTCATATCAAAATAAACATAAAAAATATTTAAAATGTAGAATTGTCAATAAATTGTAAGGCAGGTGAAAATATTTTAAGAAAATAAAAAAAATTCAAAGTTTTAAACATTGTCATTTATTGTGAAAATTACTTTTAAAATTTTTTTTTTTCAAAGTTTTCAAAATATATATTAAAAGATATTAATACGGTTAATTTTATGCTTCGGTGAATTGCTGGTAATTTTTAATTGGCGGTGAATTTGTGATGGCGGTGAATTTTCCCATGATGAATTTGTCATGATTGTGAATTTTCCCACAGTGAATTGTTGGTGGTGAATTTTCCATCGGTGAATTGCTGGCGATGAATTTTCCTTATGCCGGCTAAAACATAACTGAACCAAACTGACACAACCAATCATATGTACCTCACAAGTATAACACAAGTACATCACAAGTACAACTCAAGTACAACTAAGATACCATGCAAGCACAACATAAGTACAACTCTACATGGTCACATCACTTCCAGAAATAAAGCAGATCAAGTATGTTACGAGAACCATACACGTAATAATCAAACACCAACCATGGTCACATTAGGTATGTTACGGAAACCATATCCACAATAAACAAGTACCAACTATGGTCACACAAAGTTCCATCACACGGCTCATCATGAGTTACCCACTGCGCATCGTCAAGATGGTGGCCTCAACCGATTCTCGACCCTCATACTTTGTAATACGATATCAAAAACCAATTGTTGTCCTAGATAGAGTGTCATCGCACAACTCATCATGAGTTACCCACTACGGATCGTCGGGATGGTGGCCACAAACCGATCCCTGACCCTCATACTTACTAATGCGAAATCAAATACCTTTCGTACAGACAAGATAGATGACCTTGCCATTACCAGCCTTCCCACCCATCCCAAGCCTAACCAAGCAATTGGATCTATGAGTGAGGCATAATTATCTTTTTAGTGTGAAGTACTACCCAAACTTCTAAGTATATTGATTTAGTTATCACTTAATTACACCACTTTCGAAGGTTACCCAATCTTAGCTCTTCCGAGCTCTGGCCCCTATGGGAGCCACTCTTCTACTTGACAACACACATATAACATCCAAACATCAAGGGTACAAGTGCAACAAACAAGGTATCACGACCACTCCTTTCTTAGGAGGCAACGCAAATTGAAACGCACTCCAACACTAGAGGCAACAAAACATATAACAAGGTCACTCCTTACAAGGAGACACGAATCCCATAATCCACTCCTTTCTCAGGAGACACAAAACGTCCCCGTTCGTAGAAACCGGGTAAACACTAATAATTTCTCATGCACTACCCAAGGGATACAAACCAGGTTGACATAACAAATCGATAACCCATGAAACAGAAAACTCAACTGGAAGCCCTGTTCAATACAATAAACCAAATTTCCCAAATGATGACAAGAATAGATAAAAATCAAAACGAGAATTAAATCTACTTTGGATATTCTAAATCCATGTCCTCATGCTAACATTCAGTACTTTATTGCGTTAATAAAACTAAATTAAATATTTCTCTTTTAGACAAATGATAATATTCAAATCAAATGTTTAATTACACTAATTGTTTCAATGGTAACAAGTAATCATGTATCTTTCTACGTTTCAGAATATAACGTTTAGAAATTACGATAGGTTTAACGCAAACTAAATTATATAATCACAATGCTAAACACATTTCTTGTCAATTCTAAGTTTAACCTTTCCAAAAATGCATTTAAAGTTTCAACTAATAAATTGATTAAAACTACATATTCTAATTCTCACATGTACATTTAATAAATAATCATCGTTTTAAATCAATATTTTATAATATGCCAAAAATATTTAAGATTATTAAATCCCATTGTCGAAATAACTTGCCCATAACTGTTATAACAAAACACACATATTTAAATATTTAAATATTAATACATTAATATTATAAAGTATAGTATTAAATATTAACATGCATTCTATTAATATTATAATATTAAACTATTTAATAATGCATATTAATATAATTCTTGTATACTAATATACTAATATTATATATTATAATAATTAAATATTAATATTTAATAAATATTAACATTTAATATTATAAAATATATAATATTTAAAATATTAAATAAAATAAATGAAAAGAAAAAACAAAAGAAAACATAAAAAAAAGCAACCACCATTTATCGGTCCACGCATCGGTCACAATGGGTGGTCGCCTAGGTTCGTGGGCCGCACTTTTCTTTGGGGGGCGGTGCACCATATGGGGTTGGTTGACTATGTTTACACACAATCGACCCCCATTAATGGGGGCGACGACTATGCGTAAACACAGTCATCCATTCCCAGGTGGGCGGTGATAGGGAAGGGGTATGGGGAGTGGGGAGGGGCGCACTGGGCATGGCTCCCTCCACTCGCATCCCATGGGGCGCAGTGGGGGTTGAGCCACCAACGGCCTCCCCAAATTTTTTTAAATAAAACCCCCAATAAAAAATGAAAAAAACATTTTTTTTTAACTGCGGATTTTAACAAAAGAAAAATGCTCATTTTAATTTTAGATTCTTTTGATAATAACATTTTTTTAACTAGCATGAATATATGCATATATATATATACTTTTCAATGTATATATATATATATATATGCATTTTTGGTTTAAAGGACAAAACAAATTGAAAAAACCAGAATAATATGTATAAAAGAACAATGATTTACACTCAAAAGCATCATTTCTTTTGAAACAAATTAATTTTAAGAGGGTCTTCTTGCTAATTTGTAGAACAAAATTCCAACCTTTGCTTTATTTGAATTCAAACAACAAAATTCAAAACTCCTTCCACAAGATCTTAAACCATTAAAATTTAAAACTCAAAAATCTCAAAACCAAACATTTAAAAAACATGAACCTATTTTTTTGAAAATGGTAGCAGATCCTAATGGTGACTTGATTCCCTCTTCAGATCCATAGGTTCTCCAAGCCTTTTCCAAAAACCCACCAAATTGAAGAATTCTTCCTCTCTCTAATTCAATCTTTTTCAAAACTCCATGAACATCCAAAAATTGTGAAGCAAAATTCAACCATAAGGATAAAACCCTAAAAATCCTTCAACCACCCTCATAAATTCTTCAGAATAGAAAAATAGAAAATATCTAATTTCTTTCAATTTTTTGAATTTTCAAATTCCAAATTGACTTTTTTATGCATTTTCTTTATTTTCAATTTCAACAAATAAATCAATAACTTCAACATAGATAAATTAACTTCTTTCAACCACATAAATTCAATTAATTAATAAATAGGTTTAATCAACGATTAAATTATTTATTAATTAAATTAAATTAATAATAAAATAAATTATATTTCAACATAATTTCATATTAAATTACTCAACAACTTAAATGCATTAAGCCATTTAAATCACCCCATTTAACTTGCAATTAAATAAAAAAAAAGGCCAAACTCAACAAAGTTAAAACAATCATAACTCGACAACACTAGACGACACACTAAGACTAGGGTGACGACTTGGCATAGAATCCTAGCTACTATCTCCCAATCGAATACCGTTGGGCATTGAACACGCTCAACCCTATGAAACCAGGTGGAGTCGATGTCCTATACCTGTCAACCTGTAAATCAAGTAAACAACAACATATAATATAAACAGCATAAAATAGACACCATGAAGAGGAGATCACAAAATCGCAGGGCGCACACAAGCAAGTGATGTGATACCATCCCCTTCACCGATACAATGTAATTCACTAACAATTCTAACATATTAATATAATCCAAAGCATAACATCATTAATTCGAATATCCATTTATGTTAATCCAAAACATGGCATAAGCTAACATCATATTAAAATACCATCACATCCAAAAGATAACATTAACGTCGCCTATAGATAGCAAACAAATAGAAGCCGAGTACCATAGTGAAGGTACTAACATAAAGTACAACAAAATAGAGCATAACACTGTTCAACTAGAAGGAAAAATGGAGGGGTATTACATTCTCCCCCCTAGGGTTAGGCTTACTTCTAGAAGCCTATAAACAGTAGGGATATAACTCCCTCATACAAACTGCAACCACATCAAAACCTCAACCCCTTAGGGTGAGTATCCTGCACTAAGCGATTAACTCCAGAAGTGTTCCGCCATGGAAAATCCCTAGCAAGGTGGCCCTGTTGGCCATAAGAGTAACAACCTATGTTACGACCAAAGCCTCTATCTCCTACAGGTGTAGAAGACTGTTGTACACTACCCCAATCAGCCACAGACTGTGAACTCTGGGCTGGCTTCTCCTGCCAATTGCGCTTATTGTGCCACCAGTTCTTGTTCCTCCTAGGAGAAGAACCACCATCATCTTGACATGGATGAGATTCCCTATGCTTCCCAAGTGCACTCTCCTATTGTTGACCACTCTGAGATGGTCCCTACTGAGATCAAGAAGGTACACCTCCCTGAGGCTGCCTTCCTCTAACACTAGATCCTGCTGCTGCACTGCCACCAACCTGCACTCCTATGTGACCTCCAAGTGCCATACTCAGATTCTCCTCAATAAGGCATGCTTTCTCCACTGCCATATACATGGTCTTGGGTTTGAAAATCCTCACACCACTGCTAAGACGAACATCTAAGCCCCTGACAAAATGGTGCACTAACATGCTCTCATCATCACCAATCCTTGCATACTGTTTGAGCTCATAAAAATGTTGCTCGCATTGCTCAACAGATAATTCCATCTGATGCAAGGCATGGAACTCATCGCCTCGACACTAACACCAATGCTCAGATAAAAACCGAGCTCTGAATCTCTCTAAGAAGATTTCCCAAGATTTTGTATGGATGTCGATATGGAGCTTCTACTCCTCTAATCTCCACCATGTAGATGCAAACCCTCTCAACTGCATAATGGCATAATGAGCTCTAGTGTTACTACCATACAGATGCATGGAAAAACACCTATCCAAGTCTATTAGCCATGTCTCAGCCTTTAAACTCGTACTTGATCCATCATATAATGAAGGATGTGCTCTGAGTAGGTCCCTCATGTGAGACTCTGACTGAGGTGGGGCTTCCCTCACCACAGGGTTAACCTGAGCCTCTAACTGCCTCAGACCAAGGAGTGCCAAAGCATCCTCAAGCGCTCTACGCATAGCCTCAATCCTTGCTAGATCCTGCTGACAATCTCTGACCCCTAGTGCATTCTGAGATACCTGAAGTTCTACCTGATCAGGAACAACTGATACACAAGGAGGAGAGTCATGTTGACTCTCACCATGATCAACTAAATGGCCACGACCATGCCCTCTACCTCTCTAGCATCTAGGAGGCATAATCCTGCACAGACACTTCAAGGTATTAGGCAAGGTACACAACTTAAAAATTTACACAAATAAAAGCTTAATGGCCCCATCATAATCCCAGAGTACCCAATGTTCAAACCTAGGATCTGATACCATGTGTAACGCCCCGCCATGCAACCCTAGAAGAAGTTGCAAACAACTACTTAAAAATGCTATTTTTTTTTTCTTAAGTACAATAATAAGCAAGTTCACTAACTAATGCCAAAAACCTCTAAGGTTATGAGACAGACATTATATAAAACCTAAAAAAAAACATGAACTTAATCCATGACATTCATTTACTCAAATTATTAAACACATACATTCCAATAAGATGGATTACATCAAAGCATAAAGATAACTTTCCATTTCATTAATTCATAACTACACAATAAGGTTACAACACTCATTCCCTGAATGAGGTAAATCCAATAGATAAAATTACAATTACAATTTCCACCTCGATAACAACTGAGGGGTAAAATAATACAAGATCAACTAAAAAGAACAAAGCAAGAACTGATACTGAAACCAATGAGCTCTCCAACTATCCAGAAGTCTTGTCCACATGAACATGAAGAAAGAACCCAATAGATTTAGGTGCACACCACCCAACTAAGTGGAACCCAAAGGCCCACACTCCATGCTAGGAGATAGTAACAAGGAATCCTAGCCAAGACCATCTACCTCTAGAGACAGGCTAAAACATAACTAAACCAAACTAACACAACCAATCATATGTACCTCACAAGTATAACACAAGTACATCACGAGTACAACTCAAGTACAACTTGGATACCATGCAATCACAACATAAGTTAAACTCTACATGGTCACATCGCTTCTAGAAATAAAGTAGATCAAGTATGTTACGAGAAACATACATGTAATAATCAAACACCAACCATGGTCACATCAAGTATGTTACGAAAACCATACCGACAATAAACAAGTACCAACTATGGTCACACAAAGTGCCATCACACGACTCATCATGAGTTACCCACTACGGATCATCAAGATGGTGGCCTCAACCAATCCTCGGCCCTCATACTTAGTAATACAAAATCAAAAACCAACTGTTGTCCTAGATAGATTGTCATCGCACAACTCGTCATGAGTTACCCACTGCAAATCATCAGGATGGTGGCCACAAACTGATCCCCTGCCCTCATACTTACTAACGCGGAATGAAATACCTTTCGTACAGACAAGATAGATGACCTTGCCGTTACCGACCTTCCCACCCATCACAAGCCTAACCAAGCACTTGGATCTATGAGTGAGGCATAATTATCTTTTTAGTGTGAAGTACTACCCAAACTTCTAAGTATATTGATTTAGTTATCACTTAATTGCACCACTTTCGAAGGTTACCCAATCTTACCTCTTCTAGGCTCTGGCCCCTACGAAAGCCACTCTTCTACTTGACAACACACATATAACATCCAAACATCAAGGGTACAAGTGCAACAAACAAGGTATCATGACCACTCCTTTCTCGGGAGGCGACGCAATCTGAAACACACTCCAACACTGGAGGCAACAAAACATGTAACAAGGTCACTCCTTACAAGGAGACACGAATCCCATAATCCACTCCTTTCTCAGGAGACACAAAATGTCCCCGTTCATAGAAACAGGGTAAACACTGATAATTTCTCATGCTCTACCCAAGGGATACAAAATAGGTTGACATAACAAACCGACAACTCACGAAACAGAAAACTCAATTAGAAGCCTTGTTCAATGCAATGACCCAAATTTCCCAAATGATGACAAGAACAAATAAAAATCAAAATGAGAATTAAATTTGCTTTGGATATTCTAAATCCATGTCCTCATGCTAACATTTAGTACTTTATTGCATTAATAAAACTGAATTAAATACGTCTCTTTCAGACGAACGATAATATTCAAATCAAATGTTTAATTACACTAATTGTTTCAATGGTAACAAGTAATCATGTATCCTTTCTACGTTTCAGAATATAACATTTAGAAATTACGATGGGTTTAACACAAACTAAATTAAATAATCACAATGCTAAACACATTTCTTGTCAATTCTAAGTTTAACCTTTCCAAAAATGCATTTAAAGTTTCATCTGATAAATTGATTAAAACTACATATTCTAATTCTCACATGTACATTTAATAAGTAATCATCGTTTTAAACCAATATTTTACAATATGCCATGGTGGAAAATATTTAAGATTATTAAATCCCATTGTCGAAATAACTCGCCCATAATTGTTATAAAAAAACACACATATTTAAATATTTAAATATTAATACGTTAATATTATAAAGTATAGTATTAAATATTAACATACATTCTATTAATATTATAATATTAAACTATTTAATAATGCATATTAATATAATTATTTTATACTAATATTCTAATATTATATATTATAATAATTAAATATTAACATTTAATATTATAAAATATATAATATTTAAAATATTAAATAAAATAAATGAAAAGAAAAGAAAAAAAACATTAAAAAAAGCAACCACCATTTATCAGTACGCATGCCGATCGCAATGGGAGGCCACCTAGGTTTGTGGGCCGCACTTTTCTTTGGGGGGCCGCGCACCATACGGGGTCGGCTGGCTGTGTTTACACACAACCGACCCCCATTAATGGGGGCGACGACTGTGTGTAAACACAGTCGTCCATTCCCAGGTGGGCGGCAACAAGGAAGGGGTGTGGGGAGTGGGGAGGGGCATGCTGGGTGTGGCTCCCTTCACCTGCCTCCCATGGGGTGCAGTGGGGGTTGAGCCCCCAGCGGCCTCCCCAGATTTTTTAACATAAAACCCCCAACAAAAAACAATTTTTTTTTTTTTTTTAACTGCGGATTTTAACAAAAGAAAAATGCTCATTTTAATTTTGAATTCTTTTGATAATAACATTTTTTTAACCAGCATGAATATATGCATATATATATGTATATATATATACTTTTCAATGTATATTTATATATGCATTTTTGGTTTTAAGGATAGAACAAATTGAGAAAACCAGAATAATATGTATAAAAGAACAATGATTTACACTCAAAAGCATCATTTCTTTTGAAGCAAATTAATTTTAAGAGGGTCTTCTTGCTAATTTGAAGAACAAAATTCCAACCTTTGCTTTATTTGAATTCAAACAACAAAATTCAAAACTCCTTCCACAAGATCTTAAACCATTAAAATTTAA
The DNA here is from genome assembly GCA_007115665.2 of Sequoiadendron giganteum. NCBI lineage: Eukaryota > Viridiplantae > Streptophyta > Pinopsida > Cupressales > Cupressaceae > Sequoiadendron > Sequoiadendron giganteum. The sequence goes on along the minus strand of CM021100.1, from coordinate 298,611,698 downwards.
AACTCAAAAATCTCAAAACCAAACATTTAAAAAACATGAACCTGTTTTTTTGAAAATGATAGTAGATCCTGATGGTGACTTGATTCCCTCTTCAGATTCATACGTTCTCCAAGCTTTTTCCAAAAACCCACCAAATTGAAGAATTCTTCCTCTCTCTAATTCAATCTTTTTCAAAACTCCATGAACATCCAAAAATTGTGAAGCAAAATTCAACCATAAGGATAAAACCCTAAAAATCCTTCAACCACCCTCATAAATTCTTCAGAACGGAAAAATAGAAAATATCTAATTTCTTTCAATTTTTTGAATTTTCAAATTCCAAATTGACTTTTTTATGCATTTTTTTAATTTTCAATTTCAACAAACAAATCAATAACTTCAACATAGATAAATTAACTTCTTTGAACCACATAAATTCAATTAATTAATAAATAGATTTAATCAACGATTAAATTATTTATTAATTAAATTAAATTAATAATAAAATAAGTTATATTTCAACATAATTCCAGATTAAATTACTCAACAACTTAAATGCATTAAGCCATTTAAATCAACCCATTTAACTTGCAATTAAATAAAAAACAAGGCCAAACTGAACAAAGTTTGAAACAATCATAACTTGACAGCACCAGACGACACACTAAGACTAGGGTGACGACTTGGCACAGAATCCTAGCTAATATCTCCCAATCAAATACCATTGGGCATTGGACACGCTCAACTCTATGAAACCAGGTGGATTCGGTGTTCTGTACCTGTCAACTTGTAAATCAAGTAAAAAAAAACATATAATATAAACAACATAAAATACACACCGTGAAGAGGAGATCACAGAATCGTAGGGCGCTTGCAAGCGAGTGATGCGATACCATCCCCTTCATCAATACAATGTAACTCACTGACAATTCTAACATATTAATATAATCCAAAGCATATCATCATTAATTCGAATATCCATTTATGTTAATCCAAAACATGGCATAAGCTAACATCATATAAAAATACCATCACATCCAAAAGATAACATTAACATCACTTATAGATAGCGATCAAATAGAAGCTGAGTACCATAGTCAAGGTAGTAACAAAAAGTACAACAAAACAAAGCATAACACTGTTCAACCAAAAGGCGAAATGGAGGGGTATTACAGAGAGACTATGTAGCTATTTGGGTTGTATGTGTGGATCATTGTTATTGTTCTTGGTACTTCATTCTTGATTATTTATCACACCTTGATATAGTGTTGATTGGTATGCTTTATATGCTTGACATTATCCATGCAATGAGAGTTCTTGGATATGTATGTTCTTCATTGACAAGTTTGATACATGGAGATTGAGATTGCAGTACTTTATGGGTTGCATATGTTCTTGGCATGAGTTTACTGATGTTTTTGATACCTAGGAGGTATGGATGGTTGGATGTATTATCATGTGTTGTGGATGCTATTTCTGATCATGCGGGTTTTTACTTGATAGTAGCTTGTTTGGAGCCTTTTTATCACTTGGATTTGATGCTTGTGTTCTTAGATTGATGCATCTTCACCTTGGCATGTTCCTTTTCTTCCATAGGTGGCACTTTATAGGATGAGAGGAGTTATTGCTTGAGATGGTGGTCACTTTGTTCTTATTGTAGGTATCTTGATGGAGCATGAGAGCATGTTACAAATTCATGTGGTTACATCTATGGCTATGATGATGTATTTCATATATTGATCTCTTATGTAATGTGTACAACAAGTGGGAGAATGTTAGGATATGGTGTTGTACACCATTGCATAATTTGATATATTATAATGTTTTAATTAAATAATTATTTAGTTGTGATACACCTAGGTGGTGTGGTTAATCACATTTGGTAATTATTTGGGGACCACTTTATGTTGTATTGTAACATTGTATTATTATTTAATATGTGGGATAATAATTTAATATCAGGGAAATATTAAATAAAGTGAAAAATTAGTAACCAATATTAGAAAGATGAATACCAAAACATGGGGTGTGCAATACTCTTTGAGTACTCTAATAGCTATGTGTGCAAAATGATTGTATTCCATGTGTGACTTTCTACATAATCATCATTTTAGAATAATAAAGAATAAATGTGAAGGGAAAGATATGGTGTTGGGGGGAGTATCTAAGGAAATAATGGAAGTAGACACATATATAAAGACTTCTTGCAAGAGATAGGTTTCATGGATAACAATATTTTTGGTAATGGAGGATACACATGCTATCACATTCTTTGGTAAGAATCATAGTCTTCATTTTAATTTTCAAGTTTTTTGAAATCATCATAGCATAGTGTTTAGTAACATGTTCCTAGGAATACCCTTGGATATAGGAATCCAACATGTCATAGAGCTGGTTTGTATCAATAATATATGTGGAAGAAAGATGTCACATATCTTGACCAAGATATTGGAATTTAGGGAATTTAGGAGGATGTAACAAGAAAATATTTGGAAGGGATTGAAAAGGTAAACAACTCATGTCATGGATTTTTCATTTCAGATCTATTTGTGAATGGCTATGATGTTTCAGGGTAAGATAATTGGGCTTCCTTAATGCAAATGTGGGGCTCCATTTAATTTGAGAGCAAGAAGTTGATAATTGCTACACCATGTGTATATGAGGAGGAGTTCCAAAATGACTTAATCAAAGGGGAATCCACACGATAAAGTATAGCAGTGGAAGCAACTCAAGGGAAGTGGTAATATTTTCAATATCATGCATCTTAGTGGTTCATGTGAAATAATTTCAATCCAAACAAAGGAATAATCTTCTACATTGATGGGAAGAACACAAGAAGCTTTGGCTAGGCTTAAGAAGGTAACCATCCCATGCTATGTACTTTCCATTTACAATATTTTACAATATGTGATGTTTTGGGAAATGGAGTTGTTGTGGCTATAATTCAAAGGAGGAGCTCCATGAAATTTGAAAGCATGGAGAGAAAAGATTCAAGAAATGGTTTCAAATACTTCTTAAAACCACTAAGCTTGTTGAAGAAAATAGTTTATGGGTTGTTGATTTTGAGGAATTTTAGAGGTGTGCAGATGTTGGTGAAGATATTTTCAAAACTCACATGGCTTCCCACCAATTCAAGATTAGACATGTATTGATGACTATTACTCAGGTTTGCCATTTTCGTAGTTGTTACACCAGTTGCATGTTGCTAATTTCATTAAATTTAGTTATGAATAACTATAGATTGATGTGTTTGGAGGAAGTATCCTTGCATTATGATGTTAGAAGAAGGATTAAAAAATTAGAGAGCACTAATCCATCCATCATAATATTTATTTGGAAAGGATACAAGGAAGTTGTTTCTACATTGCAATATGTGTGTGTTCTTTGTAGGTACCTAATGAAGTTGTGTGAAGATTTGTGGGTCTTTTGTATTAGGGAATGTGATGCTATTGTGGATCAATATTATGCTATTTTAGATCACTTCTTATTGTTACTTTCCCAATTCATATTAGCTTCAAAATTTGTGGCTTTAGTTTTTTAGTTTGGAGCAAAGAAATGTTGGCAATATTGTGTGATTTGGAGTTTCTGTGAGCATTTAATGGAATTTATATGTATTGGGGATTATAAAATGTTTCTATTGATGTAAATAAATGTCATGTACCTAGTTAATTCATTCACTAGGTAATTAGGGGACATATTCACATGTTAAGTTTACTTAGGATATAAGATTCTTCTAGAAGTCTTATCTAGAACTTATCTATGAATGATTTCCTAGGTAGTTAGTTAGTTGTCACATGTGATAGGATTAAAGAAAATTTTAATGATCTTGTCTAATCCTATTCTCCACCTTGACTATATAAGAAAGGCATCATATCTACTTTTCCATATTTAGTTTGGCATTCTTGTATCCTTAATGATAGCATGATATTTCTACCATTTCTCTTGTGTGGAAGTTATTTTGTCTTGCATGTGATCCTAGGGTGTTTGAGGATTTGTCTTGGGTGTACTTGAAAATGTATGATATTCCTTGGAAAAATATTTAGAGTGATGAGTCATAAAAATGGGGTGATAAGTTTGTGTTTGCAGATAGTCTTAGGAAGGAAAACAACTTCTATCCATATGGGTTGTTGCTTGCAAATTCAGTCTTGGGAGAATTGTGCTATGTATTTTTCCATTGCATGATACTATTTTGCACTCCTCTACTATACTATGGTTTCCTTAGATGAGTACATGAAGCTTAAATTAATATATTTCAAGCTAAGGTAAACTATGGGCTTTTGCTACACATTCCCGCACTGAATATTTTTGTATTGTGAAGGTAAGAGAAGAAACTATTTCCCAATTTCATATTTTTTGTAATGGAGAGTGCATTGAATCTTGTATTAGTCCTATAAGAAGAAAAAAATAGATTTTTATCATTGGGAGAAGTCTCAGGAGTTGCAAGTTTGTCTCATCTCATACTACTACATTTGGCAATTTCATTAAACCTTTATCAAAAGATGTGTTTCAGTTGGGGTATGAGAACTAATGTATCAATTAATTACACATCCAAGGTCTCAAATTTCATAAATGTTGTTTTTGGATTCATAGCAATGGAAGAAAGGAATATGAGTCCTCATTTTGGCACAATATTCTTCGCCAAAGAATGCAACTCTTCACAAGTACAAGATCAGGGCTTAATATGTATTTTGGCATGTTTTATCATTTTGGTATGAGGATTCTTAAGCATTATGTTTGTAATTGCTTGAGGGCAAGCAACTTTTGGAAGGCATGACTTGTCATGTTCCTTTTTCGAAAAATAAAAATAGTAAGTTTTCATTGTCCCAAAATAGTAAGTCAAAAAGGGTCATAGGGGACATTGGAAAATATATATATTTAATATCTATATTGTCCCGATCATTGACTACAACTGATTGCATGAATTCAGATAACTGGTAGCATGCAAAATTGATTGAAGTGTTAACTGATACTAGCAATTAGTTAACCAAATTGGTTGATCAGAGAAGTAGATAATCAATCTTAGTTGACTGAGAGAGTTTTGATTGCATTTGAGGTATAATGCATGATATAATTAATTAATTATTGGAGGAATGTGCAAGATAAAGATTGAGTAATAAATAAAAAATTTATTTATTAATGGATACTAGTGAGTTGAAAATAGGAGAATTAAATAATTAATGTAATTACTTAATTTAGGAAGAAGTGAATGTGGAGGATTAAATATTTTATGTAATTATTTAATCTAGAAGTGAGAGAATAGATTAATTAAATAATTAAAGATAATCATTTAATTTATGCATGATGGAAAAGGTTAATTAAATAATTAAAGATAAACATTTAATTTATGCATGATGGAAAAGGTCAATTAAATAATTAAAAATAATCATTTAGTTTATGACTAATGTTGAATGTTTAATTAAAAATTAATGGTAATTATTTAACTAAAATAGAAGAATAAGTGAAGTTAGTGACATAGTTAATCAAGAAGAATAATGATAATTAGGATGTAGTTAAATAAACAAGATTTATTTAATTAATCAAGAAAGGTGATTTAGAGTGAATTGATTAGATAATATAAAATCACTTAATTAATAAATAATAAAGTATTGTTTAATAATTAGGGAATAAGGATGAAAATTAATAAAAAGGTGTTGCTGATTGGTAGGACAATTTTGGCTATCTACAATTCACATAGTGTAGGGTTTCATACCAACAATTACTAACATTACCAAAATCAAATCTATGAACCAAATTTATGCATAACTTAATCAATATAAAATAAATCTAGTTATATTATAGCATAGGGTAGCAATTGTCAAAATATCTTCACAATGTAACAATCATACAAAGTTACAATATGGCTCCAAGTGATGTCCTACTATAATATGATTCAATACTATCAAGTATCATAATAATATTATATTAAGACATTCTTCTTAACCAAATATATAACATGCATAAACAATACCACAAAAATATTTTTAGTATTTCAAAAGAATTACAACAATAATTAAAACAAAATTTAAACATGATCAATACCTAAGTGATACACAAGAAATTTCACAAAACGATACACGCATTATAGTTTCATTTAAATTATGGTTCAAACCAATACTCTTATAATATAATATAGTTTACTAATTAGATAATATTTTCACTTTCCACTCATAACTAAATATGATCTTAATGGTCAATATTAAGTGATCTCATATATCAATAATATATTTAAAAATTAACACTTACATTTAGATTTTTGTTCTATTTACCTTTCAATTAGTTACCAATAACACAATGCAATGTTACTAATGAATCTACCTATGATGAGAAAAACAAATTTTGTTACTTGTATTCCATGTGCAAAGAAATCATGTTACAACATATGATGATAACAATAAACTCTTGTGGATAGGTAATGTAGGATGGTATCCTTCCCATGTCAATCATTATACTAAAATTTTAATGAAGGATCTATTAAAGTTGTAAAAACAAATAATATATAAGAGAAACATCATTCCCATAAAAATAAGAAGTCATTTGATAAAATATTAAACAACACATATGTATATACTCTCAAATCTCCATAAAGCACATATTTCAATGTGAAACTTAATTAGAACACCAATTCAAAACCAACTTGAATAATTCATATAATATTCCAATAAAGTATTACAACTCCACACTCAAATTCTATCAGATCATTTTAATTCTCCTTAAGATTTTTTTTTGTGTGCACATTCCTACTACTTCCACACTTTTAAAATATATATTTATTTTATATACTTTTTTTTGATCAATGATGACTTTTGACCGGAACTTCAAACCTGTGGGATCACAATGAATGACCCCATCCACCAATACATACTGAGATATTAACACCTCCTTGATTTGCCTCCTCTTGTTGTCTCCTCCTTTCTTCCTCCCGTCTCTCTACTTCCTCCTCCTCGGGCCTCCCTTCCTTTGTTATCTCTTTTCTTCCCTCCCTTCCGTTTCCCCACTTCCTCCTCGGGCATCCCTTATCTCTCCACGGCCTTATCACTCCTTAATCACTCCTTATCTCTACGATCCTCCACCCTTCGTCCAACTGGCTCTACTCCCAATACTCCTTGCACTGTACTTCACCTGACGCCTGCTCCATACTCTTGTCGCGAGGCCTGAACACCACTGTCAACTAGGACCACGTACTGCATCTATCTTTCATCCTTGAACAACCACCAACAGAGTCACACTGTGGGGTGAACCCCTGTTTTATATACATTTGACAAAATATTTATATTAACAAAATAATTATAAACTTGTTTATCTTATAATTTTTGACATTGATATTATATTTATTTATATGTTTCTAAGCTAAGAAATTTATGCTATAAAATCAGAAAATTAAAATTTTTATACAAATTGACAACTCACAATTATAATTAAAAAAAAAAAAACTTCTTAATAGAATAAATATACAATACCATTATTTCTTAAAAAATCCAAATATATCTAAATATAATTTCCAATTTTTTATTTGCATCAAACATTTAAAAACACATAGAAAGCAAAAAAAAAAAATTAAAAATGAAACAAAATAAATTCTGTAAAAATGACACACAAATAAAATCCAACTCTGAATGATAATTTAAAAACGTACACTTCAATCCTGAATTAAATTAAAAAATAAAACATGGAAATTTAATACTTTGAAATGGTTTTGTTTAACCCGTTTATTGTCTTACTATTCTTACAACTTTGTTTCTTAAGAGAGAATGTTTGGTTTCACTCTCAGGATGATTTGAATTTCAGATTTCCACAGTCAAAGTCAGCAAAATTAGAAAATAAATATCAAATAGAGTGAAGTTAGATTAATATTAGAATAATCTAATAGCAATAATAGCAATCATTTGGTTATGTAGTTATAAAATTTAAACATCATTTTAATTGGAACTTCAAATCAATTTCAAAATAAATATTAAAAAGGATTATTAAAGATTTTTTTACAATACCATAAAGTTATTTGTGATAATTGTAATGGTGAAATTTATGTATCCATGTCAATTTCTAGTTAGTTTTGGTTTTATTAAAAAAGTTGTTTTAATATGATTACATAGTGACATGTGACATATTCTTTAAGTTAAAATTTATCTATTTTCTTAATCTTATCCAATCCTCATTTACACGTTATATACATTATCACCCTTGATCCACAAATTATTCACATTTATTTTCATAGGTCATTTTTATGCCACATGAGGTCCATCACACAACATAGATTTGACATAAAACTATTAAATATAAATTGACAAATACTAGTGAGGAACACTTTTACTTTCAACATTGAAAGATTGAAAATATTGCATTAGACTAAACATCTAGGTTGCATGCACATTTAGTTTTTGTTTTCCTATCATTTTATATACTACAAGTCCTTAAAAATAAGTGTAGAGAAAATAATTTGACAAAGTGGAGAGAAGAAATGTGTATTTCATTAGATAAAATGTATGTGGTATAAATCAAGTCTACATGGTGTGGAATTGATCTTCAAGCATATAATATATCTAGATAGATTTGTAGGTCTACATAAAATTCAAGGATGCTTTGTATTTTAAAGATAATTTTTCAGACAAATGTGAATTAACTTTATTAGTCATCACCTTTCAAATTAAGTACAATCTTCTCTCAATTTATTTTATTATTTTAGTATTATTTTATATGATTTATCATTCCCATTTATTATTTACTTTAATCTAGATTAATTTATACTACATTCAATCACCACCACAAATAACTATTTATATATAATATAATCTTGAACATATTCGAAATAGTATACACCATGTTAAAACTCTTACTGACCTTTGTTTAGTAAAGTTCCAAAGCTTTACCATAAATTTATCTATTGGTATTATTAGTTCTCTTACTAGTTGGAGAGCTAAATTCTAGATTAACATTAGGGTAATATTATTTTCCTTAGTATTTTGGCTTGAACCTATTTGATCTTCCACCCTTGGGGTTTGACTCTAGGGTTTATAGCTTAATTATTTTTAGGATTTTAAATCTATCATTTGTTATTTCATTATTATATTATTAGAGTTTTATGTTCCTTTCTACTGTATTTTTATTAATTACCTCTTTTTCTAGGGATATTGTCTTATTTGTGAGATTTATTTTGGCTCACCTTATCCACACTTTTAGCACCTTGTTAGGGTTTCAATTTCAAACATGAAATGCCTCTGGTATATCTTATTTTTAAATCTAGATATGTCTTATTATGTTTTGTTACCTATCATTTATGCTAAGATATACTCATGATTTTATTCTTCCTTTAAGAAGTTATCAACTAAACCCTAGAATGCCACTTCCGGTATAGAAACTAAAATTTATTTAGATATTAATTTTGAATAAGAATATTTTTCTTGTGAACTTGCTAGAGCTTGGATTATGTAGAAGTTCAAATATAATTGGTTGACATGTTTCTTATAAAATTTATTAGTAAGTCACAATTCACAAGGTCTATATGCCTTATAAGCCATGAATGGTGAGATTGTTTCATCTACGATTTTTTGGGTGCATATACTTCTTCTCCCTCTTACACCATTACGATTTTCACTACCAATATTCAAATCCATATTGTTATCTCTACATCTACTAGTGGTCCACAATATCATCTTTATTTTCTCTACCTTTGACCCTCTATAATGACATTTTACTAACTATACCCCTCCAAAGACACTTGCATTGTACATGATGTATTTATTACAACTCTACTTCTATGTCATCTACCACCACCCAACCTACCATATTCACTATCCTACTCACTCATTTTATTCCCACTTCCTACACACACCATTCTACTATACTTCCACCTATCCCTATGCATACAATCCATTTTAAATTTCCTCCTCCATGCATATTTTTCAACACATTACTAATTTCATGTCATACCAACTATAGATTAATCTTATCTTGTCACCTTCATCCATTGGTCTTTATGCACTCACATAAAATATAGATTGAGAGAAAAAATTAAATAATAGACCAAATAGATAAGATAGTGATAAATTTAAGGGTGTTAGAGATATAGAGCTATCATAAAATATTTGTGTACACCCTTTCACTTTGGGATCTATGAAATAATAATTTGCATTGTATAATGGTAAAGGTAACCAATACATTTTTGAGTCTTTTATTGCTATATGTATATAATTTTAGATGAGGATAATCTATTAACTAAGTTATATCAATGGAACTTAATAGGTTATGCCATTAATTGGTTCTTTTTAGTTCCTCAATGGTCAATTCTCACATTTGATAATTCAAGAAAGGTATTCTTAATACAATTCAAATTTAACATAGGACATAGAGATATTTTCTAATATATTTGAGTATGTTGAGGAACAAATGAAAAAATAATGACTATACTATAACATTTCACTCCTAATGGTTCAAGATGATTACATCCTTAAATTAATTAAATTTTGAAAACTATTTGTAAAGGAATTACTTAGACCAAAGATAGATAATGCACATCTTAATAGATTTGCATCTTTCATAGACTTTTGCTCACATGTATGTTGGAGTAAATAGGCAATCACCTAATAATTAATAATAAAAAATATATATATATTTTATCAAAATATTTTTTTACAAATTCACAAGGGAAACAACCATTAAGTCACAAGTTTATATATAAATATTTTTAAACAAAAAATCCATCAAGTAATAAGAGGAATAAAGCTAGAATTGGAAAATATAGTTTAAGATTAATTAATTTGTTATGTCTCCTTCTATCACACAAAAGCACTTCACTCTTTGATGCACCACCATAGTTTTCAAAGAAAAAAAATTCTAAATGATCTAACAAAATATTTCTTGCATATAGCATATTAATGCTTTGAAGGAAATTCCCTAACACATTAGTTGCCTAGGCTATAGGTGATATTGAGTCATATGCAACACTAATATAGGATTTTAGAGGTTTGATTATAAAAGAGCATGTTCACCCTAATAGTATAACAGCTTAGTAACCTTCCCCCTCTCATGTGAATCATTTGTCCTCCTTTTTTCATTAATAAGAGTATTCTAGGGTGGAAGTGGTTTCTAGCTAAATTAGATGTGGATAAAAAAAAAGTTATTGATTTGTTTGTTCATATGCCTAAAAACTAACATGAATTGTTAAATTTATTTATAAAAACTACATATCCAAATGATGAATAAAACATGATCTTACCATTACTTGTTTTATTAGCCAGATTTATAATTAGTTGTTATTTCTCAGCTTTATATTAATTTAACACATTTTCTAAGATTTATAGAATAAAATGAAGAACAATTGAAAGAAAACAATAATTGATAAAAACAAAATTAAGGTTTTCCTTTTTAATGGATCAATAATTATACCTTGAGGTTGTGATCTCCTTGTTAAAAACCAATAAACTTGTTTTTCCGTGCAAGGAATGATTCCTGCTCTTAATTCTCTACCCCAAACCTGTGAATGGATTTTTTTCCTACTGGTGGCTTTCCTCATATGTTACCATGCATCGAATAGCAGTCCGTCCCAAAGACTTTGCCGGTGGTATACCCATCCACTTCCCAACTACTGAGTAAACTCCATCACAACCTATTAATATCTATAAGCAATACGTACGTAAAATTTAGTCTTGCATGTTGTGTAAAACAAGTAAACATATTCATAAACATAATACAGTACACAAGACTGTAAATAAGTAAGAAATTAACTAATCATGTTCTGTAGTTAAAGAGGGAGAAATTAATCTCATAAAAAGGCTCATTCAGAGGTCTCATGGAGTTTTACAATCATTTATGCTTCTATTGTTATGTCAAATGTCTTCATACACGGCCATTTTGATCAGCTCATACAGATGATTAAAAAATCGATGCCAATTGGACAATAAATATGCAAATCATATATAAAAATAGTGACACTCGTTTGTGGAACTTTTTATTTATTTTAAGATTTTGATCTTTTTTTTGGAGGTGGGGGAGGGCGGTGGATTATATACAAAGTTTTCTATTAAAATATTATTTAATTTGATGGTTAAATAATTAAAAAATTGTTGTATATTTCAATTATATTAAAAATTAATTGTCTATTTTTGTTAATCAAAATTTTCTATCAATTATTAAATAAAATGATATTTTAAAATAATGGCTCATGATGGAGATTTTGAATTTTGTCACAGAACAAAAGCAGATAGAGAGAACAATAAGGAAGGAAGGGAAGGTGGATGGAGTGATCCGAAGGTCCCTCCATCGCTAGCTATAGTCGTAAACAAAATCCTATTAAATCGACAGGCTCTCGAGAAGACCTCCTAAATCAAAGAAATTCCTATGGTCGAAGTGGAAGAATGAATGGGAAAAGGGAAGCCACAACCCTAAACTTAGAGAAATTTCAGCCCCCAAAAATTGAACTAAGGGAGCAACTGTCAGACAAGAAGTGCATTATTAGAGGAATACCTTCAATAGCAAGGTGATAATACTTAATACAAAGGACCTGGAGTCAGCCACAAATCAACTTAAATAAAAGGCCTTCTTCACTAAATGGGAAATCACTCAGGTAATAATAGCAAGAATGGACAAATGGTGGGAAGAAAAATGGGATCATAATCCTTCCCAATGGTTTTCTTTTGGTTGAATATGGAATTAAGGGAAAAAAATGAAATTCTTAGCAAAAGGTCATTATCGATGGATGGATGTGGGTTCTATACAACTAATTAGAAGTCCAAATTCAATCTCCTAAATCATAAAATCGACAAAAAAAATTGATATGAGTTAGACTTTATAACTTTCCCTCATAATACTGGAATGAAGAATCACTAAAATCGATTTCAAAGATGCCCTAGGCTTCTTTATCCAAGTAGAGGAAACTTTATGAAAGGAGAATTCAAAGTATATGTAAGAATTTGTATGGAAATAGAACTCAACTCAACCCTATGGGATAAATAGGAGATCATAAAGGAAAGAGGAAGATGTAGGCCAAAGATAGAATTAGATACTCATCCACCAATATGTGAAAGGTGTTCAAGAAGAGGGCACTTGAAGATTGATTGTACCAAACTAAAAATATCAAATGCACAAAAAGAAAAAGAGAAAGGATCAAATGAAGGTGCAAAACTACAAAATGAAGAAAATAGGGAGCAACTAGGAATTGATAGGAACCCAAAGGAAATGATGGAAATAGACTCTCCTACAGTCAATGCAAAAGTGAAGGAGATCTATAATCTCAACATAAAAAAAAATGCATCGAACTTGGAAGTAGCTTGTGAACTTTTCAAAATCACAAACATAAATCCAAGACAAAATATTTTAAACCAAAGGAAACAAGGCATAATTCCTTGGGGAAAAATATAAAAGAGAACCACTTAGTGGAAGAAAGGAAGATTGAAGATAAGGAGGAATGTGCTTCCAAAATTCACAGTGAAGAAAGAGGAAAATGGGAAATTATCCTAGACAATATAGAGAAACTTAGAATTAGGCACAAAGAAGCATGGAAAGTCTACCTAGATTGTAGATAAGGGAAAATAAAGGAAGTAAAATTAATCAAGAAAAGCCAAGTAAAGATGGAGATGTTGAAGGACAGTTGAATATAACAAGAATGTTGAGATCTAGGAAGGGAAGAACCCTTACCAAAGATTCATAAAGAACCCTTCCCTATTTTTTTGAGTGTAATCTAGTTCCCTTTAGTGGATTACATCATTTTACAATTCAACTCAACATTTCTGATGACAATAAACCAAATAGATACCATTTCAAATTTGAAAATATATGGATGAAGGATTCAAAATTCCTCAACCTAATTGTGAAATGGTGGGAAGAAGGTTCACGACCAAGAAGTAAGATGTTCAACAAAGTGGCCAAGATAAAATAAATAAAGAAATAGTTAATACAATGGAATAATGAGCCCTTCAAAAACATATTTGAATCAACAATAGAAATCAAAGAAAAAATTTAGAACTTAAATGAAGAGGTCTTTTTAGTAGGGATGTATGAGGGAAGATTCATGGGTGAGAAAGAGTTAATGAGAGAATATTTAGAGGTGATAGCAAAAGAAGAAGTGTACTAGAGACAAAAATTGAGAGAGGTTTGGTTTAAGGATGGGGAAAAGAAATAAAAATTCTTTTGCAATGCCACAAGATTTTGAAGGAACTTGAATAGAATAAGTAAGCTAAGGCTAGAACATGGAACGATTAGTGAAGACCCTAAAATCATCAAAAAGATAGCAATGGATTACTTCAAACAACTATTAAATAATTTTGGGAGGGCTCAAATCTACCCTCTCAGAGTCAAATGCTTGTTCAAGCAACCTAAAACTAATATCATAAGATCAAAGTAGGATATTGATGGAAGCCTTCACAAAAGAAGTAATCAAGGAAGTAGTAAGATAGATTCACCCAGATAAAGCTCTAGGATATGATGGATTCCTTGCTAGTTTATATCATAAGTGTTCGTATAAAATTAGCAAGGATGTAATTGAGGCCATAGAATATTCTCAAAGAAAATGAAAATTGTTAAAGTATGTCAACAATACCCTCATAGCACTAATACCCAAGAAGGAGCAAGCCCTTTCATTGGATGATTTGTATCCCATCTCTTTATGTAGTATCACTTATACAATTTTAAAAAAGGCATTAGCCAATAGACTCAAAATAATATTCTCATACATCATAGTAGATGAGAAAATGGGTTTTTTTTCTTAGGAGGTCAATTTTGGATGGAGTAATCATTGCTCAAGAAGCAATTCATTCTTCTCAAAAAACTCGTAATACAAAATTCTAATGAAGCTAGATATAAAGAAAGAATACGATAGAGTGGATTGGAGGTTCCTTTCCAAATTTCTCAAGGCATTTGGTTTTGGAATAAATTGGATGGATTGGATCTTTAATTGCATTTCTAGTTCGAGGTATTCAATCCTTATTAACAATTCTCCTAAAGTTTTCTTCGAAGTCTCTCGAGGACTTTGATAGGGGGATCCATTATCCCCTTTTATATTTTTATTACAAAAGATGCATTAGGGAGATCGGTGAATCAAGAAATAGGAAAACCGAATGGAATACAAATCACCATAAAATTCCCTTCAATCAAACATCAATAATTTTATAATGATACAATGCTATTTGGAGCTACAAGAAGGAAATAAGCCAAAAAGATGAAGGAAATATTAAGTACATATATAAGGGCCTTACATCAAGAGATCAACACATTAAAGTTTGATATTTTATTCCTTTCAACCACTACTAGGAACAATAGGAGATCTTAAGATTTTTGATCTTCAAAAAGGAAAATTTCCAAAAATATATCTAGGACTCCCTCTAGCTTTGGGTCGTAAATCAAACAATCTATGGGATCCTTAATGCATAAAATCTCCAACAAGGTGGAAAATTGGAAATGAAGATGACTTTTATGGGAAGAAAAAATCATAATGCTAAAAGCTAACATTTCCACACTTTGTTGGCCCACAGTTGCTGTTGCACCAAAAGATTGACCTGTTAATGCCCGATACAACTATCAGAGTTAACGGATCCATGGGAGGTGGTTAGTCAATGTCATGAATCTCGAGGGCAGCGCTGACCATCTTCCAACAAACTCCCCCTCAGCATTATGCTAGGGGATTCAAAATCGATGCCTTTGGCTTTGATACCACTTATTGGACCACAGTTGTTGTTGCACCAAAAGATCAACGTGTTAATGCCTGATACAACTGCCAAAGTTAACGAATCCATAGGAGGTGGTTAGTCTATGTCACGAATCCTTAGGGGAGCGCTGACCATTTGCCAACACATTTCCCATTTATCTAATGTCTTGTATTGCCCTTAGAAGTGTAATGAATAAAAAATTAAATCAGATAATGAGTCTTTTTTTTGAAAAGGCTCATCTGATAAAGAAAAAATGTCTCTCATTTCCTAGGACAAGGTATGCAAAACAAAGGAGAGAGGAGTAAGACTCAAAAAATAGATGTCTCAAAATAAAGCTCTAGGATCAAAATTGGTTTGGAAAATGTTCAAGAAACCACATCTAAAATGGGTTAGAATCCTCAAAAATAATTATCCATATAGTATGGAATCATCAAGGATACTGCCAACAACAAGGCTCCCACATTGGTCTAGACTTTGGAACTTCATGAGTAGTTGTAGATTTATTATATCAGATCCTCTCACTAATTGGGACATTCATGATGGAAAAGATGCCCTCTTTTGGGAAGAATCTTGGGGAGGATTCCTCCCTTTCGATAAGTTGGAAAACCTAGAACAAATAAAAAGATATCACATTCAATTATGGGGCTTGCAAGTGAGAGATTATATGGATGAAATATTCATAGAGGTAATTCGTCTATTAAAATGGAAAAATATGAAGGAATTGAATATCCGATTAATTGAAACGTAAGTGGGCAAACTAACATATTGAAGAGAAGAAATATAACAATCATAAATGGGAGAGATTCGCTAATTTAGAATAGGGTTAGAAATGGACAATATAACTCCAAGGATGGATATAAGCTTGCAAAAAATAATGGAAAAGAAATTGAAATTCTTATACATCTTTATTTGAATAAATTTTGTCTCCCAAAAGCAAGGATGTTTGCATAGGAACCTCTATAAAATAAGATATTAACAATAGATAGATTTATCAAGATGGGTTTCAATGGCCCTTCACAATGCCCTCTTTACAAATGTTGGGAAGAGGATGAGAATAATCTAGTGCTAGGCTGTCACTTCTCACAAGAATGCTGGAAGTGGCTCTACACAAAATTGGGATGGTTGAGTGCCCTACACAATGATATATTGAGTGTCTTTAAATCATGGTCTAACCCCAATAAAAATGTTGTTTTTTCTATCTATGGACAATCTGCCCTTCAATTCTAATATGGGAAATCTAAAAGGAAAGAAATAGGAGGATTTTCTAAGAGAAATAAATGAGTATGATATCCTTCATAAACGAATAAGAAGTAGTGATAGTGGAAGTAGCCAATAGCTGAATCTCCAATCAAACATCAAACAAAAAGTCATGGATATTGTGGGATAACAAAATAAATAAATGATGGCTTGGAATCCTTCTTCATCTAGTCTGTGGAGTTGGTGGAGATAAGACTAAAATGGCTAGATCACTGGCTAAATGGATTCCATTGTAACATGGATGGCACAAGGAACTTTGATGACGCCTTTAGAATATACCAAGAGATCTCTGGGGCTGGATGAGGAATGAACAACGAAACTGAATTCTAGGCTCTGATATTAGACCTAATGCTAAGTCTGAAGAACAAAATTAACGACTTAGAAATAGAGGGTCACTCGACAATAACAATAAATGCAATCAGAGCTAAGTCGACACAAAACTAGAAACTAAGAGCATTTGCAGAGGTGGCATTAGAGTCTTTAGCTAAATTAAGAAACTATACAACCAATCATATCTATATCTAGAGGCCAATGAAGATGCTGATAAGCTAGCCAGCCTGGTTGTCACTGCAATAAAGAAGCTAAGGGATGCTCATTCCTGCGAAAGATTACCAACGTAGAGCCAACCTATGGCATCAAATGTATGTTTAATTTAATCAACTAGGAGCAGATGCAGAGGAATAGGTATAGATTGTAAATCTAACAATGTATATTTTTTAATATAGATAGCATATAGTTCAGGCTTTGATAGACCCTAGTATAGATAAAATTATAGAAGCATATGGCTCGAGATTTAGTAATTCCTTGGAGCAGAGTTGTATAGAATAGAACGTAGGAATCAAAATGTGAAAAGAAACTAGGGATATACCTGGATTTTGCACTGTAAGGAACATATCAATGCAATATTTTATCATGATCAATATAATGGAGGAGCCCTAGCTGCAATCTTATCGAGAAAAGATAATATAATATTTTTAAAATAATTTATTAAAAAAATGAAAGGAAAATCTACCTTTGTTGTAATAGATGTTCCATCTGCAAGCTTTAACAAGGTTAAAGAAGATGTGTCGTTCTTATTTATCAAAAAAACTTTGGAATTGAATGTAATAGCTCCCTCAAGCAATTCTTTAGCAAGCGTTTCTATAAGCTTGATTCTTTCTATACATTAGATTCCATCATCGTAGTTGATCCCCTGAATTACAAATCAGATTATCTAATATCAGTAGAATCCACATTCAAAATTTTATATAACTAACTTTATATTGTCATTCTTTTAACCATCCTCACGCATAGGTGCGCACACACATGAATGTAAACATAAAATATATATTAAATGAAAGACTCTCTAACAAAGAAGAAAATTAAATGACAAAATATTTACATAAACAACTTTAACATATTAGAGATTTGTTTTTTAAATATTGGAAAAAATAGACATGTTCAAATCATTTCTAAAAAATTAGAAAAAAAAAAAAAAAAAACAGTTTAATAGTAGAACATCTATATATAGTAAAAAATTGTAAACATTCAAAATTTATTATGTAAGAATTATAATTGACTGGCAATAGATCAATAAGAATCAATGGAACCAAATAAAATATTTTGTCTCTTTCATTCTTAATCTCTCTTTGTACAATATTTTATCAGACAATTAAATTAATAATTAATATCAAATTTATTAGATTAATTTATACATGAAAGAAATATAATAAAATAACTACTTTGTGTTCATTTGTGAAGGAATAGGTAGAGATAATAAAATAAAATTTAGACTAAAAATTTTTTACACACACCCAAAAATTATTCATGAAAAATTCTCAGACATATCAACTTTTGCTTCTGCAGAGCAATCTATATTTCATTCATTTCTAATTTTTTTTTTACAGATCCACCACCTTATAAGAAAAAACACGGCAAATCTTATTAATTACAATATCGCAAACCCCACATAACAACGCCGTAAAAAATATTAGATACCGCTATACCGTAGTGAAGGCTCGACCGGCTAGTGGTACCGTGGGGGTCATCAGCCAACCATGGGAGAAACTGGAGAGGCCGCGGTGGCCGTGGTAGCTGAGCTCCAATAGTTGGCCTGTGTTACCGCGGTCTGGAAGACGGATGGCCGTGGTGCGGCAGTAGACACACCGTGCCACTGCGAGCAGTCAAGGAACAAACCGCGGTGTGATGGTAGACACTGCCAGCAGTTAACCCGTGATACCGCGGTCTGGGAAGAGAGTGGCTGTGGTGTGGCGGTAGTCACCATGGCACCGCAGGAGCTTGGAGAGGAGGCCGCGATATTGCGGTAACACCGCGCTACCGCGGACAAGGCAATTAGAGGCTGCTGTATTGTAGTCAACACCGCGGTACCACGAGCTGTTAAAGTGAAGGCGCGGTGGAGCGGTGAGACCCAAAATGAAGCATGGGAGTTGAGTGAAACTCCAACACTCCCCCTTGAATGTAACTCCCGCCATCTTTGACTCCCAATCGATTTCTTTGATGAATGAAGTCTTCTCTACCCAACGCCTTTGTGAGAATGTCCACATGCTGCTCTTCTGACTTGCAAAAAGTTAAAGAAATCTCTCCACTGCTGATCAACTCTCGAATGAAATGATAATGGGTGTCAATGTGTTTGCTCCGCTTATGAAGCATTGGATTTTTTGACAAGGCAATAGCAGAATTATTATCACAAAAAATTTGTGTGGCTTTTGACTGCTAATGCTGAATCTCCTTCAAGAATCTCCTCATCTAGACTACCTAGCACGACGCACTAATTGGTGCAACATATTCAGCTTCAGCTAAAGACAATGTAACTATTGGCTGCTTTTTAGAGGCCCATGAAATAATTCCAGTCCCAAAGTGAAAAACGTATCCAGAGGTGATTTTTTTGTCATCTATACTCCCAGCATAGTCACTGTCTGTATAGCCAATTAATTTGAATTCATCTGAGCTAGAGTATTGGATTCCATAATTTTTGGTTCCACTTATATATCTTAAAATTCACTTCCCAACCTTCCAATGACTATCTTTTGGTGTTTACATGAATCTGGATATCAAACTAACTGAAAACATAATGTCTGGCCTTGTGACTATCAGATACATTAAACTTCCAACAAGTTGTTTATACAGTGTAGAATCAACATCTGAACCTTCATCTTCCTTGTTCAGCTTCGGACCAGTTATCATTGGAGTAGGTGCAGGTTTATAATTCATCATATGAAATCTCTTCAAAACATCATTAGCATACTTAGTCTGAGAAATAAAAATTCCATTGTCATCTTGATTTACTTCAATTCCCCAAAAATATCTCATCAAACCGAAGTCTGTCATCTCAAACTCTTTCATCATTTCTCCTTTAAACAAATCAACTGATCGATTTCCAGTCAAGATTAAATCATCAACACATAGGAAAATAATCAAGATTTTACCTTCTTCATTCATCTTGGTATACAATGTTGGTTCATTGCAGCATCTGGTAAATCCATTCTGTGTGGAATAACTGTCTATTATGCTATACCAAGCTCTTGGGGCTTGCTTCAAACCATACAGTGCCTTCTTCAGCTTGTAAAATTTGTCTTCTTGTCCCAATATTTCATATCCAAGTGGTTGTTCAATGTATACTTCCTCTTCAAGATAGCCATTAAGAAATGTTGAATAAACATTCATTTGCTGAACTAACCATCTGTTTTGTGTTGCTATGGCCAAAATCATTCTAACTACGTCAAGGCATGCTACAGGTGCAAAATTTTCAGTGTAGTCAATTTCAGGTTGTTGTGCATAACCTCTTACAACCAATCTTGCTTTTTGTTTCTGCACTTCTCCATTTACATTCAGTTTTGTTTTATAAATCCATTTAACACCTATAACATATTTGTCTTTTGGAAGACTCTGTAGCTCCCATGTCTGATTATTTTCAATTGAATCAATTTCATCATCCATTGTTGTTATCCACTTCTCCTCTTTAATTGTATCTTCATAATGGATTAGATCTTTTGCTTGTGAATAAAAAGAAAAAAGTGTGAACTATTGAGGGTTATTCTCACCTTCATTCTAATTATAGATATCACTCAAACTTCTGATTTTCTGTCTCCTCATGCTTGCCTATGTTGGATTGGAAAAGTCACTTGAATCTACTAATTGTGGACTTGAAGGACCTACGTCAGTAGTTCTTGTTGTAGATGGTGTCTACACTCCTCTTGTTGTTGCTCTCACATTGCTTAATGGTGTCAATTGTTGACCACTTGCTTGAACTTGAACTGGTGCAATAGGTACATTTGTTGGAACTGAAATTTCATTTTCTTCTTGTGGGATATTGACTGATACATTAACAATGCTCTCTCTACTTCCATCCCATGCTTCATCTTCAACAAATTGAACATCTCTGCTAATTATGACCTTCTTAGTTGTTGGATTTAAAAGTTTATATGCTTTGGATTCATCACTATAACCAACAAAAATACATTTCTCTCCTTTGTTATCAAGTTTTTTTCTCAATTCATCAAGTACATGTGCATATGAAACACATCCAGAAACTCTAATGTGAGATACATTGTGTTTTTTGCCAGTCCATGTTTCTTCAGGGATGATATTCATGACACTCTTTGTTGGGCATTTGTTCATAATGTATGCTGCATAAGATACAGCTTCAGCCCAGAACTCAT
The DNA here is from genome assembly GCA_007115665.2 of Sequoiadendron giganteum. Classification (NCBI taxonomy): domain Eukaryota; kingdom Viridiplantae; phylum Streptophyta; class Pinopsida; order Cupressales; family Cupressaceae; genus Sequoiadendron; species Sequoiadendron giganteum. Next base: position 298,590,172 of record CM021100.1, on the reverse strand, counting down.
TTGTTAAATGCTTGGCTTTCAGCATGCTCCTAGCCATCTCCATTATAGTTCTATTTTTTCTCTCAGCTAACCTATTCTATTGAGGTGTGTATCCGGTTGTGAACTGCTTATGAATACCATGATCTTTGCAGAAATTTCAAAATTCTTTTGAAACATATTCTCCTCCTCTATCTATTCTCATCACTTTAATAAAATAACCACTCTTTTTTTCAGCAAGAGACTTGAACCAACGAAAGAAATCAAACATTTCACTTTTTTGTTTTAAGAAATAGACCCATGTCTTCCTTGAATAATCATCTGTAAATGTCAAAAAATAAAAACTACCACCTATTGAAGGTGTCTGCATTGGACCACAAAGATCTGAATGAACAATTTCTAATGTGGCTTTTGCTCTTGTTGATTTCCCTGCTGGGAAAGACCCTCTATGCTGCTTTCTTAGAATACACCCTTCACAAACTCTCTTAGGTTTTTCAATCAATGGAATTCCTTTGACCATACCTTTCGTATGAAGCAAATTCAGACCACCAAAATTCAAATGTCCAAATCTTAAATGTCACAACCAGTTTTCATCTTTTACTTATGCCTAAAAGATAGTCTGTGTAACAACTGATACCTCTTGTGCTTGTGCATAGTTTGTGCTCAAATCTGGCTAAATTCTTAGAGAAAACATTCTATTGTTTGTCATCTTGATCTTAGCTATCAACTGACTACTTGGGTATTTGTCTAAAATTGTGCATAGTCCATTTTTGAAAGTCACTCTATAACCCTTTTGAACTAACTGTCCTACACTCAACAAATTATGATTAAGACCATGCATGAAATACACATCAAAAATATATTTTTGCTCCCTTTGCTTGGTTAGAATATTAACATTTCCCTTTCCTTTAACTGACACTTTGTTTTCATTACCCAGGGTGACATTTGACTTAATATTTTCATCTAGACTTGTAAATAACTTTAAATTTCCTGTCATGTGGTCACTACAACCCGAGTCTAAGAAATAAATGTCTTTTTCACTTGCTTGTGCTACATTATAGGCTGAAAACATTGGTCTTTTATTTGGTCTATGATCTTGACTCTCTTTAGTAAAGTTTGCATTCTGTCTACCCATACCATACTGCTTCTTCCTACACTTATTCATATAATGTCCAAATCTTTTTACAATAATGGCATTGGACCTGAGATTTTTCATACCTTTGACCTTGAGGATAATTTTGAGATGGGTTTTGGCTGCTGCCTCTTCCACTTGAGCTTGACGGGCTTTTTCTTCCACCTCTGTTGAAACCTCTTCCTCTTGCTCTGAAATTTGATCTACCTCTGCCTCTTCCTTGGTTGATTGAAGCTTGTGACTTGAATGCATGGTCCAATGACATACTAGTCATTCTGCTAAGCCTGTGCTTATGAGAAATTAGTGAAGCATATAGCTCATCAACTGAATACTAGGTGAGGTCCTTTGTCTCTTTTATAGTGACTGCAATTGACTCAAATCCTGTGGGTAAACTTCTTAAAATCTTTTCTACAACTTTAACATCTTCTAGTGTCTAATCATGTGTTCTTATCTGGTTCACCAATCCCATTATCTGAGTGAAGTATGAATCTATAGACTCATTATCTTTCATAAACAAGGTCTCAAACTCTCTTCTTAGTATTTGCAACTTTGCGGTTTTAACTTTCTCCATTCCTTGATATGCAATTTGCAAAATGTCCCATGCTTACTTGGACTTGGTTGTAGCTAAAATTCTTGGAAAGATACTTTCATGTACTCCTTGTAGAGTGAAAAAGTGAGCTTTCGAGTCCTTCTTCTTGTTATCTTTCAGTAAGTCTTTCTCTGCTTGTGTCAAGGCATTATATGCTATTGCATCTATCGGTTCTAGAAACCCATTTTCTACAAACTCCCATAAGTCTTGTGAATAGAAAAAATCTCTCATTGTTATTGATCAGTAATCATAATTTTTGCCATTTAACTGTGGAATCTGGGGATTAGACAAGCTTGTGCTTGCAGCCATGATTGAACATACACTTTAAAATACTCTCTAAGACACTCTATAGATAACCTTAGGCTCTAATACCATGTGAAGGAATAGGGAGAGATAATAAAATAAAATTTAGACTAAAAAAATTTTACACACACCCTTAAATTATTCATGAAAAATTCTCAAACATATCAAATTTTGCTTTTGCAGAGCAATCTATATTTCATTCATTTCTATTTTTTTTTTATAGATCCACCACCTTACAAGAAAAAACATGAGAAAGCTTATTAATTACAATATTAATTGACAATTAATATTTTCCAGTAAAAACAAGTCCAATCGAAATAAAAACAAGTCCTTATGAATTAAATATTCATCCTTAAGACTTAATAGACTACCAGCGCAAAGCCCACATAACAACACCGTCAAAAATATAAGATATCACTATACCACGGTGAAGGCTCGACCGGCTAGCGGTACCACGGGGGTCACCGCCCAACCGCGGGAGAAACTGGAGAGGCCACGGTAGCCGAGCTCCAATGGTTGGCCTACGTTATTGTGGTCTAGAATATGGATGGCTGCGGTGCGGCGGTAGACACACCGTGCCATCGCGGGTGATCAAGGAGCAAACCATGGTGTGACGGTAGACATCGCCAGCGGTTAACCCATGATACCGCAGTTTGGGAAGAGAGTGGCCGCAGTGTGACAGTAGTCACCATGGCACCATAGTAGCTTGGAGAGGAGGCCACGGTATCACAGTAACACCATGTTTCCGTGGACAAGGCAATTAGAGGCCGCGGTATTGCGGTTAACACTGCGGTACCAAGAGTTGTTGAAAGTGAAGGCGCGGTGGAGCGGTGAGACCCAGAATGAAGCGTGAGAGTTGAGTGAAACTCCAACAATTTTAGTCACCCTTTTGGGGTGGGGGCCCTAGCTTGGTTGGCTAAACCTTTCCGGTTGCAGGAGGCTGGTCACAAGATCTAGTCTCCCCCACCCTTGTGGTACCGAAAAAGAAAACCTAACACACCCACGTTGAAATCAATATATCAATTACTAGAACAAATTTAAAATCTATACATTAATTACTAAAATGACTTTTTCTCAAATTTTCCTTTAAAACGGAATTTACTGTACAAAGAATTTAACATGGTTTATCTGATTTTTAATATAAAGGATCTCAACTTACTGGGTATTAGTTTGGAATTATTCAAAATTCTTGTGCCTTTATAATAGTTCAAGATCAATTGAGGTGATTATATTCGTTATGTTTTTTTCTGTTTTCGTCATGTTTTGATAACCATTCTTTAAATATAGGAGCGTTTGGCTTGGACATTAAGATTTTCCCTTTTTGATTGAGCGCAACCTGTTTTATATGCTCATAGATTATTTTTATATGTGTCTCCAGCATGTTTGAGTCAATTCTTTGTATAGGGGACTCTCTGAAATTAACATCACTATTTTCTCAAAGTTATTTAACGAATAGTAGTCGATTTAATAGATAGAATATTAGGGTTAGGATAATTTACAAGTTTGAAATTTTATTAAAATAGATGTTAATTTAATAAGAATTCTAAAATAAGTAGTTAACTTTAATTCATTCATATAATTTATATAGATTAACATCAAAATCATATATATAATAGTCTCAAATATATTTTAAAATCAATGGTTTTCAATATTTATATGAATCATAATATTTGGAAAAGTCCCTCTCATCTTATAAAGATATTAGTTGTTTTGTCTCTTGCTATGAACAATCGAGCAAACAGTTCCTTTCAAAACATAGCTCACTATTGCACTCTACACAAGTGTTGGTTCAACAAAACAATGCTCAATACAAATATACATCATGCTCTAGAGTAATTACTCAACATTTATACAACATGCTCTAGAATAATTACTCAATATGTATACAACATGCTTCATAATAACTACTCAACATGTGCAACAACTCTCGCCAGGACAATTCTGAGTGTACTTTGTAGCCTGATTTGGACACACTTTATGTGCCCCCTTCTCCAATACCCATAGCTCACCAAACCACTTTCTTCTTCCTTAAATGTTCTCCATGACTTTTTCAAGTCTCACATGAATTCCTTATATATCTGTTTAAAGGATTTTTTCCAAACTACCACACCCTTCCAAAAACATTTCCTTTTAATAATTATTTAATAAATAATTATTCCTCCCCCTTGTAAAAGAGTTTATATATATATTATTTATTAATCTCTCTTTTAACCATAGGATCATAATATCTTTTATTTTTATATCCCCCTTTTAATTTTAAAGGGTTATTTCATAAGTTTCTTTTTTCTTGGAAAAAAGGTCACCTAATAATTATTATCATGGTGTCCTAACTTTTTAATTATGATTTTCCAATTTTCACTGCCTCTCTTTTAAAAGTTGATTATTTTTTGTGACTTTACATTGTTCAATATTAAAGAAAACAATAATAACATTTCTTTCAGAGTATGTCGTTTAATGTTTCATAATAATTCTGAAAGTTCTAAAGTAAGAAAATAGAGAGACAATCAATTTACAGCCTATCAATATGTATTATATATTCTATGCAATAAATCTTCATTTATATATTTATAATGGCCATAAATTCATATCTTGTATTTTTTATATTCATTTTAGATATATAACTCAAGTCTATTTTTCTTATTTGCATTTATTCTTACATATTAGTTTTGATTTAAAGTTTATTTTCTTTTTGTCCTAGATCATGGACCAGATTCATATTGATAAGAACTCTTAATATTCTCAACTTTTAAAATTCAAATTTATATATAGGATTGACTTTATCTCTCTTTTGGACATTGTATGTTAGCTCAAGGTGCAAAAATATTTTGTTTGACTCTTGACTGGTTGTATTTAAAGAGCTAACCCTAGCTCATTTAGATTCTATTCAATTTGCTAAGCATCTTGTTATCTTATATCCTAGAGTTATCATTTACTGATTGTACTCATTATTAGACATATTTATAAGAGAATATGCATTCCACAATCATTTTGAACATCTTTCATATTTTAGAGTTTTATTCTCAATATTTTATCTTGTCATTAAATCAATATTCATATGTTATTAATAGAGGAATGAATTATCCTTGCCACATGTATTTCAACAAAAACAAATCATTTTTTATGCCAGAAAAGTCAATTGAAAGTGATATCATGATTTTTCATAAACATTGGATCTAGAAACCTAGATTAGACCACAAGATAACTTCATCAACAAAATCTAAATAAAACATGAATGAAATTCAAATAGTTTAAGTTTCACATGCTTACACCAAAAGAATACTTCATGAAGATCTAAATATCGACATTCATTTGACCTAGAAACTTCGTGAAGGAAAATAATCATAGACATTATATTTTTTAAATAATGTAGACAAATTACTCTAAATTTATTTTTGGGTACAAAATTTAAAATAAGCCTTCATTTAATATTTTTCTATTTCTAATAATTTTTACATCTTCTTTGTTCATATTAAATCAAATAAATTAAGAATAGATCTAATGAATTCAATAATAAACACATTTATTTGACAAGTCCAAAGTCACCATTGACATCGATTCATCAAAAGCTACCAACATAATGGCTGGTTCTCTCAACTTTTTTTTTCAAACACGTGAAATCTCATTATGGTCGTCTATCTCTCATGATCAATGGTTAGGATATGATATTTTCTATCACCACTTCTTACACCCACCCAATTAGCTACTAAGATGTAGAAGTAATGATAAATTTGGCAACAAGTCCTAACAACAAGTCAAATATACCCCATAACTCGAATCCAACTATCTTTGTCCCTCCTTCCATTGCTACCAATGACTATTCCTTTTGACCACTTCCATATCAACCCCACACTTATGTACCACCACTTATCATACACAACCACTACATAGAGTAAAATAATGAAGCAATCTCATTCACAATTTTTTCATGTAGAATCTTGATTGAATTCATATTATATCAATTATATCATTGAAGGTTCTACATGAACAATTTGTAAATGTGATTATATCATGGCCCTCACAACTATGCAATGGTTGTCCATGCAAATAGTAATACATAAGTACAAGGTTGGAAATTTGGCAGGAAAGTGATTGATTAAAGGGTGGAGTTGTCAATACCAGTGGAAAGAGGAAGCAAGATGAGTGGATTCCAATTATGAGAGATATATCTAACTTCTTGTTAAGGCCTGTGCCTAAATTTTATCAATTTATCTACACCTTAGCAACTAATTGGGTAGGAGTAAGAAGAAAGAGATAGAAAACATCATATCATAATTGTTGATTGCGAGAAATGAACCACCACGATGAGAATGCATGTGCCCAAAAACGCTATTGAGAAAACCAGTAATCATGTTGGAAATTTCTGATGAATTAACAGCTCAAATTTCATAAGTGAAATCAAACGATAATGGTGACATTTGACTAGCCGAAGATAAAATAAATGTGTTTATTATCGAATTCACTGGATCTTTTTCTTAATTTTTTAACTTTTCTATGTATAAAATAGATGTGAAAAGTATTAGAAGGGTATAAATCTTAAATGATAATAAATAGCCAACTTATTTTCTCTCATAAATTCGCTGAATGAATTTCGATGTTCAAATAATTTCAATTTGATTTTTTGGGGGTAAGAATGTGAAAACTTATATTATGTGAATTTTATTCCTCTTTTATTTAGAATTTTGTTGGTATATTTAGAAATAATTTAAGATATGGAAGAAAAGATTATTTTGGGTTTCAATTTATATAAATAGGTAGAAATTTGAAGTTGCACAAAGATTTGATAGCTTTGAGCTTTAGGATATTATTTGAGATGATTTATGGAATAATAATAGATTTAAGTTATCTTGAAGTTGATAATTCTATTATATTGAGTATTGTATATAAGAATAAATATAATATAATATATAGTTAAATAATAGATATATAAGAAAAGTTACTAAAATATATGTTGTAGTTAAGATGAAATATCGATTTTAATTTTATATTCTATCAATTGGTGTCAAGAATTTATTTTCACTAGTAAATTGATAAGAAAATAAAAATTACTTTTCATTTTCTACTACTAGTTATATTTGAAAACTATAATGCTAGTGAACATACATTTGGAATAGGGAAGTGAACCACCAAAAAGATATACGATTAGGAAAAGAGGATTCCCCAATTAGGCTCCTAGGGTTTTTCACCTAGGAGCTGGGTTGAGAAATGGCACTCTTTCGCACAAATGATGTATTTTTCATGAGTTCATTCAAAGATAGGGGTTGTGTTGTGTGTGATAGGGTGTGTCTAACTGCTGCAATGTAATGCAACAAACTAAACTATGAAATGTAAACTAAAGTAAATGTAAACTATGTGCAATGTCCTAAGAATGACCTAAATGTATGCAATCTGTAACATAACTTGAAATAACAAAAGTGGTGCACCTGGGATTTGAAGGCTGAAGAAGAGAATCTCTGGAATCTTCTAGAATCTACTAAAAATCTTCACTGGGACACTTACATCAAAATGGGCAACCTAGTTCTCTTCTTGGGAAACTTTGCCAAAATGGGTTTCTAGTAAAAGGGTATCCAGAAACACAGAAAACCACCTTTCAGGCTTGGTATAGGGACTAAGTCACCAATGATGGCAACCTAGTCCTCTTGGAGCTTTTAGGAGTTTCGAGGTTGGAATCTGTAGGAGCTCACTTGTACTTTTGTTTTTGACAAAGACTCATGTCCGAATCTTCAGAAAATAACCTGCAAGTTGTCTTTTATCTCCTTCTAGGGTTTGTTGACTTGGAATGTTATGGATGGAATGATGACACCTTTTTAACACTTTACTCCTTTCCTAATCTACATACAAACCTGCAAAGCAAACATGCAAAGAGAAGGAAAAGGTTAGGGTTAGAGAATAGGGATTTTCCTTAGTCAAACCCCATGATGGTAAACAAACCCAAATGAAATAGAAATGAAAGGGAAATATGATTTAATAGCATACAAATGTAAACAATCACTAATCCATTATTGAGGAAGTCTGAAGATGTGCAATAACCAGCTCCAATGGAGGTTGCTTGAGGTGCTTAGTGCTTGAATGCTTGTTGCTTGCTTGAGAAGATTGAGTGCTTGAGTGCTTGTGAGGATGAAATGATGCTAGGGGGGGGGTGTCAAATGAGGATGAAAAACCTTATTTATACATGCTATGTCCTAATTTATCAAAAATAATAGATGATAGGCTGACCTTAGGGTTTTGGAGGTAAATTCTTATTGGAATTTTGTTTTATTTTTGAATTTTATGCCAAAAGAGACTAGGTCGCTCAAGGTGATGACCTAGCCCACTTGGACAAATTCAAGTGGTGGTTGGGAATTAAGTGGTGTTTAATGATGATTATTGGGCTTGTCTCCCGAAACACACTTAAGTCAGGCCTAAAAGTACATTAAGGGGCAAATTTATCATGAGAAAGGGTTCAATTAGTGATGACAAGCCTAGAAAAGTGTGAGGGTCAATCACAAAAACTTACAACACTTTAGAATAAGGATTGGAAAGGGGTTATTTAGGTGAATTATTGTAGAAAAGTCCTAGAAAAGTGAGGAATTTTTATACAACACTTCAGAACACCCTTGTAAAACTTTGTTAGGTTGTTGTTGATTTGCAAGCATTCAAGCCTAATGTGAATGTGTTGGCCACATTACAACATTAGATCTAAGAAAAACTAGTCCGAAATCCAAGGGAAAAGGCCCAAATGAGTGAAAAAGTGTCAAGGCTACACTTTTTGGTGACACAGAAAGATAAAGTAAACTCAGAGGCTTAATTTCCCCCACTTTTGTTAGTATGTTTTCCCTGCAAAATATTTAATGGGAGAATGAAAGGGGGCATAGTTGTAAACTGATAAAGGAGCATCCAAGGTGTAAGAGAAATCTTGCATTACCCAAAAAAAAAGTTGTTTCTTTTCAATAAGGGCTAAATTTGGTAGGGTTACTATTTTTAGTAAGTTTGCATTTATGCATGGTTGGGCAGGAAATATTACACCAACCTTTCGAATGGAAAATTGAATCCTATGAAAAAGAAACCACTTGAATATCATTTTTCATGAAGAAAACTCACACACAACCCAAATCCTCACCATTCAGATTACAATGACTCAACAAATCGATTAACTCAAAATTGACAATAACTTATGTCAAATTAACAATCTATCTGCAATTGCTTACCCATAGATTTCCATATGCAAGTAAACAAATAAATTTATTCAAAAATATATTTTATGAATATTACATTGCAAAACTTGGGAAAATCCATTGCCTTCAACAACTTTGACTCTTCATCTTCTCTTCCACTCATTTGAATTCCACCATCAAAAGATCTTTGGACACGTTCAACAACTATGCTTGACTCAGCTTAGCCTGCACTTTGAATCTAGTATCTAAAATATTCGACTGCATAAATTCATTTCTCCACTTATCTAGACTCCCACATGGCCTTCACAGTCTACATACCCTCTTCCCACATGCCCCCATAAGACTTCATCTACTATGGATCCCTTTTAATAGTCCTTAACTATTCTATTTTTTCCCCTAAAGTACTTCTAATTTATATGACCTTCCATCTCCCAATCTCCTCCTCAATTCTCTTATCTTCCTTCAGTACTCACAGATCCTTCATTCTTTGACCTTCCACGTAGACTTCTGCAATTACAAGTGTATTCATAAATGCATGCATTATGTACAATTTTTTTGAATTCTAAGCCGAGTTCTTCCATTCTCTTGGCATAGGTTTTTACTTGATTTCTTCAATGGCGCAAGATAAGGAGGGATATGTTTCTTCTTTGGTTGTGTACCTCCTCCTCTTAGTTACTTCCACCCATGCATGTCCCTATTTCGTGCTCTTTCTCTTATTTTATTAACTTTTCCTGAAGCCTTTGTGTCTACAACTCCCTATATCTCTTCTTTCTCTTGTGTTTTCTTTTATTATACTTTTATTTGATTTTAACTATCTTGTCTTTTAACTTCCATCTCCATTTGATATTCTTCTTGCATTATTTTTATTTCACCTCTGCTAATAATATCTTTTGATGATCATAAATAAGAAGAATAATATGATGAGGACTAGATATCACTTCAAATTGGAGAGAGTCAAGATAATTTGCAAGAACTCATAAAAAAATATTGTTCCTACAAATTGAATGCTTGGAAAAAAACCAAGTTTTAATGTAACTTCTGAAATGGAGTTCAAATTCTACCTTAAGACGGTTTTCCATGAAATATTACCAAACTTTTGAAAACAATAAATTTTTTGGTGATGTCGATTGTGCATGGACCTGAATGCTTCTGCATCAAACACGCCAAGTAAGAATATTTATGAGCATGGGCTTACAAAGTTGGAGTGAGGTGATAGAACCACCTTTTAAGATTACGCACAACCTCCAGTGAACTTTGTCGATGATAACCCAACCTCCTCCACCAAATTCTCTTCCTCTCCACTCTACAAGTGACCTCTCACATTATTCTTCTGATTTCCTCTTGGCTATACATTAAAATTCACAACTTGCAGGTTCACACGCACTGTCTAACAACTATGCCTTTCTTTGTCTTCGCCTTAAGACAACCATTTCATTTCTCTCTTAAATTTCTCTACAACTCTGCCCTTGCAACCTCCATGCTGCAATCGTACCTCAATTCTCATGAAGATTCCACTTCATCTATTGTAATTTTCCATCACACTACACTTTCCTTTGTGCTTTATGCTCTCAACCATTTGTGACTCTGCTCACCTAAAATGATGCTTTTGATCTTCTCACTTGCGCTTCCATCTCTATGCCTTCAAGCCCTCAACCGCCAAGATTCTCTACATCTATAATGGTAATTTTGGACTTCACTCATGCTTCTACTATCATTAGGTTCCATCACAAGCCACCTCACATTTGACGATTCCCTTGTGCCCTCGAAACCTCTACTCACTTCCCTCTTCACCTGTAGGTCTTGGTGTGAACTGCCTTTCTCTCGGTGCTTTATCCACACACTCAAGGCCACCTACTCTGATACCACTTGATGAAGAAGAAAACTCGAACACAGCCCAAATCCTAACCATTCAAATTACAATGACTCAACAAAATGATTAACTCAAAATTGACAATAACTTGTGTCAAATTAACAATCGATTTACAATTGCTTACCCATTAATTTCCATATGCAAGTAAACAAATAACTTTATTCAAAAACAAATTTCATGAATATTACATTGCAAAAATCAGATAACTCCAATGCCTTCAAAAACTTCGACTCTTCATCTTCCCTTCCACTTGTCTGAATTCCACCATTAGAAGACCTTTGGACACATTCAACAACTATGATCGACTCAGATCAGCTTGCACTGTAAATCTGGTATCTAAAATGTTTAACTACATAAATTCACTTCTCCACTTATCTCAACTCCCACACGACCCTCACAGCCTGCATATCCTCTTCCCACATGCCCTCATAAGACTTCATCTTCTATAGATCCCTTTTAGTAATCCTTCCCTGTTCTATAGTTTCCCCTAAAGTACTTCTAATTTATGTGACCTTCCATCTCCCAATCTCCTCCACAATTCTCTTATCTTCCTTTGGAACTCACAAATCTTTCATTGTTTGACCTTCCATGTGGACTTTTGTAGTTACAAGTGTATTCATAAATGCCTATGTTATGTCCAATTTGTTTGAATGCTAAACCAAACTCTTCAATTCTCCTAGCATAGGTTTTTACTTAATTTCTTTAGTGGAGCGAGCTAAGGAGGGATATGTTTGTTCTTTGGCCGTGTACCTCCTCCTCTCGGTTCCTTCCACCCATGCACACCCATATTTCATGGTCTTTTTCTCATTTTATTAACTCTACCTGAAGCCTTTCTTTCTCCAACTTTCCATATCCATTCTTCTTTCTCTTATTTTTTCTTTTATTATACTTTTATTTTATTTTAACTATCTTGTCTTTTAACTTCCATTCCCATTCAATTATTCTTCTTGAGTTATTTTTATTTCACCTCTACCAATAATATCTTTTGATGATCATAAATAATAAAAAGAATATGATGAGGACTATATCACTTTGAATTGGAGAGAGTCAAGATAATTTGCAAGAACTCATCAAAACATCTTGTTCCTACGAATTGAATGCTTGGAACAAAAATAAGTTTTAATGTAACTTCTGAAATTGAGTTTAAATTCTACCTTAAGATGGTTTTCCATGAAATCTTACTGAATTTTTCAAAATAATAATTTTTTTGGTAATTTCGATTACGCATGGACCCAAATGCTCCTACATCAATTTTTCATTTGAGAGATTAAAATTTCAATTTTCAAAAATCCTTTCAAAATATTCAAAGTCAATTTTGAGGCACTTAGAGGCTCTTGATGGGCCTGAAAATTGGCAGAAAACGAAAGTGATCTACCTTTAGGCACTCTTTCTTGGGTGTGTGCCTTCTCAAGAGCTTTTCAAAAAGGTATTATATTTGAAAATTTGATGGTCAAATCAAAAGTTATAACCTCGTGAAGTTGTACTACCAAAATTAATAAAATTTTGAAATATCTTCTTAAGGAAGTGACACTTTCCAAAAGATTCTAGGGTGGTTACACCTTCCAAATAAAGGATTTGAATGGTGGTTACAGAGAGGAGGATAGAACAATGTAGATGGTGGCTTCAATTTGCATATTTGTAGATTTATGTGATCAGAAAGCCCATGTGATGGCAATTGTAATGTTTTAATTTCGTTTTCATTTCAATGATAATAGAAAATATTTTCTTTCTTTGTACATTTTGTTTTGTGCAATTATCTATTGTTGTTGTGAGTTTTAGATTGTAACAGGAGTACCCTTCATCATAAATGGTTGGAAAATAGTTAATAAAATGCTCAAATTTGAAGAGTTTTTTGTTTGCACGTTGGAAACCAATAGTCACGTGTAGATTACCAACACCCAAGCACACATGGGAAGTTGAACACAATGCGTGATAGTCAATTTTGATGGTTTTTGGGCATTGAATAATGTAAGAAGAAGTTCGTGAGTTAGTGCCTAGGAAAATGTAGATTTAGCTATGGGTACACGCAATAAAGCACATGAAAAATCAGCAATGGAAATTTTGGTTAGAAAATGTTATTGCAAGTTGCAATAGTTTTTGCAAGTGTTTGTAAATATTATTTTCTGGAAGATTAATATATATTGACGTCTTTGTTGGTGGATATGTCCTAGATTTGGGTGAACCACATTAAATTTTATGTTGTCTTCTTGCTGGAATTTCTTTTTTTGTATTAATTTAGTTGTGTATTCATATTTAATCTATCTACAATCTCTAACGAGAGAGAGAGAGAGAGAGAGAGAGAGAGATAAATATATATAATGAGAAAGCTAGATATTGATAGACCAAGGAAGAGAGATGGGATAAGAGAAGGGGGGGAGATGGATTGGGAGAAACAAAGAGGAAGATAAAGAAAAAAATAGAAGTGAGAGAGGAAAAGAGACTTAGAGAATGAGAGAGGTAAAGAGAAAGAAACAAATGGAGGGGGAGAGTGATATAGGGAGGGAGAAAGGAATAGAGAGAAGTAGGGAGAGATAAAGAGAAATAGAGAGACAAATAGTGATACAAAGAGATAGATAGATGCTGATTTTTCCATATGAAGCTTGATGTTTTCCTTATCTACAAGCATTTGTGTTTTTTATCATGTACCCATTATCCCAAATGAACCTTCCATCTAGTGGACTATAAATAGATGAGGAAATGCTAAAAGTAGTTTGATTTGATATTTTATATTACACTATATGTTATAAATCCCTTAGGCTCATCTAATGAAATATCCATAGAGATTTAGTATTTTATTTTGTTTGGCACACCAATGTGTTATTTCTCTATGTTATGCTCTCATTGGTTCATTTGAAACTATTCACCAATTATTGATAACAAATCTAAGAAATTTATAGCTGGGTCTCTTGTATTAAGTATTGTCTAAGGGTTTTCATTAAATTTTTTTATCTAAAATTCTCAAGTGAAATTGATTATGTGGTCAATTCCTACTGATGTGGCATTTCCCTAGGTGAAATAAGGACTTTTGGGTTTTCAAAGTTTTTAGGGACATTGGAAAATGTCCTGGGTTCCAAGGTTCCCCTAGTTCCCTAAATCCCCAAAAGTTTTAAAAGGTGTTAAGTCCATGGGTTTGAATTTTTAAGGGTCATGATATAAATTTGTGGTTAATATTTTTCACTTTGATGCTATTCGAATTATGTAAATTTTTTGTGTTATGAGTTTCGGTTTACTAAAAAAATTCCTTGTGTACTATATAATTTTGGGGGTTACATGCACCTTTTGTACTTTTCCATTGATTTCGTGCTCCCCCAAACTCATAAAACCTAAACACCCCTTCCATATTCCCTTAGTCTTGAGTTTTCAAGTCCCTCTAAGATTTTGAATCTCAATGATATCCTCACATCCCTAAGTCCCCATTTACCTTTGAATCTTGAACCTAGGCATCCTTAATTTGGTTTTGTATGTTTGTATTCCTTTGGAAACCCCAGCCCCTATGTTATCCTTATCCCAATTATTTCATGAACCCCCAATACTAGAACACTTTGTCTTATTCCTAGAGTTCCCTCACTCCTTGGAACCTTGTCCAATAATCTATATGTTCCTATTCCCTCCATATTTTTGAAATTTTTTGCATCCCTTTCCTCTTTGTCCCTATATCCTAGGTTTCTTAGAAACCTTGCACTTTGATGTACTAGTTTCGAGCTCTCTCAAACTCCCAAAACCTTAATTATTACATGGTAGGTGTGCCAAATTTTGGAAGTCCCAAGAATCTTTACATTTACATCCCTAAGTCATAATTACCTTTGAGATACCCAAACTTGAAGCCCTTACATTCCCTAGAGCCCAAAACTTTGAAAGTTTCTTTGCATCTTTACACCTTGTCCTCATGTCTCCATTCCCTCCATCTTCTAAATTGCCACACATCAACCCTTCATTCCTTGGTGGAATCTTAGACTCCTTAAGAACTTTAGCATGTAATATCTTATGATGCTAGATTGTAAATGATGCCACTACCCATAATGAATTTTCAAAATTTTCCTTTAGACTTATATCTGGTTCAAAATAGATTACTTCTTTGTTCTAGTTCTCTCTATACCTGAACTCTATTTTTACAAGAACTCTCCTCAGCATCAGGAATTCTCCATCGTCATTCTCTTCACCACATTTAGGTGAGGCCACACTTTCCATTCTCTCCAACTCAGCTTGTGTTATAAGGATCATTATCTCTTTTCCCCTACTATTTCTCTTTTGTATTTCAAGATATTCAAATGCCTCATGTCTAGCCTCTCCACACTTGAAATGTGCTCCACTAAATCCTCTTCCTCTTCCAAAGTTTTCTCTATGTCTAGAGTAATCACCCCTTCCTCTACATCCTTGGGTGTTTGCTTGAGGGGTAATAGCTTCTCCTTATTTATCTTGACAACCTCTTCTAAGGTTGGGTATTTCTCTACCTCATGGGGTTTTTCCTCTTCCTCTAGAACTATTATGTCATAGAAATATTGTCATTATCCCTTAAGGAAAAATGATAATATTCCTCCACATTGGTAATCCTTACCATGTTAATATCATCTTGAATAGAATAATTCCCATTATATACTTGGATACCTTTTTAGCATCATCTTCAATGTCACTAGCTCTAATATTCAGTCTGTAAAAATCCTTTGTATGGTATTGTACACTATTCTTATTCTACTTGAGGTTTCGCAACTTCTTGGAAATGGTGATTTTGTGGTTAACTAGTAAGAAGTTGGACTTCAACTGAGTGATGATTTTCTCCCAAGTCTTAATCTTCTCTTTTCCTTTTCTTTGATTCTTAACATGCACATGATCCCACCATAGAGATGCATGTCCTTTCAATCTTGTAGATTCTATATTCACCCTCTTAGGGTCTTTAATAGAATCCAACTCAAAATACTTGTCCATATTTGAAACCTAATCTATCAACTCCTCTATATTTAGGTTACAACTATAGGTTAGTGGGTCTATTTTGGGTTTGTTGGCTATTATAATCATAACACTTAGAAACCTTATTTTTGGTTCATCTATTGATTTTTCTAATTCTCCTTCACTAACTTCTCCCTCTTCACCACTTAAATATTCTATAGGTACTCCTTTGACCAATGTTATGTATTGCATCTCTAAGTCTAGTTGTGATGCCTTAATATTTTTGCAAGTGCTACCTCCCCATCTCATGGTATGCCTCTTTTGCATCTACCTCTATGTGCCATATCTTCAAAGTCTATGTAGTTGCAGGATCTTATCTTTACTCTTCCTACAACAATCTCCTTAGGGTTCCTTTCTCCACACTTCCATAATATCAAGGGCTTGACCTATCTCTAATAACACTTGGTGAAGTTCAAGATTCAAGGGCATTATATCAAGCTACTGAACTAAGCATAAAAATGAAACTTCAAACACTAAACTATAAATATTTCTTTATTACATGTAAAATAATTATTATAATATGATTATTCTTACATACATTTTTTATTTTCCTTTTGACATGCCCTGACTTCAAACACTTACAATTTACATGCACTAAACTAGAAGGTTTTCCTAAACATAACATTGAAACCCTCATGTTGGAGTCTTTTGAAAGCTCTTAGCTATCTTCAAATTCTCTTAAAATAATTTTTCAAAAAATACCTTTAAAAGGGTTTGAAATAATCTTATAAGAATGACATGCATGACAAACCCACATTCTAGCATGTAGGATACATCTCAAAATCTTATCATCTCCTAGGATTAAATTTGTAAGTCATTATAACCATTTTTGACACCTTTTTCAATGGTTAGAAAAAAATAACTTCCAAGATGTTGTAGAAACCTGAGGAGGTTCCCAATGCTTTATCAATACCTTAAATACTCAGTCTCCCTTAGTGATGCATGAAAACTAGGTCTTTCAAAATATTATGGGAATCTATGGGGGGTTTAGATGACTCATTAATACAAATCAAGTCCACACAGATTGTCTCTTCGGGAAAAAAATATGGGGAAACAAGGTCTTCAAGAAGTTGCAGAGATTCAAG
This sequence comes from Sequoiadendron giganteum, assembly GCA_007115665.2. NCBI lineage: Eukaryota > Viridiplantae > Streptophyta > Pinopsida > Cupressales > Cupressaceae > Sequoiadendron > Sequoiadendron giganteum. Next base: position 298,573,122 of record CM021100.1, on the reverse strand, counting down.
GGATATCTAAATTGGTCTCCTCTACACTAGAATTTTTGTCTTATATCGATCCTTTGGGAAAATGGGGTCAATATGCATATTGTGGAATCTTGAGGGGTTTTGGGATGTGTCATATTTGTAAAGGAATATTTCCCTTTCTTTGGATGTGTGAGAAGACAATGACCTATTGGTTATTGTGAAGAATCAATGGTGTTAGGATTATATCCAACTCTACATAGAAAGTTCATTCATTGAAAGGAATAAAATATTTGATGAAGAGTTTGAGTAGGTTGGGATAAGTAGGGATGTTGGGATTTCTAGGATATATAGGATGTTATGCATGAATGACTTGGTGAAAATGTTAAGTCCACAAGGTCCTAGTAGGAAAATGATGATGCCTAGGGTAGGTCAAAAGTTCCACATGTCCAAACATAGCACAAATTTCCACAAACACTTGAAATGAAACTTGATGGAGTTCTAACATTCATCAATAATTAGTGAGGAACTAAGGGCATGTAAGAAATACTAGAAATTTTGTAAAGCCAAACATAGGGTAAAACTCCAAAGCACTCTAACGTGCTCCTTTTTAATCCAAAATCTTCCAAATTGGATGCATGAGTACCCATTAGGCTTCTTAATAGGTTGAATTCATCAATTGGCCATGAAAACATAGGAATTATTTGGAATTTGATCATCAACTTGTACAAGAAAAAAAACAAGAAGCCAAGCAAACATAAAGTAGAGAAATATTTTTGGTTGACACATGATTTCTTGTGGACCTAGATGCTCCTTCATCACATGGTACTTATTTTGATGTTTGTATTTGATTAATATTCCTCCAATATCATAGAGGTATAACTAACATCATCAGATTTTTCAATCAAAGAATAGTCAAGAACTTGATGTCTAGGATTGAGATAAAATTGTATTGGTTCTAAAACACAACCATTGATTGAGATTATGCTTCCAATTCAATTTGTATATGATAATATGATGTCAAACATATACTATTATAATTTCAACAAATAAAAATGTATAAATTCATAGTTTATAGCTCATATATATCACATGAACACATACTGACTATCTCAAGCATACATTAGATATATACATAGTGATCAACTCAGACATATACCATATACACAAGATGACTAGCTCATTCTCATACAAACATCCAATATAAACATAGTGATAAACTCACAAATATTTTATGTATGCAAAGGGTGAATATCTCAAGTATGTGTGACTATATCATACACATGTTAGATGTATACAAGGTAACTAGAGAATGCATATATTACATATACACATAGTGAAAAACTCATATCAACACAATGTGTATAGATAAAGACTATTTTGCATGTAACTTATATGCATCTTATATTTTACCTATTTCACTAACACCTAACCCCTTAATTACGTCCTAGATAGAAAAAGGAATATCAATGTATCCAAAACTACATTGTGTCCCATTTATTTTTATAATTAACTATGAATTGTGATGACAAGTATCCCCTACTACTTATTTTCATCACAAGAACATGCATAAGTATAACAATATATAACAAATGAGACCCTTAATAATATTTTCATAGTCAAGTAAACCTTTTGTGTTGGCGGATCCTAACATATATTACTTTCATGATACTATAAAAATTTATTCCAAGCTACTATGAGGTAACTCACACATCTATCACATGTGTAGGAACTAATGAAAGTTGACTAACCCCTATAATACTATGGGTATCTCTTTTTATCATTCAATTATATTATACAATTGAGGGCCAACTAATTATTAAGATGCATTGATTACCTCCTAGCATCAATCCCGTACACACTATTGTTGATAGCCAACTAAACTGCACCTATATCAAACTAAGTTCCAACATGTGGGGTCATCTTATAGCTAAGTAAACATAATTGGGATATCCAAGGATTTATAAACCTTATATTGGTTTACCCAGTTACATCACCATATAAAGTGATCTATTAGCACATGCACATGCTCCTATAGGTTTTGGGAGTCAAATTATTAACTCATAAATACTACATTCAACTCACATGATCTTGCCTCTATTTAATCACATATATACATAATAAAAATAAACTCATAAAATAAGAAATGTTAATACCAACTAATCTAATCTCTTTCTCATAATTTCACAAGTAACTCAAGAATGGAATTTGGAGCTCTATAATGGTAAAATATCATTGTTACTATCAATGTTCATGTTATGGATATAACATAGAATAATACAAGGTTGTAAGCCATATCACAATAGAGCATATGATTATTTGAACCCTAGAATCTTATACATTCACATCAAAGATAGAACATGATGATAGTGACTCCGAAATTTCATCAAAGAGTGGAGCATATTTTGGAAATCCAAACACAAAACACCTCAAAGTGTATGAGATTAATGACTGGATCAAACTAATAGATTGAGGACATACCAATTGGTAATGTGAATTTAAATCTAGGTAATGCAAATTTTAGCATCAAGTTGAAGCATGCTAAAATTTTAGGGCCTATCAAGTTAAGGGAAAACACCAAACCATATAAATATTCCTTAAACATCTACTCTAGTGACTAGGGTAATGAAAGTATCCTTCAACCAAGAACTATCTACATACCCACTTCCAAATGGGATTGAAGTCACATGTTATCCTAACATTAATATCTCAAATAACATACCCATGTATTCATATACCTATGGTTTCATACCAAAAATTAATAAAAGCACCAAAATCAAATCCATGAACCAAATTTATACATAATAACAATTAATATAACATAGATCTTTTTATTCTAGAGCACAACGTAGACATATTCAAAATATCTTCATAATGTAGCAAGCATTCAATTTTTTAATATGGATCCAACTTATGTCCTACTATAATATGATTCAATGCTATCAAGTATCATAATCATATTATATTAAGAAATCCTTAATCAAAAATATGGTATGCATCAAAAAGGCCACAAAAAATTTCTAATATTTCAAAAGACTTACAATAATAATTATAAAATTTCTTTAAACATGAACAATACCTAATTTATACAAAATTATTTTGGAAACACTATACCCATTAGATCATCATATGAATACATACACACAATAATATTTTTTTTTAGGTAAAAGGCTAGTGCCTATAGTTATATATTAATTAATTGAAATATAAAGGGTTACATATAGGCGAGAATTAGAGTACTGGCATTGAGAGATCTAAAACATGGAGTTCAAAATTTCCTCCAACTGAATGTGACATTTGCAAGATTTTTAAGAAAATAGCCTAATACATTGATAATATTTGAAATATTGGGGATTACCATAGAGACATATTAACCATAAAACCCGAGAAGCATGTAAAACCAAAAAAAACTAAGTAATACATAATTATATGAAAAAGATGCAAGGGACATTTGAACTTGCTGATCATTCCTCCATTGAACCAGTGTTAGATAAAGTGTCCATTCTGCAGATGTTGAGATCTAGACCATTTTCTCCATGTCCTTCATTCACCTCCATTGAACCTATGTAAGCTAAAGCATCAACCCTGCAAAGGTTGAGATCGAGATCATCGTCTCGATTTCCTTCACCCAATTCTACAACATTTGGAGAGTTCATAATGTCTCTAGCTAATGCTATTGCTCTAGGTCCACATCGAATGTGGCGAGATAGGAGAAAAGAAACTGTGAAGAATTTCTCCTTGCAATTTTCCACCATCAGAGATTCGAGATCTTTAGCATGGGTGTTGAGAACCCTATACAGCAACCAAAGGTCATCATCATGGAGACTTTTTTGATGGCCTCATACACCTCTTTGTATGCTAATTTTTTCCTGAGATAATACTTTGGAAAGAGACATCCAATGAAAGCCTTTTATTTCTCCAATTTATAGCCTCAAACAACCTGAAGGAGCTCATCCATCATTTAGGTAATTTGGAGAAACTAAATCTTGAACCACAATTGATAGGAGATCAAGGATTGCACCAGGTTCATTGCATTCGAAAGAAAGATAAAAAGAACTTGAGTGGGGAACAACAACCTAGGAGAGGTTGGGCATAAAATTTCTTGGTCGAGAATAGTCTTAATACTATCCAAAAGACTTGGGCATGACATTTTGAAAACCTTTGATAGTTGAAACTCCGTTACTTCCTCAAAAAAAGGAAGTTCTCTCTCTCTGATTTGCACCTCAATTTTGAATTTTTTGGGAAAAATTCCATCCTAAACCGACACAAAGTGCACCAAGGACCTTTTGGTTTTTTAAAGCTTCTACCTAGAACAACAGAACTTGAAAAAACAACACAAACCCGAAGAAAAATATCACAGGTAAAGTCAAACTCACCCTCTAGAATTTTATTTTTGAAGACTAGAATAACACTAGCGAACAAAACAATGATGTATTAGAAAACAATTCCCAAGGAGCGTGGGAGAAGAAAAAGTTACCCTTTATAGAGAACCCTTCAACCAACAAAAATTTATGACGCCATTTTGAGAACCACAACAAACCATGAAGACCCACACCTTTGAAGAACCATAATACTTGAGATGGAGAGCTCCACACCTTATAAATTAAACTATTTGTATGATGGCAGCCGAAGAACATCATGAGGATTACACAAAATGTGAGAAGCTCAATTGTTCAATATAAATTGCACCATCAATTCACACATAATAAATCTTTGATGTGTGTTAAAAGATATTCATATTTATTACAAGTATTGTGAAGTTAATACGCTTGATCAGCTACATATAATAATTGTAATAATTACTCCTAGTTTATTTGAGATCCTTTGCCACCTATTTGTTAAAACTATGTGTGATTTGATCACACCTTCAATTCATGTGCCATTTGTTGAAATCCCAAGCAAAAGGAGAATTTGAAACGACCTGACTTGTGCAAAGATTTAATGCATTTTTTAAGCCTTCACCAAAATAAAGTTAAAAAATACTATCGTTACTGAGAGGTAAGACATGTGTACATACAACACACACATCTCACACCAGAAATTGTCACTTGGTTGTACCAATAAATTGGTGAAATATTCTTTGATGATGTAGCCAGTGGATGTCACTACTTGGTGACATAGCAAGTGGATGTCAATACCCCAAATATGAGACCCCCTCCTAAAAATCAACATGAGCAAGTACAAAGAAAATCGTTAAAAGAAATCACAATTTGAAATGTAATGGGATGTGTGCAATGATTATGAATAGTCTTGCATAATCAAAAAAATGTAAGATTTTGAAATTATAATTTATTTCTATTGGCCACAACCATGCATGACAATAAGTTAGTCTTCTTGGCCATTTGAAAATCAATAATGACTTAACCATGATAAGCCAACATATTCAAATGGCTCTTTCCTTTCTATGATATTGATGCACTACACCTTTGCTATATGCATTCCTTGTTTAGAATTGATTGCAATTCTTGTGAGATGTTGTTTAACCCTACCTCATAGATTATTTTCTCCTGATCTTGTTCACGCCCCAAATTTGTAAGCTGGTCTACCAAATGGTCGCCTTCTCTATAAGTATGTGTGATCTGAAATTTTTCCAAGTCATCAAGTAACCTCCAAACTTGAACAAGAGAATAATTGATTTGCCAACTATAACTCTTTCTATCTCTATAAGTTTTGATGATTACTAAAGAGTCACCCTCAACATGAATCTTTAAATTATTCAGATTTATAGCCATTTCTAATCCTAACAGAAGGGCCTGCACTTTTGCAATATTATTTCTTCCTGATGGTAGCTTTATTGATTTTGCACTAATTAGTAGACCATCTAAATTTCTCAACACAACTCCTACACCTAATTTACTAGGGTTACCTTTAGAGGCCCCATCAAAATTTATCTTGACAAAACTAGTTGCTGGTGGTTGCCATATTACTCTCTTTCTATCAACTTTATTGATGACAGGAACTTATAGATTGCCTCTAAAAGGGATAACCAAAATTTTCTAGATCTTTATTTTCTTTGAGTCCCAATCTATGAAAATTGAACCAACATTTAGCATTATGTACAAAGGAGTTTTTTATTTCACATATTGAGTTCTCCAATTTATGAAGCACTTGATCAATATTTGAAATTTTCTTATGAAATATCCTTTTATTTTGCTCCCACCAAATACACCACAAGACCGCGGAAGGAATAATTCTCCAAAGACATGCAAACAAAGACGATTGATACATAAGAGGCCAACTTGATATGAGATCCCAAAGTGTGGTTGGAAGAGGAGCATACTAGCTTAGCTTTGCTTGAATGAAGTTCCAACAAGAATTTGCAAAGGAACATTGTAGAAAAAGGCAGTTTATATATTCTAAAACTGTCCCACATAGCACACAATTAAAAGGATTTTATATTCCTAATCTATATGCAATCTTAAACTTGTTAAGATCTTGTTTGTTAAGGCCAGTCAAGTGAAACATCCTGCTTTAGGTAACACTGTAGAATTCCAACAAAAAGTCAAATCTCTTTGTGGCTTAAAATGAACCTCCCTATTCAATAATGCTCTGTAACCCAAATTTATTTTATAGTGACCTGATTTAGAAGGAGCCCAGATAACCTTCTCAGTAGCATTATGGACTAAGACAAATATACCACTTAACAAGTTATTTATACTTCTTTTTTGAACATCAATTTCTCCCTGCATAGGTTATCTAGTGAAACTAAAAGAATTTTATTTTTATCATCCATGTTACCTTTCCAAAGAAAATTCTTGTTCAACTTTTTAATTTGCACAATAATAGTTGTAGGGGCTTTTAAAACTGCCATGCAGTAATTTGGGATTGCAAATAGAACTGATTTAATCATTAAAATCCTTCCTGAAATTGATAACCATCTTCTTCTCCATCCTACAATTTTTGCTTGTAATATTTTTATGACCTTGTCCTAGTAGGAGACACTATTTGCACTGGTAGAAAAAGGAATTCCTAAATACTTACATGGAATTTTTGCTTCTTAGAAACCCAAAATATTGACATTGTGCTCTTTTAAATCTGATGTTGCATTAAAAACATATATTTTTGATTTGTTTGGATTGATCTTTTAACCAAAATGAAAAGTATATTTATCAAGGACATACTTGACTTGATTAGCTTCCAAAACTATAGCCTTACCAAATAATAAGGTATCGTCTGCAAACAAAAAATGTGTGGCTGTGACATTTGTAGAAGAAATTAAGATTCCTTTCCAATTACCTTGACAATGAGCCTTGTGCACAAACCTACTGAAAGCCTCAGCCAAAATAATAAAAAAGAAAAGGTGAAAATGGATCTCCTTCTCTTACACCCTAAGTTGAACTAAAAAACCCCATCGATGAGCCATTGACAAGAACTGAGAATTTATCTCCCTTTAAACAAGACATTTTCCATTTACATAGTTTTGAATAAAATCCAAACTTCAATAAAACTTGCAAAAGAAACGACCAATCCACTCTGTCATACACCTTCATCATGTTCAATTTTATTATCAATGATGGAATGACATTCGTTGTGATTGAATGTAAGAATTCATGAGCTACTAAAGCTCCTTCCACCATTTCACTCCTAGGAATGAAACCTCCTTTCTTCTCAGAAATTAAGTTAGGAATAATAGGCACAAGATACAAATAAATAGATTTTGTGAAAATATTATAGATCACATTATAGAATGAAATTGGCCTAAATTTTGAAAAATATTTTGGAGAGGATACGTTAGGAATGAGAGCAATATGGGTAACATTAAATTTATTTAACCTCATTTCTGAGCTTTGAGACTCTTCCAAAGCTTTTAGAAGATCCTAACCAATGAATTCCCAACATTTTTGGAAGAAGCATGCTGTAAAGCCATCTAGACCTGGGGATTTATCTGGAGGCATAGAAAAAATACACCCTTAAGTTCTTCAAGCGTGAATGGATTCAGTAAGATATCTCTATCCACTTGTGATACAATCATTGGTATTGCTTCCAACAATTCCTCTCTCTCCTTGCCCACCTACAAAGGTTGATGAGCGGGTGTAGAAAGAAAATTTGTGAAGAATTTGACATCCTCTTCTTGAATATCAGTCTCTTTCATTAGAACATTGCCTGTGACACTATCTTGAATTGAGAAAATAGAACTTTTAGCTTTTTTTATTTCAGCTGACATGTGAAAGAAGTTAGTGTTCTTATCACCCTCTTTTAGCCAAAGCTCTCAACACTTCTGTCTCCAATAAATTTCCTCACGAGTAGCCAATTCTTACCATTCCTCTTGTAGTTGTGATCATTGGTCAAATAAAGTTGGATTTAACCCATTGTCTATAGCTTGTGCATTAACTTCCACAAGCTTCTTGTAAACTTCAGCTTTAGATTGGAAAATATTTTTAAAAACAAAAGAGTTCTAATGCTTAATTTTGTCTTTAATGAACCTTAGTTTCATGCAAAATTTGTACATGAAAGTACCTTCCACCATTAGGAACAACAACCACCAATCTTTTAGAAGGCTTAAAAACTGAGGATGACAAAACCACATCCTTTCAAATTTGAAAGAGGATTTACAGCAAGGTGCATGCTGCTTACTTTGAATGTCCAAAGAAATTGGAAAATGGTTAGAGGCAATCCTTGGTAAAACTACAGACTGTAATCCATAATTTTTAGATAACCAAGGAGGCATGATGAGGAATCTATCAAGATTCTCAAATATTTGACAAAAAAATTTCCTTTTATTCATCCATGTAAACTTGCCATTTCTAGGAATAATTTCAATAAGAGAATTATCTTGAACAAAGATATTAAAGTCCTCAATTATTTTTGGTGGTGGAATGATACCTCCTTTCTTTTCATCCAAAGATATAAGGAATTGAAGTCACCCGCCAGAATGACCTTAACAAAACCAATTTTTTCAAGTGCTTGTGACAATGAATCCCACACCAACTTCTTACCAAAAGTAGAATTGAGAGCATAAACATTGAAAAGCATGAACTGCAAATTAAAATGTATTACCTTTATCAACTGCCAATTAGGTTCACTTGAAATGGGCTCCAAAATAATACATTTTGGATTCCATAATGCTATTAAACCTCTAGAAGCTCCCTGTGCATTTGATTGAGAATATTTCCACCTTGACCATTTACTAATAATTGAGGTAAATTTTTCTTGAGAAAATTTAGTTTCTTGTAAAAAAACAATATCAGCCCCAAAAGAATCAATTTATTGCTTGATCCAGGCTCTCTTGCTAGGAGCATTTAAGACCCTAACATTCTAGGATAATATTTTCATGTTGTGGTTGGAGAGTAGTAAGCTCTCCTCAGTCTTTTTTTAATATTACCATCCAAGGTGGATTGTTTACCTACTGCTATCTCCTCTTGAATCTTAACAACATTTGACATGTGACCTCTTTTACCAAGTGATTTTTGAGTCAAAGGAGACAAACAGGGTGACTGAGCAATGGATAAAGTAGTGGAAAAATCAAAATCCTCATCACCCTGTTCCCCTTGCAAGCTTACATTGACAACATTAGAAAGCTGTGAAACTAATGTTTTGTTGCCAATGATGGAATCCTTTATCTCAGGAATTTGAATACAAAGAATCCAAAATTTTATACCCCTCAAATTCCTTCTCAACTGCCTCTGCAATTTCATCAACTAACTTTCACCCAACCATTGAAGCTAACTCATTTTCTATACATTAAAAATTTCCTTCTTCTAACATGGATTGAACATCCATGAAATCAACCTGATCAACTCCTTGTTTTTCTACAAATGGAGATGAGGAACCCATTGTTAACATAGAGGCACATTGATTAAGATAATGAATTGAAGCAAACTTGAATTTAGGCACAAATAAGTTGAGAGTGTTTTGAAACAAGAAAAATGGAGATACAAAAAAAATTTCCCAACCTGGACCAAATGAAATTTTGGAAGGCCTAGAGTTTTGATGAGATGAGGAAAAACTGACACTTCAAGATCCTTTGAAGAAGACATGATATGACCATGTGTGCTAGAATCATCCTTTATGGCTAGCAACCCCCTTGAGTTGCTTTGTGTAAAAAAATCAACCACAATTAACCAATTAACAGAGATTAGGGAAAATGGAATCCTTGAATGAATACTATTTGTCAAGGATTCTTTAGTCACAACCTTAGGGCTCACCTCCCTAAAAATACCATCCCACCCATCAATGACATCCAACTCATTACTAGGGTTAGGACAAACAAAAATTTGAGTAGTATCCTTAATAGGAAGATTAGAGTGAGAATATGATTTTAGTTTTTTAGAGGGAGGCTAAGATGAAGAATGGACTCCTTCACCCACACCTATTGCACAAATAGAAGTGGGATGAGCAGGAAAGTGAAATTTATAGCAAAATACGAGTAGATCTTCAAAGATAAGAGACTATTTCCAAAGTCCATACCTAGAATTGATATTCAAAATAGAAGGGAGGGTTTTAGCAACATCAAGAAGAATACAAACCCTAACTGGTAATGAGGGATTTGAAAAAAACTTCAAATCTTGATGAAGAAAAATACCCAATTGATTGCACAACAATTCAATAAGATGAGTTTCCCTGTATTCAATTGGCAAACCTTGAAGTTGAATCCAAAATGGAATAAACTTAATCATATTTTATGAGGGATCAAAGTTCAAAGTCCTTGGAGAAGTGAACAGGCCATGGATATCCCTCACACATCCAAGACTTCTTCCTAAATATGACATTTCTATCATCTTTGGAATAAAAAATGACAATAAAAAACCCTCCCACTTTGTCATGGTAAAAGACCTGATTAGCTCCTGCCCAAGTTTGAAAAACCCAATTTTCCAAGAACTTAACATCTAGGGAAAATTTCTAGAACTTACAGACAAGAGCAAGCTCCTGAAGATCATGAACCTGAGGTTGTAACAATGCATCATTGAGGGTAACATCACCGTGATACATTAAATTTTAACAAACCTCTTTGTATTTTGGGCACCCATTTCAGATCATGATGAGCAAGATCCTTCAAATGCTTAGGTCGAGGAGTATTTTGATCTTTGAATAGGATTGATCCAAGCCCTAGAACCTTCTTATCCGATAAAACTCTTAGATTCTTAATAGGTATAGAATTCGGCCAAGACACTTGAAATGAATCCAAAAGCCTAAAGTTGAAAGGATGCAGATGCGGAATGGGGATAGAATTAGGAAAGGAAGTTGGATGCAAAGCATAAGAGTTTGGATTGAAGGGAGTTCCAACTTTAAGCAAAATGGAGTTAGGAAAATTTGATGGGGAGTTCAAACTAGAAACAACCTTAGACCACCACCGATGATGAGAAGAAGTTGAAGACTTCCCTGAGGATGTCGAATCCAAGCCACAAATATTTAAAAAAATTATGTTTTCCTATAGAAAGTGAGCTACCAAGAACACGCGATTGAGGAAAGGAATGCCTTTGTTGCCTAAAAGTTCCATTAGAAGCCCTTGGGTGCACATAATGGCTAGTTTTTTTCAAAAAATTCCAATTGTAGCCAAAGTGTGAGCCCTTGAAATTGCGGACCAATTTGTTTCTCCCCATCTCCTCCTTGTTAGAGCCTATACACACAATAATATTAATATTGATATTCTTAACATTATAGTTTCATTACCTTATGGCTCAACCCAATATTCTTATAATATAATCTAGTTCACTAATTAGATAATATTTGTACTTTCCATTCATAATTAAATATGATCTTGGTGATCAATATTAGGTGATCCCATATAGCAGCAATATATTTAAAAATTTACACTTATATTTTAGTTGAGTTGACTTTGAAATTGGTTACCCATAATACAATGCAACATTACTAAGGAATCTACCTATGATGAGGAAAAACATGTTTTTAATTATTCAATGGGGCCCATATTAATGGTTATGTTGCATGTGCAAGGAAATCATGTTACAACATATAGTGATAACAATAAGATATTATGACCAAGTAGTCTAAGATGGTATCCTTCCTATGTCAATCAATATGCTAAGCCTTTAATGAAGGGCCTCCTAAAGTTGTTAAAAACCTAATATAAAAGAAAAATATCATTCACATAATAATAATAAGACATTTGATAAAACCTTAAACAAGTCCTATACCATAAAATATAAATATACTCTCAAATCCTTATAAAGCACATAATTTAGTGTAAAATTTAAGTAGAACACTCATCTATAAAGTGTTACAATCCACACCAAAATTCTTTTGATCATTTTAATTCTCTATAAGATTTCTTTTCCGTCCACATTCCTACAACTTCCACACTTTAAAAAATATATTAAATTGACAAAATATTTATTTTAACAAAATAATTATAAAATTGTTTATCCTGTAATTTTTGATATCGATGCTTTATTTATTTTTACATATTCTTAATTAAAAAATCATGTTATAAAATAAGATCAACTCCTCACAATTATAATTAAAAAGTAGAACCTTGAATGCAATAAAAATACATTATCATCTGCCACTTTTATGGGAAATAAAAAAAAACGAAAAAAAAAAAACATTATCATCATTTAATAAAAAATCCAAATATAATTTCCAATTTTTTGCTTGGTTCAAACATGTAAAAAAAAAAATAAAAAGCAGAAAAGACAAATTAAAAGGAAAGAAAATAAAGTCTTAAAAATGACACACAATAACATGTAATTAAATAGATACAGTTCAATCTTGAATTAAAATAAAAAATAAACATGGGAAAACTTTACTTTGAAATGGTTTCCTTAACCCTTTTACTGTCTTACTATTCTTTACAAGTCTCTTTTTTTAGAGCAAATGTCTGTTTTCACTCTCTGGATGATTTGAATTTCAGATTTCCATAGTCAAAGTCTGCAAAATACATTAAATATGACATGGAGAACAATGGAAATAAAATCCTATCACGGGCAAAACGAATGAGCTTAGAGGATCCTTCGTTCACAATTCCTATAATAAATGCTGCACTGACAAGGGTAAACACTCTCCATCTCCTCTCTTGCAAATATTTCTTGAAACAAGATTCTATCTTTTTCTCCTCTTCTTCTCCCCATTGTACTGTCTTCATGTTTTTTAGGGTTTCTCCAAGACATCTTCCTAGAACTAGTGCATCCTCCAAAGTAGAACATGCGCCTATAATGAATAAACCCATTATACATAGAACTAAAATCATAATCCAATATCCTTATTATAAATCAAAACAAAATTAAATATAAAACAACTATTTTTAAATTAAAAATATTATAAAGATTTTATTCAAAAATTGAATAATTTAAAAAAAAAACAATAAGATAATAGTGGAATATTTTACCTTGACCAAGATCAGGAGTCATTGGATGTAGTGCATCTCCTACAAGTGTCACACTTCCATTTCTTTTATCAGGTAGGAGCTTCTCCCATGGCAAAACCAACCTCACCTTCATATCTGCCAAACTAATGGTTTCTACTGGACTTGCTTCTATTAGTTCTGCAAAGGGCTTTGGAAAATCATGTATAATGTCTAAAGTTGCATGTCTAATCTTTTCAACATCATCAGAGATATTTACATCTGTAAAATTAGAAAAAAAAAAACAAAACAAAGAGAGTGAAATTAGATTAATTTAAAATTTAAGATGAATTTAGACATCTAGACATCATCATTTAGATTTTTCAATCAATTTCAAAATAAATATGACAAATATGGGATGATTAAATATTTTTTTACAATATGATAAAAATAAATTAGGATTATTGTAATGGTGAAATCTATATTTCCATGTCAATTCTTGTTTAGTGTTGAGTTTCTTAAGAGAAATATTTAAATATACGTAAATAGTGTCATATGGCACATTCTCAAGTTAAAATTTGTCTCTTTTCTTAATCTTATTCAATCCTCATTTACACCTCACATTCATTATTCATCCTTATCCACAAATTATCCACATTTGTTTTCAGATAATTTTTGTGGCACATGAGGTCTATCACACACAACACATAATTGACCTAAAACTTTTCAAAAATAAATATAAATTATTGTCAACTCTTGTCTTTTTTCTCATAGTCATTGGGAGCCAACTTGGTAAACATTTGTGTGATGAATTGTTATGTCCTTTAATTTCATGAAGATATTTATTTAAGCATTGAAACACATTAAGGAGTTATTTCTTAATCATTTGTATTTATAAAGAGTAGTGAACAACACTTACTACTTGTGCACTAAAAGATTTAAATCATTGCATTAGAATCAACATATAGATCACATGTAGAGTTGGTTGTTGTTTTCCAATCATTTTACAACTAGCGGAAGGATCTCCCCAAGGTATTTTAATATACTACAAGTCCTTAAAAAATAGAGCAAAGAAAAGAATTTTACAATGTAGAGAGAAGAAATGTGCATTTCATTAGATGAAATGTATGGGGTAGAAATCAAGACTATATGTTGTGGAATTGATCTACATGCATATTATAGACCTGCATAGATTTCTAGGTCTATGGAAAATTCAAGGATGGTTTTTATTTCAAGGTTATATGTATATTTTTAAATGTGAATTAACTATTTAAGTCATCACCTTTCAAATTCCCTCTTCAATTCTACCATTAAGTACAATCTTCTCTCAATTTAATTTGGTAATTTAGCATTATTTTATATGCTTTATCATTCCCATATTACATTTAATTTACTCTAGATTAATTTATACTAATGTATATGTACTGTATTTAATCATCCTAGATTAGCATTAGGAAATATTATTTTGCATTGTATTTTGGCTTGAACCTATTTGATCTTACATCCCCTAGGGTTTGACTCTAGGGTTTATAACTTAAATATTTTTGTTTTTAAATCTATCATTTCTATTGCATTAGTATCCTCTTATGTTTTTATGTTCCTATCTATTGCGATTCCATTAATTTCCTCTTTTTAGGGCTTTTTCATGATTTCATGAGATTTATTTTTACTCACCCAATCCATGCTTTTAGCACCTTGTTAGGGTTTCAATTTCAAACATGATATGTCACTAATATTTTTCTTTTTAAAATTTAAATGAGTCTTATTGTGTTTTGTTACCTATCATTTAGAAGTCATTGTTTATGCTAAGAGATACTCATGATTTTAATCTTCCTTGAAGAAGAAGTTGTCACCTAAACCCTACCCTGTAACATCCTCTATAGAAACTAAAATGTATATGTTTGTTAATGTTGAATAAGAAAATTTTTCTAATGAACTTGTTATCTTGGCTCATGTAGAAGTTCATATATAACAAGTTGACATGATTCTTATGATATTTATTGGTAATTCACAAGGCCTATATGTCTTATAAGCTATAAATGGTGAGGATATTTAATCTATTATTACTAGGGTGCATCTATTTCCTCTCCCTCTTCTACCATTACAATTTCGACTACCAATATTCAACCCCATATTGTTACCCTTAGATCAAATCCCTCCTTTTTTAGAATCCAAAGTGTGGGGGACAAAATATTAAATGCATACTTTGATCTTCCATATTTGATTTTCGGATAAATGTTAAAAATTGGCCTTGGAATGCATAATTTAGGAAATCAGGTGCATAATTTAATCCAAACACATAAGAGGGAGCAAAAATCTAGCTTGAAATTGTAATTTAGGACTCTACAAGATGAAAGAAATAAAATTAAAATAAATTGACTTAAATATGATGCCCCTTTAATCATTAACATGCTCAAAATCAACTTGTGGGTGGAAAATCACAACTTAGTTTTATAGTCTATTTTACAAATTATTAATTTGTTTCACCCATATGCCTAAAAAACTAACATTAATTGTTATAATGATGAATGAAACATGATCTCACCATTACTTATTTTATCAGCCACATTTATAATTAGCTGTAATTTCCTAGCTTTATATTAATTTGCCAAATTGTCTACTATTTATGCAGTAAAATGAACAATTGAAAGAAAACAAATAATTGATAAAACCAAAAACTATTCTTTTGTCTTTTTAATGGATCAATAGCTATAGATAAGAATTATACCTTGAGGTTGTGATCTTCTTGTTAAAAACCAATAAACTTGTTTATCTGTGCAAGGAATGAATCCTGCTCTTAATCCTCTATCCCAAACCTGTGAATGGAATTTTTCCAGCTGGTGGCTCTCCGAATATGTTGCCATGCCTCGAATAGCAGTGCGTCCTGAAGACATTGGCGATGATATACCCATCCACCTCCCAACCACTGAGTAAACTCCATCACAACCTATTAATATCTATAAGCAATACGTACGTAAAATTAAGTCTTCCATGTTATGTAAATCATGTAAATATATTCATAATCATAATACAGTTTACACCAAGATTGTAAATAAGAAATTAAATAATCATATTCTGTAATTGGGAAAGAGAAATTCATCTCATAAAAAGGCTCATTCACAGATCTGATGGAGTTTTTCAATCTCTTATGCTTCTACAGTTATATCAATTGTCTTCATACTCGGCCATTTTGATCAACTCATAAAGGTGATCAAAATATCGATGTCAATTGAACAACAAATATGTAAATCAGTGACACTTAAGAAAAATCTACCTTTGCTGTAATAGATGTTCTGTCTGCAAGCTCTAACAAGGTTAAAGAGGATTTGCTGTTCTTATTTATCAAGACAACTTTGGAATTGAATCTGATAGCTCCTTCAGGCAATTCTTTAGCAAGTGTTTCTATAAGCTTGATTCTTTCTATACACCTAGATTCCATCATCATAGTTAATCCCCTGAATTACAAATCAGATTACCTATTATCAGTAGAATTCACAATCAAAATTTTATATAAATAGCTTTATATTTCCATTTCATTAGCCATTCTCGCACATACATATAATTGAACTGTAGAGACAAAAACATATATATGAGGGGAAGGGCTCTCCAATCAACAAGAAAAAACATCTAAAACTTATCTAAAGAATTTTTTTTTTAAATATTGGAGAAAAGAAACATGTCCAAATCATTTTAAAATATTTAAAGAAAATATAAACAGTTTAACAGTAGAGCATTTATGTATAGATAATTAACCAAAAATTTTAAATATTCCTGATCTAGAATATAAGAATTATAATTAATAAACAGTTGACCAATAAAAATCAAGATTATTTGATGGAATCACATAACATATTTTGTCTCTTTCCTTCTTAATCTCTCTTTGCACAATATTTTATAAAAAACTAAATTAACAATTACTAAATCAACTTCAAATATTAGGTATCAAAATTATTAGATTACTTTGTGCATGGAAGAAATATAATCACCCTTTAGCCTTCTTCATGAGTCGGACTGCCTTTTTCATCCCAGTACAGTTTGACCAGCCACAAATTCTGCGCAGGAATGAAAATAACTTATGTTAAAGCTTTCCTACCATATAGCTAACATGAACGATCATATTTGCTACTATTCATAGAAAGATCAAAGTTTTATGTTCAAGTAAAAGTAAGAAACTCATTACAGACCCTCAAAAAATCTTAAAACATAATTGAAATCTACAATAAAAAGACACAGATTACCCATCAAAATGATATCCAAGAGAAACAAAATACCCATCAAGTTGGCAATAATTTGGGCGGAGCAAATCAGCAACACCAAGAGCATCAAGAGCTTTCCAGGCATTAGCCCACATAATGAAGGCAGCCCCACTTGTTCTAAGGGTATTGGCTTTCTCAAGTACAATGCTCTTTAAACCCAACCTGGATGCTCCACTAACCTCGTCAGTCCATACATGCACATAAACTTATAAAGAACCCCACTTTCAATATCTTCACATCCAGAATCGCATATGTTCTTAGCACCCAATTATAATTAGTCAAACCTAAAAAATGAGAATACAAGAGATGTACCTATGCAGGGCAAGGGCAGTGGCAAGGCCTGCAACTCCTCCTCCTACAATCACAATGTCATGGAAATTCTCATACAAATATTCTTCATTACCACTTCTATGATTGAAGGGTTCCCTTAAGCTCTGCATAGAGTGTGATCTGTATCTCCAAAAGGAAAGATATGTTACTGTAATATGAAAATGCTTACAGTGTGAAGAATACAGCAATAAATGACCATATGTCTATGATTAGCCCAACAAAGAAAGTATGAAATGCAAAGTTGTTTGAATAACCGATGCCCAGAGCTTTGACTGTCTGCTTTATCATTGTGATAAAAATTTCAACTACATCAACGGGATAAGGATGACAGTCTGGTTTGCATGTTCGTCTGCAGATAAAGCTGTGACGTTGCTTGTCTGACATATGCAATCAACCTCAATGTCAAATAGTAGATCTCTATTGTGATGGAGAGCTGCAACTAATAAATTATAATCAATATGGGATAAACGTTTTCTATCAGAGTTATAAATTGAATAGAAATGAGTTTTTGAAAGGGTCAAAACTTTTGTATATGAAATCAATGGAATTATTACATTAAGATATTCTTCAGTACATCACTCAAAACTCAAATATCTTTGAAACATTTAAACTACGATCTCCATCAAAAATAACCCAATCACTTGATCCTACCTCAATAACTTCAATAGATTAATTGCTAAAAATAATAAAATATTTAAAACTTTAAAATCAATACATCAATTATTTGACTCTACAATCAATAAACAAATTCTTTATAATCTTTTAAGTGTCTTTTACCATCACTTGCTTTATAGGTCATTTTATAACCTTTAAAGTCTCTTTGATCTAATCTTTTAAATCTCCTCCACCATTGCTATGAAAGTCACTTTTTACTTTCAAAAGGAACTACTATGCAAAGAACTTTATTTAGTTGTCTGTTTCCTAATATAAAGGATCTCAACTAACTGGGTATTAGTTAGGGATTATTCAAGATGCTTCTGCCTCTAATAGTTTAGGTGATTATATTCGTTTTGTATTTACTATCTCATGTTCCTCTTTTGTTTTCTGTTTTGTCATGTTTTGACAACCACTCTTTAAATAGCTTGGACAAAACATTTTCCTTTTTGGATTGAGGGAAGTCTATTTTATATGCTGGGTTATTGCTCATGAATTATTTTTATATGCATCTCCAGCGTATTTAATTCAACTCTTTTCTGCATGCGACTCTCATGGTTTGAAGGCAGTTTTATATGTTTTTGCATTGATCTGGTTAGCATCTTGGGCATCTTGGCATTGGTGTCAATCCATTTTTTTTTATTATGATCAAAGTGTTGTGACTTATTATTAGGATTTTCCCATTTTCACATACTCTTTTTTGAGGGCTGATCATTTATAAAATCAAATAAGAATAATATCATTTCTGACATATTTTATATTTTTAGTTTGGTTTATTTTATGTAATAATAAATGTATAAATAGTATATTTTAGATGAAAAAAGATATATAACTGTAGTCTATTTTTCTTATTGGCTGATAGGTTACATATAGTGTGAGATTTGAGCTTCAAACCACTCTTGAGTCGTCAGTAAACAGTTTTCATCTGTCGTTAAATGGTAAATCAGTTGGCTTCATCTGTAGTTAAATGGTAAAAGATAAATAAATATTCATTTGTCAATTGGATGGAAAATTCTATTTTCATTTGCAGTGTCTTTTGTCAATTTGAAGGGCAACTTTCTTTTCCAACTTGCATTGCTTTAAGTTCTAAATCTGCAACCTTTTTTTCCAACTTGCATTTTTAAGTTTTATAATTGCAACTTTCTTTTTCAACTTGCATTGCTTTAAGTTTTAAATCTTTATTTAAATATTTTAGAATCAGAAAACATGTTTAAATCTTAACTGAAATATTTTAAAATCAAATAATATGTTTTAAATCTTAATTTGATGGCAACTTTCTTTTTCCACTTGCAATTCTTCAAATTCCAAATCTTAATTCAAATATATTAAAATAAGATAATATGTTTTAATTTTAATTCAAATATTTTAAAATCATTTAATAGGTTTTAATTTTGATGTAAATATTTTAAAATCAGAAAATATGTTTTAAATCTTAACTTGATGTCAACTTTCTTTTTCCACTTGCATTACATTATATTTTAAATCTTCATGGATTGAAGTGTCTTATATCAATTTGAAGGGCAACATTCTTTTCTCACTTCCATTGCTTTAAATTTTATATTTTTATTCAAATATTTTAAAATCAAATATTATGTTTAAATCTTCACTTGATGGCAACTTTCTTTTGGCAACTTTCTTTTTCCACTTGCATTGCTTTAAATTTTAAATCTTAATTCAAATATATTAAAATAAATAATATGTTTTAATTTTAGTTCAAATATTTTAAACTTAAATAATATGTTTTAATTTTAATTCAAATAGTTTAAACTTAAATAATATGTTTTAAATCTTAATTTGATGACAACTCTTTTTCTCACTTGCATCGTTTTATATTTTAAATCTTCATGGAACTATATCAAAATCAAATAATTTCCTATAAATATAGTTGAATTGAAGAATAAATATACTTGCATTTAGTAATTACTCTAGAAAAGTATTCTTAGACACCACAAAATTCATCGTATGCAATCATAGTAATATTAGATTTTCACCTTGTTCTATATTTGGTGTTGTTGGAATCATTGTGGTTCATTAATATAAATGATAATGAATGCTTAATTTTATTTGACAATATTGTTTCAGAAAAAAGATTCCAATAACTCCGATATTTCTACAACTCTTTAATTTATTTATATCATTATTACGTTGAAAGCGTATACAGTGAAAGCAACAAAGGAATATTCATAAAAATTTTGAAGCTTCATTGAAAATGACAGTAGGTGGAAGTATGTGTTGCTTAAGAATAACAAGCACATAAAATAATATTTTTTTCTATTTTTCGAAAAGGATTTAAATTAAAAACTTCCCAATAAATAGTTTTTGATTAAAATTACAAACTAATATGTATGTTAAATAGTTTTTTATATATATTATTAATTAATATATATATAAAAATAGTAAGAATAGTTTTTTATATATATTATTAGTTTTTAATATATTTTATTAATTAATATTATAATAAACAATGTTTTTGAAAAATTAAGCAACATTTACAAGGTGTCGTACCCTTCACAAAGGGCCCAAAGGGCTAAAGGACAACATAGTTAAAAAAAAAATTTGAACTATAGGAACAAACAAAAACAGTTGACACAGACAATTGTGGAAAAAAAATAGCTGACAAATGACAATAGAAAACAAAAGAATTAAGCAAACCCAGAAACATAGGGGTCAAGGCTGGCACCATGCATCCGGGGCCGAGAATCAGCAACAGAATTGGGGAGACCTTTCTTCTTCCAGAGGACCACCGACCAGGGAGGCTCAAAAATAGGCAACAGGGATGGAGAGAGAAGCGACTCCACCCCAGACACCACCGAAGAGGAGCCACAAAGCAGCAATGGAGATGGAAGTAGAGCAATAGCAATCGAGTCAACCATAGGAACAATAGAGGTGTTCAACAAAAGGCAGACCGAAGCAGACAGAGTAGCAACACCAGAATCTGAAGAACGATTAGGCACAGTCAAACCAGTGTCAACAGATCGGTCCAAATGCGGTTCCTCAATAGGGATGTCCGAGAGAGGGGCAAAAACCTGTTCGTCAACCTCCATAGAAGTAGAATCCAAAGGGCCCACCATGAGGTGGTCCAAGAGAGCATCCTTCCACCAAGTGGCAACACCCTTGTGGCGGTCCTAAGGACAGGCAGAGGCCAAATGACCCACAAAAAAACATCTCCTACACCGAAAGGGGAGACCCTCATAGTCCAAGAGCTACTTCCAAGGTCTGTCCTCCACCAGCAAAACAACATCCCCATGGAGAGGTTTGGAGATGTCCAGGTCAACCAGCAACCGAGCAACTGTAGTGTGTCCAAACTCCCGAGTAGTGGAATCCACCATTAGGAAACGACCAATGGAATTGCCAATGGCCTCAAAGCATGATTCCTCCCAAAACTAGAGAGGAAGGTTAGGCAGATGAACCCAAACCGATCTGGTGTTCAATGGCTCCATAAGGGGGTTGAAAGAATGAGACCAGGGCCTGATGGACAGAGAATGGATACCCCACATCCACCCCCTGTCCAAAACACAGTTTCGTTCAAGAGGGGAGGCAAAAGTAGCAATAAAGAAGTCCTTAGCGCTATGGTAGAGCTCGATTTCCCCAACCACCAGAGGCTTCCAGGAAACCGACACCCAATCGTGGAGATTCGGGAGGGAGGGCCATAGGCCATTGAATCTACAAACGACACCCGTCTTCAAATAATATTCCTTGTTTTAAATTATCTCTTGACCACAAACCACCAGAAGGGAATCTCGGGCCCAGGGAAGAGACCTACGAACAAGAGATGGAGGCCAAGCACCCCCCTTAGAAGCATTAGAAAAAGATCTCACCTTCCCTGTAGCAGTAGCCAGAGGAACCAAATGATGGGCAGGAGCAGAGCCCACGAGCCCACCAAACTGCTCAGCCACAAGCACTAGGCTAGAGGAACTTACAATGGGGGAGGAATAAACAATGTTAAGTATTGATAACTTTCAGTGTTCTTTATATATTATTAATTAATATATGTATACTAGTTTTTTTTCCTAGCATAAGAGTTGTATTTTGTATTATTTTTCCATATGTTTGAAATTTTGAATTCTATCTACACCACAATTATTCATCAATGGATTTCAAGTTTTGAGAGTAACAAGCACGCATTTTCTTATGTGAATTAATAGGGTAATTTCAAGTTCAAAAATTGAGGTTTTGGACAAGCGGGTTATTATTCTATGACCAACCTTAGTTTGCAATGTCTTTTGTCAATTTGAAGGGAAACTTTCTTTTCCCACTTGCATTACTTTAAGTTTTAAATCTTTATTTAAATATATTAAAATCAGACAACATGTTTAAATCTTAATTCAAATATTTTAAAATCAAATAATATGTTTTAAATCTTTAACTCCATGGAAACTTTATTTTTCCACTTGCATTGATTTAAATTTTAAATCTTAATTCAAATATATTAAAATAAAATAATATGTTTTAATTTTATTCCAAATATTTTTAAATCATTTAATAAGTTTTAATTTTGATGCAAATATTTTAAAATCAATATATGTTCTAAATCTTAAATTGATGACAACCTTTTTTTTTCCACTTGCATTGCTTTATGTTTTAAATATTCATAGATTGAAGTATCTTTTGTCAATTTGAAGGGAAACATTATTGTCCCACTTACATTGCTTTAATTTCTTTTTTTATTCAAATATTTTAAAATCAGATAATATGCTTAAATCTTAATTCAAATATTTTAAAATATGATAATATGTTTTAAATCTCACATGATGGTAACTTGTTTTTTCCACTTGTATTGCTTTAAATTTTATATTTTAATTCAAATATATTTTTTAACTAAAAGAGGGGTAAAAATTTATTCAAACTAAAACAAAGAAGTACAAAGCAAGGGCATTATAGACCCTTGTCAATCTCCACTAAGTGGTCCAACTTTTGAGACAAATTCGGGGGTAATTCACCCCTATCCATAATGTTCTAATTCTATAGATGATCGGAGGTCCATTTGGCCAAACAATCTGCAACTTTGTTCCATTCTCTAGGAATGTGACAGAAGGTAATATATTCCAAGGAAGCACACAAATTAAGAATCTATTTTATAATCAAAGCTAAATGCCAACTTACATTATCTAATTGTTGCCTCTTCAACAAAGTCGCCACCACTTGAGAATCAAATTCACAAATGATCCCTCTTCGCCCAAGAGAAAAACCATGCTCCACAACATATAATATGGCAAGAGCCTCCATCACATTGTTAGTATGTAGACCCTTATAAATAGAAAAGATAAATTGAATAGTACTAGAATTATTCTGCCCAACACCCCCAATACCAACATGAAAAGGATTTCCTTGAGAAGAACCATCCATGTTGATTTTCAACACACCCTACAGAGGAAGATACCAATCCCCCTCCCTATTTATCTTTCAAAGAGGATGTCTACATCTATTTCTCATTATCTGGCCAACATCCCTCACAACACCACTTTGAAGAGGAATATTAAGATGATTGCAATAGGCAACATCTCTTGGATCCACACCCTCAACCAAGTCACACTTAGCCAAAATAGTTTATCCCAAAGAATGAAGAATTTTCCACCAAAAGTGTTGGACAACCAACTTCACATCTTGAAAAATTTTGTGATTCCTCTCCAACCAAATATGCTAGATAATAAAGGTCGGACCAAGAGCCCAAGTAACTTGAAGAAAAGAAGCCTTAATAGGGGTCTTTCTCCATCGAGCAAAGAACTCGGCCCAAGAGGAAACATGTCAGCAAGCCTGGTTCCACACACCCCACCAGAAGTGCCAAATCTCCCTAGAGAAGGAACATTGGAAGAAGATATGAGAGACACTCTCCTCACTATTAAAACACAAAACACACATCGAGGGACCCTAGAACCCATGCTTGCACAAGTTATCCCAAGTAAGACACTGATTTTGGAACACTAGCCACATAAAAAAATTGCACTTGGGCAAAGAAAATTTGTTCCACACGTGTTTCCACCAATGAACCTTAGTGTCCCCAAACATCTACCTAACTAACTCTCCATAATCTATTGAAACAAAATACTTACTAGACAAATCACTATTACTCCAAGCCAAGACATCATGCCCCACCAAGGTGTTGCATTCACGCGAGGCAAGAATCCAAGTCAACTCTTGCCTATCCTCCTCCAACCCACCTAGCACCCAATTAGAGGAATGCTTCCATCTAAAACTAGCAACCAGACAAAGATTTTGAGTAGTCTTATAATGCTCAATCGTATTCCAACTTGCAGTAGTAAAGTGATCACAAAGTGGTTGGAGATGAGGATAAGTAGAAAGGATAGGAGAATGACCATTCCAAGAATCCCACCAAAAAAGAGCATGAGAACCTATATGATAGATCCAAAATAGCCCCTTCTTAACAAATTGAGCCCCCATTTTCAGAGTATGCCATATCATACATCCCCTTCCCTCTAAAGGGAAGTGAGGAACATCAAAATTGTTAACATCCTTAAGATACTTATTGGTGAGAATACGAGCCCAAATCTGATGCTGATTAGAACACCAACACCAATATGACTTGGCTACAAGATCTTACCCATTCAAAATAGTAGATCGTAAGCTGAGGCCCCCCTCCTTGTATGGCCTCCACATAATTTCCCACTTAACAAGATTGAACTTGGTTGTTTGCAAGTTACCACTCCAAAGAAATTGTCAGGAGAGAGCATTGAATTCTCTAAGGAAATACAAAGGAGCAGCTTGAAAAAAAGCATGTAAGTAGAGAGAGCCTATTTAGTATACTTCAGAAGAGTCACTCTTTTAGTAGTAGATAACCAATGATTAGTCTAATGAGTGACCTTACTACACAACTTATCAAGAAAATTCTACTAGGAAGAACTGGTTTTCCTACCAACAACCAAAGGAATTCCCAGATAGACAAAGGGAAGAGACCCAATTTGAAACCTCAAAATATGTGTAATTTATCATTGAATAGCTTGAGGAGTATTAAATAAGTAGATAGATGAGTTGTGCTCATTAAATTTCTGACCTAAAGCAGTAAGGTAAATATCCAAAGCCCGTCTAAAAGAAATAGCCTCTTGAAGGTGAACCCTCCCCATAAGAGTAGTGTCATCAACAAAATGAAGATGAGAAAGTTGTGGCAACCCATTTCCCCAATACCAACCTTGAATCATGCCTTGGGAAACTCAAGACTTAGGAAATCTACTGAGACCCTTAGCGCAAATAGTAAATAGATAAGGGGAGAGAGGATCTCCTTGATGAAGGCCCTTAGAAGCCCCAAAAACCTTAGAAGGTTCCCCATTCATAATAAAAAAGAAAGAGGAAGAGGCAACACAAATCATACTCCAACTAATCCAATCTGGACTAAAACCAAAGCCTAAGAGAATTCTCTACAAAAAATTCCACGTAAATCTATCATAAGCTTTAAACATGTCCAACTTAATGAACATAGATTTATCCTTAGACATCACCATAAAGTGAATGAATTCAGAGGCAACCACCACCCCATCCAGGATTTGTCTACCAACCACAAAACCCCCTTGCTCCTCAGAGATCACAGAAGGAAGACAAACTTTGAGCCTCTCTACAATCAATTTAGTATTATTCTTGTACACCACATTACAAAGAGTAATAGGGTATGTGCAGGATCATCATGGAAAAAACAGGTCTTTAAGTGGCAATGAAAATTCAAAAAATCAGAGTTGGGCAACTTGACATAAAAATTTGAATAAGTTATCTATATTATTTCAAAAATATGTAAGAATAGAATCTGTGGAAAATTGAATGTAGTTTCTAAACTACTAGGTTAATTTTTCTAAAAAAAAAAATCTATTTGGTGAAAATTTGAAATTTCAATGCAGTAGTACTAAAATTTCAGGGAAAAAATAAAAAAGTAGGTGTCTGTCTGACCACCCTAACCATAATAAAATCATAATATTTTTTTATAAAATTTTAGATATAAGTAGAGGACTCATGTCTGGATGTGATGCATATTTTTTTGTAATTTTTTTTCAAATAAATAATTAATTATGAATTTGTTATTACAACTTTTTAAAAATATTAAAACTCGTATGTCTGACCACCTTAACTTGGTCAAAACTTAATGGAATTCCTTTTTTTTTTTTAATCCTATGGTATGCGAAGCATAGAATGTGACGCATGTTTTGGATTCAAAAAATGTGATACCGTTTGAAAGTTATAGATGTTTTTCTAATAGACTATCAATCAGGACTTTAGACGTAATTCTAATAAAAAATAAAAAATTATTATTTATTAGATTCTAAAGAAAATATAATTTATACTGGTAGAAAGCTGAGAAGCTCCTTTACAAAACCTTTTCATTTTATCAATTTTACGTAAAATAAAAGTCGTCAGCCACATGGGCGAAGTTTGGAAAAACAAGGTAAGTTCTTAAACATGTTTTACGTATTGACTTTTAGCATTGGCAGGTCCGAACCAAATCCCGAGCCTAATATCGAACCTAATACCAAGGCATTAAATTTTGTGTCAGAATATTAGATATCCGATTTGAATCCGATATTGGATTTGAATTCGATATATGATATCTTTTAGATCAGTTTTAAAACAATTTATACAATCTTTAATATATTATTTAAAAATGCAATTAAGTTTATAATTTAATATATATAATATCCAATAAAGTTTATAATGTAATATATTTAATATACAATTTATGGTAATCTCTTACCGATTTATGTATTTAATATATAATATATTATTAAATGTATAATATTTAAATATTATTTAAATATTTTAGTTAATCCATAAATAATTAAATATATATATTACCAATTTATAAAATATTTAAATATTATCTCTTTCCCTCTCGCTCTCTCCACCTCTGTCTCTCTCAAGTCTCTCACTCAATCACCCTCTCTCTCTCTCTCTCACTCTCCCCTCTCCTTCTCACTCCCTCTCCTTCTATCTCTCCCTCTCTCCCTCTCCCTCTCTCCCTCAACTCTAAACCCTCTCTCCCTCTGCCACTCTCGCTCTCCCTCCCCCCCCACTCTCCCTCTCTCTCT